>CAJGYO010000006.1:98798445-99352901 GCA_904845875.1 Miscanthus lutarioriparius
TTGTTTCTGCCATTTTGGAACTTGATACTCAACTTGGTATGTTGTCAGAGAATGGTTTGGTTTGAAGTCTTTACTTCAATGCTTCCATTTTCAAATTTGAAGTATATGTGCTCCGTGAAGAAATTTAACGTGGCACTGGGATGCTATAAGAGTGCACTGGGATGCTCAGAAAGTTTTATTTCCTCCAGAAGCTGGTTGGTAGGAAACTAGGATAAATCTTTGTTAATCCCTCCGTTCAAAAGTCCATGTCGTCTGAGCAAATTGGATTCTTTCAAAAGTATTCATCATATTAGGTGGTCCTCCCGTTTTTTCTCTGTCTCGTGGGCATGCGACACCTCGTATATACTGCGGGTGCGGGTTCATTACTGCACCGTCCTCCTGTTATCCTCTTATACGGATCCATTGTCTGCTCCGTTTGTCATTCTACTAATCCACAGACGCAGAGCAACAACAAAGCCGTGGCCCGCAGGCTCCGCCTTGCTGCCGTGCTCCCGGGCCGTTGTGACGCCGCGTTGCTTCACTGCGCTGCTGTGCCGCCTTGTCGCTCCTCCGTGCAAACGCGCTGCTGCAAGCCATGGATAACCAGCGATTCACCGCTGGCGCTGAGGATGAGCTCGTTCGTGGATTGAACTGGGCACCAGATTCATGCGACGAAGAAGACGATCACCAGGACGCGAGTCCGAGAGCGAGGCTTCTTAATTTTCATCGATCGCGGTAGATTTTAGAGCCGTTGCAAAACTGATCAATTGTGCGGGAGATGCAATTGGAGCTGTACGCGTTGGCCGGTTTTGATGTCGTGTGGCCGGTGCAATTTGGAGTCTGGGAGAGAGGCATGCGGGGCCAGGAGTTGAGCAGGAGACTTTCGTCTGTGTTAGCGCGTGGTTATTTCGGGAAACTGAACAGCCATTGGTGAGTTAAGTAAACAACAGCGATTAAATGAATTTTAGCGATTCTCCGGCCCTCCTTGGTCTCTGTGCGTGAGGCTAAAACAATTAGGACGGAGTACACGAGAAAGTTTTAGTGTCTCCAAAACCTGGTTAGCAGGAAAGTAGGATACCATGTACTCAATCTGTTATAAACGAGCCACACTTGTTTCCTTGAAATCCCAAAATTATAGGTCCATTGATGGCAGTCACTCCCTTTCCTTTTTGTATGAAGTCCTGGAATCTGTGCCATCAAACTTACTAAAATTAGTTAGTCGTTTAAGATCATCACGGTATGCTATGCTACATGAATATTGTCTTCACAAAAAGTATAACTTTATTAGTATCAATTAGCATTATGTTAGGGAAACTACTAGTCAAAAACATATATTTGCTAGGCACTGTGTTATCTTGCTGAGCTAGAACTTGGAACAAGCAAGGCGTTTGGATTCTCAGCAAGCTTTACCTTGGGTTCCATGTTGGCAAGCTTACCTCGGGCTGGCGAGGTTTGGCTTGCCCAGCCACGCTAGGTGAGGCTAGCTTGCTGGAAAACTAACTGGCCCCTAATAAAATCTTTATTCATGAAAGAACAGAGATAGCATTTAGTTGTATTCAAATTCAAAATTATCTAAGGTGTTGACGAGGTCTTTGTTATTCAATTTGGTCTCCGTAATCCATGACATCATAACAAGGTCTATGGAAACAGTGTCCTTGCTTGCTTTTTTGTCTTAGTCCATAGACTAATCATTTACTTACATTTTCTTAAAACTGAAGATTTATGTTATGCCACATTTATGTTCTGATAATATCTTGTTTTCAGGTTTGAGTCAGTTCTAATGCAAGAAATGCTGACTTTTCTTATACAATTGGTTAAAGAACGTCGTTTTTGTGGGCTTTCCACAGCAGACAACTTGAGGAGAGAACTGATTTATAAGTTAGCTATTGGAGACGCCACTCATAGCCAAATTGTTAAGTCTCTTCCTCGCGATCTTGCGTCAAGTGACCAACTTCAAAATGTTTTGGATTCGCTGGCAGCTTATTCTAATCCATCTGGCATGAAGCAGGTACTGTCCTTCAATTTCTATAACATGTTTCTGAAAATAATCCAAAAATGGAGGATTAACATAAAACATTATCACAGGGTAAGTATGTACTTCGCAAATCATGCTGGAAGGAATTAGACTTGTATCACCCCCGCTGGAATTCTAGGGAATTGCAAATTGCCGAGGAGAGATATTACCGTTTCTGCAAAATTTCTGCCCTTAATGCTCAGCTACCTCGGTGGACTCATGTTTTTAACCCCCTCAGAAGTATTTCTAACATTGCAACCTCGAAGGCTGTCCTTCAGATTGTCCGCGCCGTTCTTTTTTATGCTGTTTACAGTGATGTATCATCGGCATCACGTGCCCCTGATAATGTTCTTGTGACGGGTTTGCATCTGCTTTGGTTGGCACTCGATATATGTGAATCTGAAAGACAGATACATGCTGGTCAGTATGGCATGGACGTAGTGCAGCATGATGATGAATCATGGGTTGTTCTGTCATCTGCAGAAGAGGCTTTCCCCATCTTGACTTACTCCACTGAACTAGTTTCCCCAGTGTCTGACAAAGTAAAGAAAGAAAGCATGTTAACTCTGCTTGTCTCGTTAATGCACAAATACAAAGAAGAGAATGATGCCACCTTTTCTGGATCCAAGTACTGTAATATCCCATCTCTCATTGAAATCTTATTAAAGAAGTTTGCCAAGTTAAGTAAGGAGTGCTTGGTTACATTGAGACAAATGGCACCGCATATAGTGCCTTCTACACCTGATCATACCAGTACCAAAGAAAGCCTAGGATCTTCTTCAGATTTCATGGAAAAGAAAGCAATTATGGTAAGATCTTTATTTGCAAAATTCACATAGTATAATACTTTAATTATCCTTTTGACTTGTCTCAAATTCCAGCCTTAGTTAATTGTGAGATCTTTGTAGATGGGCTTACGAAAAATACAGAACATTATCACTTTATTTTAATTTACAAGGTGCTAGTTCTGTGGTTTCCCTAGTTAGATGTTTATTTGGTTTTTCAGCCATCTAATGCCTACACTCTGCACTTGGCTCATTCTTACTTCCTGACTTTCCTAAAAAAAACTTGTTGACTTTTGGCCTCTCTTAACTTACACTAAGCACAATTTTGTTCTGTTGTACCATATTTATTTAGGTGAAAATGAGGGCAGAGCAGTCCAAGTTTGCTGAAAGTATGAAGTCATCAGAAAACGAGGGGCATGACGTTACTATGTTGGAGACAGATGTGTCCAGTTCAACTGGAGTTGTGTCTGAGGAGTCACTACCAGTTTGCTCCCTGTGCCGGGACTCAGATTCCAAAAGCCCTCTCTGCTACTTAATCCTTCTTCAGGCAATCACTGTTGACTTGACGACATCTTGCTCTATCTTGTGATGCCTCATAGGTTCTTAAAGTAGTGATTGTTCTTTCTGCAGTATTTTGGTGTATGATATGGTGTTTTCTGACCTATATTTAAAACACATGTTAATTCTACTTATTTTTCTTTTTGTTATGCTGATATATATGTAAAGTACCATAGAATAATCTTTCATGTGTGTTCTATAATTCAGAAATCTCGGCTTGCAACCTTTGTTGAGATGGGTAATCCATCCTGGGAAAATCCAGCTCAAGTAAACAAGACTGTATCAGTCAAAAGGGAAGACTCAACCGATTCCTCAGTCTCTGGTTCTTCAACTTCTGAGGAACTTGTCAATGATACAACAGTAGAGCCAACATTTGATATAGACAACATGGAAGTTGATGCCTTTCTTGATTTTTCTAATGAGCAACATCCACTGATTAGATATATATCATCTTTCCCAACTGGGCATAGCAACAGCAATGCAGATGAAAATGTCTCGCTTGAGGCAATTGAGGTGGACATTTACAGTTCTATTTTAAATGATCTATTTGGATCCAGCAATGCACATATTCAGGATAGTGACCAAATGTTGCCATCAAATACTTCAAACATCACAGTTGATACCAAGAGAACTAGAAGGCCCAAGCGTTCAGTGCTGGGAACATATGTTAGTTGCCTTTCAGCAAAACACGGCCATTATTCTCTGTACGATGTAGCCTCAAAATCTTCTGCCTCTGTAACTACAAGAAACAGATTTGGTCCTGTTGATTGTGATGGCATCCATATATCTTCTTGTGGACATGCCGTGCATCAGGAATGTCATGATCGATATTTGTTCTCCTTGAAAAAAAGGTTTGCTGGACCACCCCCCATAACATACCCTTTTTGTAACTGTAACTAGTTCTACACTTCTACTAGTTAGGAAACAGGTATGTTACATTGCGCCTTTTGGTTAGGTGTTACATTTCAATGAAAATCTTTCAGTTATAGGAGTACAAGTTCACAAAATGGTCAATTTATAACCTTTAGATGATTCATTTAATTTGTGTGGTATAGTTGATTGTTTGCCATCAGATAAGTCCTAGTTTCACGATTTACAATTAATTTAGTCAGGTTTCACTCCAGCATCTTTATTCTAAATTTTTTTCCCTCCATGCCGTTGCCAGATGCCATGTTTTTTTTTAAATAAAAAACTAAAGTCCTTATGGCATGGAATGAAATCGACTTGTTTGATGGCAAAATTGTAAATATGGTATATGGTGGACTTCTTTATTTATGACACTCTAATAGGATACCTATTTAGTGTTCGTGACCTGGAAAGCAGAAACTTACTATTTAGAAGGCCTACATAACTTATGATTATACATATTACTGGCTGCAAAACTTCTGTTGATTTGAGTCTATATCTGTTTGCAGTAACTTACACATTTGTTTATTTACAGATATGTCCGGAGACTTGGTTTTGAAGGTGGTCATATAGTTGATCCTGATCTGGTATGTGTATATATTTGTGTTTATAAAGTTGACTTTTTTGTTTTTGTTTTTGTTGATCCTTTGCTTAGACAATTCTTTTTGCAGGGAGAATTGCTTTGTCCAGTATGTCGCAGATTTGCAAATTCCATTCTTCCAGCATCACCTGATTTCTCTGGTAAAACATCAAGGATGGTGAGACCATTTGTTCAAACCTTGACACCTCAAGTTGTTACACCTACATCAGATGTGAATAGAAATTGCTTACAGTTCCCTCGTGCACTATCTCTTCTTGAAAGTGCTGGAAAAATCGTTGGAGAAAGCAAGTTTTTAAAAGCTATATCTGGGAAGCTTAATGAAACTACAAATCCAGCCCTTGATCCTTGTATTCGAAGATTGGCTATGCTTTACTATCCTCGCAGTCACAGCAGTTTTTCACCATCTAAGAGGCTCAACCCATCCTTATTTCTCTGGGATACACTAAGATACTCTCTGGTATCTACAGAAATCGCTTCTCGTGGTAGGATGTCAAGCCACTCTGCTGAATCGAAGTCCTGCTTGGAATCTTTGCGTGGTGAACTTAATTCATCAAGTGGGTTCATATTGTCCCTCTTGTTCCATGCTGCTCACTCTGCACGGAATTTGAATCGTCTTGAGGTTCTTCTGAGGTTTGAAGGTATCCAACTATTAGCAGGTTCTATTTGCTCTTGTATTTCGGGTTATAAAGACATTCTGAATGCCACTAAGCGAAAAGGTATAGCTCATCCTTTTCCTTTACCTTGTTTAATGTATTTCCCTACATCTAGATACTATTTTCCCTCGTTTTGGAGTGTCTTCTTATTTCCACTTCTAAATGAATATCATGAGCTTTCTATTTCTTTCAGTGGGACTTTGATAAAAATTATGATTCTTTTATAAAACAAGTGTACTCCAGGGATTTTAATATAGTATAAAGTGACCTTATGAGCAATATGTTGGTACTCAATTGTTATTGTTTCTGTTGAGCTGATTATAATGATAAATTGGTTCTTAATTGTTACTATTTCTGTTGTAGAACGGATTATAATTGCTTGTTTGCAGTGTTGCTATTATCTTGTTGCTTTCTTTTTTTTTTTTTTTTTTTTTTTGCTGATTGGCATACTGGGCATATGTATTTTTTTTTTGAAACTATACTGGGCATAATTGTTTGTGTTGTGCTGGTTAATTGTAACAGTTTCTTAGAACATATTTAACAGGTTTCTTTTTGCTTGTGTTACCATTGCCTTGTTTGCTTTATTGTGCTGATTTGTATACAGGACAGCAGGCAATATAACTGAACCTTTTTAGTTATTTCAGTTCTTATCTTATTTATTATAGTTATACTATTTTTCCCTTATGAAAGTCCTAATGTTGTATTTCCCTTTTTTTTTGTATTGGTGGTGGTTGTTAGTTTTATATTTTTATCTAACCAAGATCCTTGAGTTGATTTAACATGGAAAGCGAGGAATTCTGGTCTAGGCTTACGTACATTTGCTTGAAGTATCCAATAAAACCTTATAACATTTAAATTTGCATCCCACACTTTATGACATCATGACATCTTCTGAATTTATGTTTGTAAAACAAATGCTTAGCTGCTTAGGTAAAGAGGTTTCAAGATACTTTCATAAAGACTTAGGCATTCATTAAAGGAAAAATAAAACAAAAGGGTGCATACCAGGTCTTGTAGGTTGTGTACCTGTCAAGAAGGCTCTATTATATTGTATGTGAAAGTAGATGTGGCCTAATCTAAAGTCATTTTTTTTTTGCTTAGTTCTAATGTGTTTATCATAAAATGCTTACATTTGATTGTAGTATTTGGTCTTAATGGTCTGAACAAGCCAAAATGTCATATCGGGGATCCTGGAAGAAACATGAATTATTCTGTATCTCATGAGATCATGTCTCCTGATCACTTATGGAATGTTTATTTTGTTATCACTTCTCACGTTTTCATCCTTAACAGGCTCTTTGCCATCGATGGTTGATCCAGCCAGTGAGGGGGGCCTCTTCCCTGATATCCAATTTTGGAAACAATGTGCTGATCCAGTTCTTGCTCAAGATCCATTTTCTTCTTTGATGTCGGCACTTTTCTGTCTGCCTGTTCAGTTTCTGTCATCTGCTGAATTCTTCATCCCTTTTGTCCATCTGTTCTATGTTGTTTGTGCCATTCAGGTATGCTGTTTTGCACTGCTTCCTCGTTATGTTTGCAGTTTGTATGTTAGTTGTATTAATTCTTAGCTTGTTTCAACATCAGCAAAGCTTTTTAGTCCCAAGCACATTGGGGTAGGCTAGAGCTAAAACCCAACATGAGCTATCAACAAAAAGGCAAAAGTAAGAAAATAGAAAAGTATATGTAAGGCATGAATAATAGTGATGTTGTTAAGAGGGTCTGAAGCCTGTTCATGGTTCAGACATGTGAATAGTTGCTTTCCATGTGCTCCTGCTCAAGAACAATTTATAGCTTGCAACTACATGATTTTGATGTAGGCCCTGATAACATGCTACGGGGAGGAAACTTTCGATCGATCAAACTTCAATGACTGCCTTCTTAATGATGTTTGCAAGACAATGTCAGGATATGATATTGCCAGAGAGTATTTTGTATCCAAATATATCGATCCCTCTTGTCATCCAAAAGACATGGTCCGCAGATTAACATATCCATATCTTCGGAGATGTGCATTGCTTTGGGAGCTGCTAAGATCGTCTGCCACATCGCCCTTGTATGACGGTTCCAATATTTGGGAGGGATCACATCTTTACTTGAGTAATAGCACACAAGACGGCAGTTCTTCACTGGCAATGGAACTGAACGGATTAAGAGAATTGGAAGACCTATTTCAGATTCAGTCGCTGGATCTGATTCTCCAAGATGAATCTGTACACATGCTGGCCTTAAAATGGTCTCAACATTTCTGTGAAGATTACAATCACTGTAAATATAGAGGCACTCTCTTTTCTACCCCTGCAGTTCCATTTAGGCTGATGCAACTACCAGATGTATACCAGGTTCTCCTAGAAAGGTTTGGTCTGGTTCTTCTAAGCTGGGATGAGATTTTATGCGAGCTCTGCCTTTTTTCCTGGAACTGATGACTTATAATTTTTCCATCTAGATATGTCAAGATGCAATGCCCTGATTGTGGCTCAGTGCCTGATGAACCGGCACTGTGTTTGCTTTGTGGCAAACTATGTTCGCCTAGTTGGAAACCATGCTGCAGGTGATAGAACTTTGCTTGTAAAAGTTCCTATTACCTTGTGTTGTGCCATAATTTATCAAACGCCTTCCCTAATTTTATTTGTTTGTAGGACTGGAAAATGCCATAATCACGCATTGCAATGTGGTGCTGGTATTGGCATATTTCTTCTAGTGAGGGTACGTACTAGCTCATTACTTTTTTTTCCTTGAACACGCAGGAGAGCTGCATATCTTTTATATTAAGAAGAAAAGGGGCATGAGAAACCCCAAATAACAAAGAACCACCCTAGCTTATTACACATGATACTATTTTGTCCAGTATAATGGCCTCTGTTCTTTCTTATGTGAATATGCTTCAATTTTGATGGTCTTCTGCGCAGAAAACAACAATCCTGTTGCAGCGATCTGCTCGTCTGGCCTTTTGGCCGTCTCTATACCTTGATGCTTTTGGAGAGGAGGTATTGCTTAATTTCCTAATGTTTTGTTATTCTTATATGGACTTGTAGCTGTTACATTCTCCGCTTGAAATTTTACCTCCTGCTGATGAACCCACTTGTGAGCTTCTCCGCCACACAGCAGAAGTTCATTTGGCCTCAAAATCAGATGCATGCTTACATGATGAACATGAAATAAAATGTCCCATATGTGAAATCTTTAGATGTTTGATTTTTCCTCGAGAACAATAACAATGTGAAATTGATTTCAAATCATCTGAATGACCATCAATGGATGATGTGACGGCTTATCATTCACATATAGTCATAAACTACCACCCGTATATATATTAACCTCAAGAATAAGGGAAACTCCTACGATTGAAACGGTGCATTGAGGAAAGTGGGCATTCTTTCATGACAATGTGAGCTTATGCTCTTTACCTTTTGGGATGTTTGGAACTTTGGATGCAGGATCATGAAATGCAGAGAGGAAAGCCTTTATATCTAAGTCAAGAAAGATACACAGCCCTGACGTATCTGGTAATCAGTCCACACCCTTTTCTCTATGCTTTCTCGACTTGATGTTTTATTAGGAAAAAAAACGAGACCCAACTTAGGAGGAACTAGGCGTTTTTTCATTAAGAAAATGGGCACCCAAATTCAAGCCAAGAGAGGACTTGAACCTGGGTGGTTGGGTGCACGACCACACCTCCCACCCAACGAGTTGAGCGAGGCTCACTTCCTGACTTGATGTTATTTGGAATTTGCACCTTGATTATAAATGAGATACATGTCCGTTTTTGTGTGATAGGTGGCATCTCATAGCCTTGACCGAACTTCTGAAGTTCTTCAGCAAACGACCATGCCGGACTCGCTAACGACAGCTATGGATGGTGATGAGTAGAGGCCAGTGGGCTCGGCCATGATCTTTATGTTTCTCTCATGCTTTTGTTATGGAGGCGGTTATCAAACTGGTGATGTATTCGAACCTATGTTCTGGTAGTTGTTTCAAAACTATGTTGCTTTAACTATCATATTTGAACTAGGTATTGTATTAACTATTTGTGAACCTGGTTTGTAATCTATTTCCACTGCGAACTCCTCATATGTGATGTATGTTGATGCTTAACCATGTACGATCTTGGTTGCGATGTTGATTATTGGAAACCCTTCGTGGTACTCGATGGACTACCAGGTTTATATGTGCTCAAGTGCGAGCAAGCAACTCTCTCGGCAGTAGACATTGTACTTGTGTTTTTATAAATTGAACGGTTCTATCACGCCTCTCCCCTGCTTCTCTCACCTATAGACACGCAGGCGCCTGTATGGTCTCGCCCATGGCAGCCAGGTGGTGGCAACCGTGGCCTCACCCCCTCGTGAAGCTGGCTACGACAGCCCTAGCCCTGGTACTGCGGCGGTAGCCTAGGTCCTAGCCCTGGTCTTGCGGCGACGTCCTCAGTGTGGGGGATATGACCCCCGGTATCCATAGGACAAGACATGAGCCGCACCATGAGAGGTGGTCTAGCCCACAAGATCAAGACGTGCGGTGTACAACACTGGTCGGCGTGCACCACAAAGCTACAAAAAGATATTGTAATACCAAATATGATATTTTTCTTGTAACCCTACCTCTCCATGAATATATAAGGAGGAGTACGGGTCCCTAGACGAGCGGCGGTCCGTGGTCACGATCGTGCATGTGTTACAAGCAAAAAGGACACACATACACGCTCAGCATGCATGCGTGGAGGTCGCAAGCACAAACACGCGCGGCGGCTTGCTGACAAGCTAAGTCCTATTACTTTCTTCCAATTTAGTATCGTATTGCATGTTTATGTCTCTGTGTATCTACATACGCTTCTATGGTTATTCACAGCGGTGATCATCCTCGTCTTCCGTCACGACTCATCGGTCCTCGCCCTCGACTACGACTACAACTCCGATTACTCCACTCCGCCAGCTATTAAAGTGCCATGTTGCATCGTCTCTCCGACCAGATCGAATGCGGCTACGATCTCCCCGAATCTGTGTATCTTTAGATGTTTGATTTTTCCTCGAGAACAATAACAATGTGAAATTGATTTCAAATCATCTGAATGACGATCAATGGATGATGTGACGGCTTATCATTCACATCTAGTCATAAACTACCACCCGTATATATATTAACCTCAAGAATAAGGGAAACTCCTACGATTGAAACGGTGCATTGAGGAAAGTGGGCATTCTTTCATGACAATGTGAGCTTATGCTCTTTACCTTTTGGGATGTTTGGAACTTTGGATGCAGGATCATGAAATGCAGAGAGGAAAGCCTTTATATCTAAGTCAAGAAAGATACACAGCCCTGACGTATCTGGTAATCAGTCCACACCCTTTTCTCTATGCTTTCTCGACTTGATGTTTTATTAGGAAAAAAAACGAGACCCAACTTAGGAGGAACTAGGCGTTTTTTCATTAAGAAAATGGGCACCCAAATTCAAGCCAAGAGAGGACTTGAACCTGGGTGGTTGGGTGCACGACCACACCTCCCACCCAACGAGTTGAGCGAGGCTCACTTCCTGACTTGATGTTATTTGGAATTTGCACCTTGATTATAAATGAGATACATGTCCGTTTTTGTGTGATAGGTGGCATCTCATAGCCTTGACCGAACTTCTGAAGTTCTTCAGCAAACGACCATGCCGGACTCGCTAACGACAGCTATGGATGGTGATGAGTAGAGGCCAGTGGGCTCGGCCATGATCTTTATGTTTCTCTCATGCTTTTGTTATGGAGGCGGTTATCAAACTGGTGATGTATTCGAACCTATGTTCTGGTAGTTGTTTCAAAACTATGTTGCTTTAACTATCATATTTGAACTAGGTATTGTATTAACTATTTGTGAACCTGGTTTGTAATCTATTTCCACTGCGAACTCCTCATATGTGATGTATGTTGATGCTTAACCATGTACGATCTTGGTTGCGATGTTGATTATTGGAAACCCTTCGTGGTACTCGATGGACTACCAGGTTTATATGTGCTCAAGTGCGAGCAAGCAACTCTCTCGGCAGTAGACATTGTACTTGTGTTTTTATAAATTGAACGGTTCTATCACGCCTCTCCCCTGCTTCTCTCACCTATAGACACGCAGGCGCCTGTATGGTCTCGCCCATGGCAGCCAGGTGGTGGCAACCGTGGCCTCGCCCCCTCGTGAAGCTGGCTACGACAGCCCCAGCCCTGGTACTGCGGCGGTAGCCTAGGTCCTAGCCCTGGTCTTGCGGCGACGTCCTCAGTGTGGGGGATATGACCCCCGGTATCCATAGGACAAGACATGAGCCGCACCATGAGAGGTGGTCTAGCCCACAAGATCAAGACGTGCGGTGTACAACACTGGTCGGCGTGCACCACAAAGCTACAAAAAGATATTGTAATACCAAATATGATATTTTTCTTGTAACCCTACCTCTCCATGAATATATAAGGAGGAGTACGGGTCCCTAGACGAGCGGCGGTCCGTGGTCACGATCGTGCATGTGTTACAAGCAAAAAGGACACACATACACGCTCAGCATGCATGCGTGGAGGTCGCAAGCACAAACACGCGCGGCGGCTTGCTGACAAGCTAAGTCCTATTACTTTCTTCCAATTTAGTATCGTATTGCATGTTTATGTCTCTGTGTATCTACATACGCTTCTATGGTTATTCACAGCGGTGATCATCCTCGTCTTCCGTCACGACTCATCGGTCCTCGCCCTCGACTACGACTACAACTCCGATTACTCCACTCCGCCAGCTATTAAAGTGCCATGTTGCATCGTCTCTCCGACCAGATCGAATGCGGCTACGATCTCCCCGAATCTGTGTATCTTTAGATGTTTGATTTTTCCTCGAGAACAATAACAATGTGAAATTGATTTCAAATCATCTGAATGACGATCAATGGATGATGTGACGGCTTATCATTCACATCTAGTCATAAACTACCACCCGTATATATATTAACCTCAAGAATAAGGGAAACTCCTACGATTGAAACGGTGCATTGAGGAAAGTGGGCATTCTTTCATGACAATGTGAGCTTATGCTCTTTACCTTTTGGGATGTTTGGAACTTTGGATGCAGGATCATGAAATGCAGAGAGGAAAGCCTTTATATCTAAGTCAAGAAAGATACACAGCCCTAACGTATCTGGTAATCAGTCCACACCCTTTCCTCTATGCTTTCTCGACTTGATGTTTTATTAGGAAAAAAAACGAGACCCAACTTAGGAGGAACTAGGCGTTTTTTCATTAAGAAAATGGGCACCCAAACTCAAGCCGAGAGAGGACTTGAACCTGGGTGGTTGGGTGCACGACCACACCTCCCACCCAACCAGTTGAGCGAGGCTCACTTTCTGACTTGATGTTATTTGGAATTTGCACCTTGATTATAAATGAGATACATGTCCTTTTTTGTGTGATAGGTGGCATCTCATAGCCTTGACCGAACTTCTGAAGTTCTTCGGCAAACGACCATCAGCTTTTATGATTGAGTCCATTTTCCAAGGAACAATGTTCAAAGGTTTGGATTATTTATATGCCTTGTTTTGGTTCTAGCATACGGAAAGATTGGCACCTTTTTTTATCCCCAGTACCCCCTTTGTTCTTTATGTTCGTTGTTCACAAACTTCAAACTTGTAATGGTTAGTTTGCCTGCCAAAAAGATGTAGTTGGGCAGCAATAGGCATATTTTCCCCAGGTTATGTGGTCACTATTTGCTTCTCTTAGTAGGCTTATTATACAAGTCTTAAATCATTAAATATGGAAAGAACATATGGAATGATCTTATCATGTGTATTAGATCCAATGGAGCAAATAAACTGCTGTCAGATCACCCAGCCACAAACTACCATTAGTCAGAATGGTTATTCATTAGTGTCCATTCTGTGGCATGCTGTATTGAAGAGTTGAAGTGCAACCACAGCACATGGTTCTCTCCACTGAATGCTCCCCCACACATTTTGAGCTGTGCACAAATTTCACGTCGCATCGTGATACATGGTTTGTTGTTGATTTGTCGTCTGCTTTGTCAGGATCTTGTGGATGTGCATATTGTGGGAACTGTAGTGCAACTTGGTGTTGATCCTCTCCGGTGATAACGGAAGTGTTACCTCAACCAAGGTTACAGCCGCAAGCTCTTTTTGCTAATTATTGCGCTCGATGCTGTATCCTACTACCTGCTTTGTTTTCGTCTGTGACCTTTTCTCTCTTCCAGGTGGTGTAGATTCTGCAGGCTTGCCACCATTCGTGTTCTGTGGCGCACTGGCCCTGCTGCTCCCCTTGTGCCTAATGTACAGTTGTTTTCATTCTTTTCTTTGTTTACTATTATTATGGCCGGTGCTCACAAAATGGCTGACCTTGTAACATTCAACGATCGACTGCATGATCTGTATGTACAGTTCATAGCACCGGATTGGTGTAGTTTGTCGGTATGAAATGATGTCATCCAGGTGCCATTTGATCGTCATCGAGTTTTATTTACCGTGTTGCCCTGTGATTTGCTGAATCTTATTTGAACCTGCGTGTTCTGCCGGTAGCGAGGCTATGGGAACATTTGAATGAGATAAACTACTCGGCTAGATATTTCCTTGCATAGCAATTGCTTGCTCGAGGGACGATTCGAGGGTGAGGCCACCGGCCCGATGCCACACCGCCGCGCCGCCCGCTGGCTGGTGGATCATTGTATTGCATTGTGCGGTAACCAGAGTCGTGCCGATCCCTTTCCGCTTCTGCTGGGACGACCTGCTTTGCCGGCCACGCGCTCGGGCAGCCGAGGTTGGTTGAACAACAATGCCTCAGCTTTCGTGGCGTCTCTGGAAATGAAATGGATGACTTGGGCACGACGAATGCTTTCGCGGCAACTCCACCCGGCTGCGATGGTTTACGCGCGCGACGTGCGGATGGGATTGAACTGGTCTCTCTTCGTCTTTGCAGTTTTTGTTAATTACCTTCTGCAGGTGACACTCTAGGTCCGGCAGAACCATCAGATCAGTTAAATCTCGTCTGCTTCGTGATAAGCTCGGAATGAATTCTGATAAAGGTACATGACTCTCGAAGAGGAGGGGACTCGCCATCAGCTTCAGCCTCAGAAACTTGCTGCTACGCAGCAGACTGGGAACCCGGTCGTGGACTAGTGGAAACTTGCATCTGTTTGCGAAGCAATTTCCCAGCCGGGGAGTGTGGAAGCCGGCCCCGGAAAGCTGCACCTTCTTTACCTCTTTATATATGAATCAATTTCCCTGTTAAAATTCACAGTTTAGTCAACAGGCAGTGGACAAAATCCTATCAGTTCATGTTACAAGTTCACGAGAAGTTTCTTTAAACAAATCAAACAGGAGAGCTACTGATTCTATTAACAAGAAGAATACATTAAGATTGGACACACAAAGATACAACAAGCAACCCGAAACGACCAGATCGGTTAGACTGAAACATCAACATGCTCCGCACAACACCATGCCGGACTCGCTAACTATACATTACATTGACACTCCACAAGCTCAATTTGCAGGATAGTGCAAATGTAGTACTAATTTAGCCACTTGTTAACCTGCAGCTAAAATTTGAAAGTAAGGACTTATGTTAGCAATCTCTTTCACAAAGTTCATGCTATCCAGCTTGCTCTACCATATAAGCCTTGCATATCCTTAGAGTCATTTTATTTTCTTCTATCGGGTAAGTCTAGTTGAGTATAGTTAAGTATTCAGGGTTTCCCCTCTTGTTGCAGGTGATATATTCTATGAGGGCTATTGCATCACTTGTTTTAGCCCAGCTGTGGATGGTGATGAGTAGAGGCCAGTGGGCTCGGCCATGATCTTTATGTTTTTGTTATGGAGGCAGTTATCAAACTCGTGATGTATTCGAACCTATGTTCTGGTAGTTGTTTCAAAACTATGTTGCTTTAACTATCATATTTGAACTAGGTATTGTATTAACTATTTGTGAACCTGGTTTGTAATCTATTTCCACTGCGAACTCCTCGTATGTGTGATGTATGTTGATGCTTAATCATGTACGATCTTGGTTGCGATGTTGATTATTCGAAACCCTTCGTGGTACTCGATGGACTACCAGATTTATATGGGCTTAAATGCGAGCAAGTAACTGTCTCGGCAGTAGACATTGTACTTGTGTTCTTATAAATTGAACGGTTCTGTCACGCCTCTCCCCTGCTTCTCTCACCTATAGACACGCAGGCGACTGTACGGTCTCGCCCATGGCAGCCAGGTGGTGGCAGCCGTGGCCTCGCCCACTTGTGAAGCTGGCTACGACGGCCCCAGCCCCGGCACTGCGGTGGCAGCCTAGGTCCCAGCCCTGGTCTTGCGGCGGCGTCCTCGGTGTGGGGGATATGACCCCCGGTATTCATAGGACAAGACATGAGCCGCACCATTAGAGGTGGCCCAGCCCACAAGATCAAGATGTGCGGCGCACGGCACTGGTTGGGGTGCGCCGCAAGGCTAAAAAAAGATATTGTAATAACAAATAGGATATTTTTCTTATAACCCCAACCCTCTAGAGTATATAAGGAGGAGCAGGGGTCCCCTAGACGATATATCGAATATGATACATAATCAATACAAAATAACAGAACACAGGATGTAGGGTTTTACGTCACATTGATGGCCTAAACCTGCATAAATCTTGTGTCTTGTGTCTCTGTTACCATCCGGTTCCTAATCACGCGCACCCCCACCGATAATTTACTACCGTGGGTATACCTCTCGGTAGACTGCCGACTAGATTTGGTCGACAGTGGTGCGCTGGTAGGGGGTGTGCGCTTAATACTCCGGCGAACCAGATGGCGTACCTCAAGATCAACAACACGTTCTCGACGACTGCCCAGGCGTACAACCGCTCGTACAGGCCGCCGTCGGGGAGGTGCTCAATCGTACACCAGCAAGACCGCCGCGACGTCCGATCAAGATGGGGGCTTTCCTCATCATCTTCGTCCGGCGCGACTCGGCGCAACAAACAGCAGCCGCCGATACGCCTAGCAGTTCAGCTCCAATGAAATCGGATCTAATCCATCGGGTTTGGTGGCGAAATCGGTCCCGTTCCGATTAGCTCTAGGCACTGGCTTCTCAGCCTCGTCGACGAGCCCCGAGCGCGGCACCCTCGACGGAAGGATCATCACGGAACCAAGTACCACCACGCACATCAAGCGGGCCCACAATAGGACTCTGTCACGACGAGCGGCGGTCCGTGGTCATGATCGTGCATGTGTTACAAGCAAAAAGGACACGCATACACGCTCAACATGCATGCGTGGAGGTCGCAAGCACAAACACGCCCGACGGCTTGTTGACAAGTTAAGTCCTATTCCTTTCTTCCAATTTAGTATCGTATTGTATGTTTATGTCTATGTGTATCTACATACGCTTCTATGGTTATTCACAGCGGCGATCATCCTCGTCTTCCGTCACGACTCATCGGTCCTTGCCCTCGACTACGACTACAACTCCGATTACTCCACTCCGCCGGCTATTAAAGTGCCATGTCGCAGCGTCTCTCCGACCAGATCGAATGCGGCTACGATCTCCCTGAATCTGATCTGCCTAAGGCCGACCAATAATATGAGGATGACGTCGCCCATACTACTCGCTCCGATCGCCTGCCGCGTCGCAATGATGATCGCCGCGAAGAACACCGCCATAACGACATGCCAGAAAGCTCGAGGACCGGACAATTTCGTCAACGCCGTCGACCAGATGTTTTGACTAAAGCTAAGTACCTCTCCTATATCTGCATTTAATACAGCTTTCTCAAAAAAAAATCCGAGTTTTCCCATGCTTCTCCAATTATTATTTCTCCGGTTATTCTCCATAATTAAATGTCTCCATGTTTAATATCTATGTGTTTAAGATGCTCCATAATGCAATATCTTGAACATATTCTCCGTAAACTCGCCGACCAGCCACGTTCTCACTTGTGTTATCCAGAAGCGGCCCTGTCCTCGACTTCGCTCCTACACATGCACGAGCCACGCTCTGCGTTATGGGTAGTCAGCAGTGGCTCCTTGGCGACGCTCTTTCTCTTACATATACACGGGTGCCGGCCACTCCGCTCTATGGAGCTTGGGCTAGTCGGGGCTGGTGATACAATATAGAACCAACTGGAAGGAAAATACTCATATTTAAAATATGAACACTTCATACAAACATAATGTTTATCTATTCCGCTCTGCTGCCTTCATCGCCGAGTTCATATATTTATTTTTACATTATGTACTACTCATTCTACATATTTATTGCAGGATACCACCTGGCCTCCGAACTTCTCCGCCAATCAACTGGTCGGACCGCTAGGTTCATGGACTTCGTCGCCAACTAGTTGGTCAGACTGTTCGGCGTTCACTTCTACTACCATGGGTATACCCCTCGGTAGACTGCCGACTAGATTTCGTCGACAGCGGCGTGCCAGATAGGGGATGTGCATGCTGATTCTGTGGCGAACCAGATGTGAATCTTTCTTCAACCAACGTCGCCGGCAACTCAGTATTTTGTGTCAACTCGACGCTAGCACGCAGCGGATCACTTTCCTCAGCGAACGGCCGCACGTGCTGGAGTCCGACGCCTTGCCATGCGCCTCCAACAGACGTAACACACGACAACAAGATCGGAGTCAAGCAATCCAAGAAAGCTAAGTCAAGTCGCTTCCTAATTAAATATTATTATTATACTTCTAGATATATCCATATGCCTGCATGATTTCGGTTGGGAGAAACCTAATCACATCTTGTTGTTGCTCGTGATTTCTGATCGGATACGCAAGATCGTTTTCGTGGATCACGACAACCAGCAATCAGGAAAGGCGGCCGGCGATAACGCGATGTGGAGCAATGTTTCCACCAAAGATGTTGGTTGGCCATACAAGCTAATTGGAGTAGTTGAAGAGATATACAAGCACATATGCATTTGGATCTACACCACCATGCAGGCAACCTCGTATCTCAGGCATGCAAGGAAGATCTTGGACTGTGCCCTCACCTCGGTTGGACATGCTCAAGGACTTCGCCTCCCCACGTGGATTGACTCCGTCAGGCTCCGATTACGTCCGTTCGCCTACGACTCCGCGTACCCGTCCGAGCTGTCAAACGAACCGTCCGAGCCGTCAAGCGAGCCGCTAAGCGAGCCGACCGGACTGCTCGTTCCGATCGCCTGCAGCGTCGCAATGATCACCGTGAAGAACGGCGTTATAACAACTACGACCGCCGCCATGACGACATACCAGAAAGCTCGAGGGTCGGGCAATTTCATCGCCGCCGACCAGGCGGTTGCTCCGTTCGCTTCGCTAAAAAAAACAAGCTGAAACACTGTTCCGGCTGATTTGTTGTGAGAGAAAAACACTGCTCTGGCTGAAAAGATAAGCCGAAAAGTACGGATTATAAGACAAGCGAACAGGACTGTTATGTCTAAAGATAAGTACCTTTTTATATATGAATATTTAATAAAGTTTTCACCATGATGTTTCTTCGTACTATTCTCTACATGATTATTCTCCAAACGACTTTTCTCCATGTATACCATCTTAAAGATGACATACGCTTTCGCCTCAACGGCTCGCCGAACAGCCACGTTTACTCTTGTGCTCTCTAGAGACGACCCTGTCTCTGGCTTCTCCCTACACGTGCACGAGCGTCTACCCTCTGCGTTATGGGTGGTCGACAGTGACTCCTCGGTGATGCTTGTCTTCCTACACGTACACGAGCTCCAGTGCTTTGCGTTACGGTTTACTGGCTAGCCGGGGCTAGGGGGCTCAACCATCAAACTAACGGCTCGGGACAGTTTATATTAAATATAAACACATCTTCAAAAGAAAACTTAATGTTTACAATATATTTAAGATATTCTTAATCAACTCGCCGACCAGCCACGTTCTCACTTGCGTTACCAGAAACAACCCTGTTCTTAGTCTCACTCCTACACGTGCACGAGCGTCAGCCCTCTGCGTTATGGGTGGTCGGCAGTGGCTCCTCGGCAACGCTTGTGCTCTTACGCATAAACGGGTGCTAAGCGCTCTACGCTATGGAGTATGGGCTAGTCGGGGATGGTGATGCAATACAGAACCAACTGGCAGGAAGTTACTCATATTTAAAATATGAACACTTCATACAAACATAATGTCTATCTATTCCGCTCTGCTGCCTTCCATGTGACGGCGTCCCCACAGCCTGACAACTCCATGTGACCGAGCCTCAGTGACCGCATGCCCCAACGAATCGGCAGCCTCATCCACATCCCCGTCTCCCTGCCCCGCGTCGTCACCATCATCCTCGCCTCGGTCTCGCTCACGTCATTGTCTCGTCATGTAGTGCCGCCGTTGCCTGACCTCGTCGTTGTCTCCACGCCTTGCGCCACTGTTGCTTCGACCTCAGCATCTTTTCGCACTTCATCGCCTGCAAATATGATGCCTTGTGTATATGGTTTAATTGGTGTCTAGTGTAACCTAATTTGTATTCAATTTATTGAGTAGTTGTATTGTATTTGTCCTTGGTATATCATCACGAACGGGACTGAAGAAAACAAGATGGAACTTAGAAAAAAGAAATCTAAAAAAAGACATCGAAACAGGCTCTAACTGAAACTGAAAAAAATAGACATCAAAACATGAAAAGGATTCTAACCGGAACTATAAAAAAACAGAAATCGACAAAACACATTGAAAAAGAATAGGCCTGACGTCCTCTCGTTCGTGACGGAGAAGGTCTCTACGGCAAAAATCAGAAAAGTCTGAATGTTTTTGGAAAGAAAATAAAGATATATATAGGTAAAGGTAGAAGAGTAGAGAAATAGAGATATCCTTTCCTATTTAGATTAGGATTTTTTTAGAATTATTTGGATTATGATTTCTATTCACTACTCAAGATAAAAAGTCCCGCACGATAGAAGGAGTCTATTTCGATTAGGATTCCTATTCAAGTTCATATCGGTTTAGACGGAAGTTATTCTAACTCGTTTGAGCACGGGTTTTATATATTCCCAGATGGAAGAAATTCTTCATTGTTCGGTAGTTAAAGGGAGGACGGTGGCGGTTAGGTCCTCTTCTCATCTCCCCCTCTCTCTCGGAGGGGCTCCCGTACTAGGCCTGCACGGGGCAGTGACTGCCAGCAGGATTCCGGCCTGGTGTGCGCAGATACAGCGTCCCGTCGGTCGGATCTGTCGCCCCCGCGCTTGGAGCTACCACAAGAGTTGTTTGGTGGTGGAGGCGCAGGTTGCAGGCCAGCTACGCTTGGAGGATGGCGCGATCATGGAGAGGCAGCTGCAACATGTCTATGGCATGCGTGCAGCAAGGTGGCTGCAGCTTGGAGCTGCATGACGGTGGCTCGGAGGTCGGTTTTCATCTACGCGTGCTGTTGGGGCATGGCAGCCATGGCTGGCCACGACGACCTGTCGTGGGCATGGCTTTCCATCTGCAACGGATCCTTGAGCTCAGCTCATGAGCTACGTGCAGTGGCAGACGACGAGCAACTTCACATGGCCAAATTTCTGACTTAGCAAAAAAAAAAGTGTGAGGGGGAAACTGAATTTTAGCTTTTCTACTAGATGTTGTATATGGATGCATAGCAAAAAGTTATACAATTAAAAAAGCTAAAATAACTTATATCTAGGAATTTGTGTTGTTCTAGTGTACTTATTGAAGAGTATATATATACCAACTAATGGAGATTAAAGCTACTGACACAGGAGATCAACGGGAGGATTGGAATTTAAATACCGGTCACTCGAAACCTAATAAGCTTCTAGAAAAGTGTGCGCCCGACGTGATGACGCAGCGCAGAGGAACATGCGCGGGTTGGCGACGGAGACTACGGCCATGCGATGCCACTGCGCCCGAGCGGAAACGATGACGGCGCCTGGCGGAGCAGAACCGAGCAATAGAGCGACGCAGGCGGCCCCAGAGACACCAATAGCGGCGCCAGCTGCGGCGCGCATCGAGGCAGTGAGATGGGACGGTTGCAAGCTAGGGTTGCCGGCCACAGCTAGTCAGCCGAGCTCGGCCAGAGACGCGCGCGCGTGGTCGGCGCGCCGACGACGGCACAGGAGCGTGGTGACCGCGTCAACATGAGGAACCTGACCCAGCACGTGCCATGCACGCTTTTTAAAGCGTCCTAAAAATCCAAATCATTGATTCAAACGCCAAACCACCTATGCTATACTTAAGAGGGCATGTTAGGCTACTAAAACAAGCCCTAATACCCCATCACTCCTTAACCCAATTACTCTACAAAATTTTCCGAACATAGCTTTGTCAAACCATTTTTCAGCCAAAGAAGTTCGACTAAGTCTTGACGCGGATTCGCGTCAAATTCGATTTCCAAGCTATTAGATATGTTAGCTAGTGAATTTATTATTCGACCGCAGGTATTTCATCGTCATCTACAAAGTTTGTACTTCTAACTTTATTAAAGTTTCGTATATACGTTCTATAGTGTTTTCGTTCAATAAAATTTCGCGAACATCCTTACTTGATAATTTCATAAGTCGCGAACAACCTTTCGTTATGCATTTCCGTTGGTCGTTTTAAGTTACGGAAATTGATCTTCACTCTATATTACATGCATTAACACATAAACACGATGCTCATTCAATGTTTTAGTAAACGATTTACAGTGTAACACCGAGGGTGTTACAGGTTTGGATCTCCCACCCGATTAAACGTGACGACCGATCCATCACGAAGCTTCACAGGCCGCAGCTTCTCTGCCCGTTCGCTCGCCCTGCTTGCGTGCACATCGCCGTCCTGTACAAGGCCTGCATGGGGCAGTGACTGCCAGCAGGATTCCGGCCAGGTGTGCGCGGATACGGCGTCCCGTCGGTCGGATCTGTCGCCCCCGCGCTTGGAGCTACCGCAAGAGTTGTTTGGTGGTGGAGGAGCAGGTTGCAGGCCAGCTACGCTTGGAGGATGGCGCGATCATGGAGAGGCAGCTGCAACATGTCTATGGCATGCGTGCAGCAAGGTGGCTGCAGCTTGGAGCTGCATGACGGTGGCTCGGAGGTCGGTTTTCATCTACGCGTGCTATTAGGGGCATGGCAGCCATGGCTGGCCAAGACGACATGTCGTGGGCATGGCTTTCCATCTGCAACGGATCCTTGCTTCACATGGCCAAATTTCAGACTTAGCAAAAAAAAAAAAAGTGTGAGGGGAAAACTGAATTGTAGCTTTTCTACTGGATGTAGTATATGGATGCATAGCAAAAAGTTATGCAATTAGAAAAGCTAAAATAACTTATATCTTAGAATCGTGTGTGGTTCTAGTATACTTATTGAAGAGTATATATATACCAACTAATGGAGATTAAAGCTACTGACACGGAGATCAACGGGAGGATTGGAATTTAAAGATCGGTCACTCGAAACCTAATAAGCTTCTAGAAAACTCTGTAGTAGTGTAGTAGTGAGCAGATATCGTCACTGGCCACCAACTCTCATTCCTATAGGTAGAGTTTGATAGGATGGTTACATCCGCACTCGCTAGATTTCTTGTAAGTTACTAAGTTTATCGTTGTTTTCTCCAGAAAACCCATGATGATTGGTCTTAAAAACTGATGATGGGACGTGAGCTAGCCTCGTCGTCGTCCTACCATAACCACGAAAATTGAAGACGGCCGATGAGATGATGCGCCTCTTGTCATACTAGTGTTCTTTAGTTTAGTCTCCTTGGTCTGCAGAAAATGAAGACCGCTAATTAAGAAGCGTTCACCAGCAGAAACCCAAGTTATAGCTTCCTCTTTTACTTTGATCACGAGCAGATGAAAGCAACAATTCTTTGTGGTCAAAATAAAGGTTTAATTTGTTGCCTAACTGGACTCTAGTATTGTTAACCACCTTTTTTTCTAGAATTTTTCCATAAAATTTAGGGTACACACGTGCACGTTCGATGGTACTGCGCGTCTCCCACGCACCGGAGGCCGAGAGCCTCCCAATCTCTTTTTTGCGTGTATACGGACACGCACGCGTGTCATGTGGTGTGAGTGTGGATTGTGTGCGTCCAAATTACACCCGATAAAAAAACATGTAAACTACATACTCATTTGCTTCTACTTCCATTAATTTGTCAACTATTACTTTTTTATTAGCTAGTTTAATTGGTTCCGTTATTCATGTGTCGTTACGGAAGTGCTCTTTTTTTTGCGAATTACACAAGTACAGATGACAGACGCTCAATACGCACGCATGCGTTCAAGGTTACCAATATTCAAATTCATACCCTAGAATTTTACAATACTATGAGAAGCTGAAACGATAACCATCCTTCGCCATGTATCCTAAAATTTATATTATTTTATATATGACGGTTCCTTATATGATTCTACATAATACAATAATTGATATAAATTTTTCAAGTGGTTCAGTTGTATAAAATACTATTTAAAATTAAAAAAGCACATTGAAAATAATAGCAAGAATTGCACTTAGTAAATGTTAAAAAAATCAAATAAACCAATTAAAACCAATAATATAGGCTTTTTTAATAAAAAATCAATGATGTAGGCTTATCATTACAACACATTTTTTTCTCGATCACGCAAAAGACTTGCGTGTTTTTATATTATATAAGTGGGGGACAATTTTGATTACAGGATCATTACAACACATTAAAAATACAATAAGATTTTTATTATATATAGTTTACAAATCTAATATGATTTAAATATTACGATTTTATTATCAGGCAGAAAAAACGATAGTATCTAGGATGGTCGTCCTAACAATCTACACCATGTTTGCTTGATCGTTTCTGTGACGTATAAGCCGGCTGATATTGTTTTATCGTGAGAGGAAAACACTGTATCATGACTGATAAACATGACTGATACGATCAAGCGAACATGGTGCTCGTTGGAGTTGGTGGCCATGTTGTAACCTCTCAAGTAGATCCGCACCCCCTACGGACTTAGGTGATCAACTGGTAAAAACATGTGCTCCTTGACCAGCCACGTTTACGGAGAAAAAAGTCTGGGATTCAAAACTACCTTACCGTTTTGCTTTCCGTTGATGTCAATCTCTGGTCGTCTCCTGTGCAAGATTAATTAATCTATCCCACAAGCCACACGTTTTCTTCCAGAAGGAAATTACTCCTTTTTCTTATCTATATAAACGAATCCTGCACCAAAAGCGGGATAACGAATAGGGCCACGTCACCCACTAGCACGCTAGCCATTGGATCGAGCGCTCATGCGATCTGGTCCGTCGGATACAGATTGGTTTGGATCTCCCACCCGATTAAACGTGACCGATCCATCACGAAGCTTCACAGGCCGCAGCTTCTCTACCCGTTCGCTCGCCCCTGCCTGCGTGCACATCGCTGTCCCGTACTAGGCCTGCACGGGGCAGTGACTGCCAGCAGGATTCCGGCCAGGTGTGCGCGGATACGGCGTCCCGTCGGTCGGATCTATCGCCCCCGCGCTTGGAGCTACCGCAAGAGTTGTTTGTTGGTGGAGGCGCAGGTTGCAGGCCAGCTACGCTTGGAGGATGGCACGATCATGGAGAGGCAGCTGCAACATGTCTATGGCATGCGTGCAGCAAGGTGGCTGCAGCTTGGAGCTGCATGACAGTGGCTCGGAGGTCAGTTTTCATCTACGCGTGCTATTGGGGCATGGCAGCCATGGCTGGCCACGACGACCTGTCGTGGGCATGGCTTTCCATCTGCAATAGATCCTTGAGCTCAGCTCATGAGCTACGTGCAGTGGCAGACGACGAGCAACTTCACATGGCCAAATTTCAGACTTAGCAAAAAAAAAGTGTGAGGGGGGAATTGAATTTTAGCTTTTCTACTAGACGTAGTATATGGATGCATAGCAAAAAGTTATGCAATTAGAAAAGCTAAAATAACTTATATCTTGGAATCGTGTGTGGTGCTAGTGTACTTATTGAAGAGTATATATATACCTACTAATGGAGATTAAAGCTACTGACACGGGGAGGATTGGAATTTAAAGACCAGTCACTCGAAACCTAATAAGCTTCTAGAAAAGCCTGTAGTGTGTAGTAGTGAGCAGATATCGTCACTGGCCACCAACTCTCGTTCCATTGGTTCTTATATAGGTAGAGTTTGATAGGATGGTTACATCCGCACTCGATAGGTTTCTTGTAAGTTACTAAATTTATCGTCGTTTTCTCCAGAAAACCCATGATGATTGGTCTTAAAAACTGATGATGGGACGTGAGCTAGCCTCGTCGTCGTCCTACCATAACCACGAAAATTGAAGACGGCCGATGAGATGATGCGCCTCTTGTCATAAGTCATATTCGCTTGGCTTATAAACTGTATTTTTTTAGTCAATAAATAATATTTTTCTCTCACAACAAATTAATCAATAGTATTTTCAGTTATGGCTTATCAGTCAAGCGAACATGACAATATTAGTTTTCTTTAGTTTAGTCTCGTTGGTCTGCAGAAAATGAAGACCGCTAATTAAGAGGCGTTCACCAGCAGAAACCCAAGTTATAGCTTCCTCTTTTACTTTGATCACTAGCAGATGAAAGCAACAATTCTTTGTGGTCAAAATAAAGGTTCAATTCGTTGCCTAACTGGACTCTAGTATTGTTAACCACCTTTTTTCTCGATTTTTTTATAAAATTTAGGGTACACATATGCACGTTCGATGGTACTGCGTGTTTTCCGCGCACTGGACGATAGTACCTAGGATGGTCGTCCTAACAATCTTCCTGTTCGGTTGATCGTTTCTATGACTTATAAGTCGACTGATGTTGTTTTGTTGTGAGAAAAAACACACTATACTATAGCTGATAAGCATAACTGATACGATCTAGGTTGGAGTTGGTCGCCGTGTTGTAACCTCTAAACTAGATCCGCAACCCCTACGGACCTAGGTGATCACCCGGTCAAAACATGTGCTCCATCACCAGGCACGTTTACAGAGAAAAAAGTGGGATTCAAAACCACCTTACCATTTTGCTTTCCGTTGATGTCAATCTCTGGTCGTCTCGTCTGCAAGATTAATTAATCTATCCCACAAGCCACACGTTTTCTTGCAGAAGGAAATTACTCCTTTTTCTTATCTCTATAAACGAATCCTGCACCAAGAGCGGGATAACGAATAGGGCCACGTCGCCCACTAGCACACTGGCCGTTGGATCGAGCGCTCATGCGATCTGGTCCGTCCGATATGGATCGGTTTAGATCTCCCACCAGATTAAACGTGACCGATCCATAACGAAGCTTCACGGGCCACAACTTCTCTGCCCGTTCGCTCGCCCCTGCCTGCGTGCACATCGCCGTCAGCCTATCCCGCGCCGAAGAGTTGGCCACGCCCGCGACGGGTGCAGATGCCGCCGTCGCCGTCGCCGCTCGGGCCGCGTGAGGGGGCGCACGCCGCTGTCGCTCGACGAGCAGCTGCTGCCGGATTCGCCACCACCTTCACAGCCCCGGACTCCCGCAGCACGACGTCGCTGGCCTCTCATTCTCCGTCCTTACAGCCTGCCACCCAGCGAGTGTGAACCGCCGGCGCCGCCCCTGCTCGGGATGCACGTGCGCGTGGCCCGGCGCCCTCAGGCCGTCCCCGACCTCCCTGTGTGCACCTACGGGTGCGAGCCGTCAAGCTGATGCTCGAGCACCCCCGCTCGTCGACGGCGAGCCGCCCCGAACCCGTTCCCCTGCTGCTCTGTTCCTAAGGTTGACGAAGAGGGAAGAAAAATGATTAAAAACTCTTTCTCGGGTCCAGATGCAAATTTCGTGACTCATGTGATAGTTCTATACAGTACACAGAGGTTGTGGGTAAATTACTTGAAACACCAGGGTCACCGATGCAAAATAGTTTTTTCTTTTCTGTTTCCCCCACTTTACGCATATAATCAGCTGAAACTTTAAAAAATCATAGTAATTCATAGAAAAATTGTAAAAATGAAAATCCAGTTTTATTAGACTCCTTATGAGTAGATCTCTCTACAACTAAAACATTAATAACTATTCCGTCCATAGGTGCCACACCAAAGAAGATCCATGCGATCAGATCAGGAAGGCAACGCACACTCACTCCATGCGATCAGCTCAATCCCCATAACAGCCGCAGCAAATTAGGAAGGCAAAAATCAATTCCCTTAACAATCGTGATCAATTCCGCAAGACAACGATAATTATTAGGGTCGTCACTCTTCCTGCAGACCCTACGATCCCACGACATCTCTCGCATCCCGCATCGCGCACACAAGGAAAGCCCGACGTCCAATAGAAACTTCCCTCAAAATGCCACTATTCGATGGCCCCACGGGATCCCTGTTCGCTAAATTCCACCCTGGAATAGAAACCTCGCCATCCACGCGATTAGCCTGCGATAGAAACCTCGCGCAAACGCAGCCATCGCTCGCACACGTCGCCTCGCCATCGAATAGGGAAGCGCAAATCCGATGAGGACACGCCGCTGCAGCCCGCTCCTACGAAGTACGAGCTGGTGTTGTCACAGAACCGACCAATTTATAAGAGCACAAGTACAAAAACAATCGTCGAAACGATCAAATTCTCGAACTTGAGCCCATATAAACCCGGTAGTCAATTGAAATCTCGAAGGATTTCAAACCAACTTGCATACAACCAAGATCACAGTAATTCAACATAACATATCGTACGTTACAACATTTCGCAGACGTTCGCAAATAGATTACATCATCACAGAGTCATCGTTATTACAAAACCAGTCTTGTAAAACATGCGGAAGCAAATAGTTTAACTTACACACCCAAGTTCAAATACACATACTGGTTTGCTGATCACAGCCCGCAAAAACATTCAGATAAGAGAAATGGAGATCATGCCCATGATCTAGTTTTCATCACCCGCCGGGTGGAGACAAAACTTACAGAATCTCTGATATAGAAGGTCATCTGCAACAAGAGGGAATAAACCCTGAGTACGAGAATGTACTCAGCTAGACTTACCCGTCGAAAACCAAAATAAATGACACCAAGGATTATGCATAGCTTAATGTAGTGGATCTGGCTGACACTTTCTTTTTGCAGAAAAGCATAAGTAATAATGATCAACTCTTAGCCTGACTAGCAGTGACTTTTAGCCATTAACACATCAACTATATTAGCACTTTGTACTAAGCAATCATTTTATTAGGGTGCAAACATTAATAACCATATCGGTATTCATTGTGGCAACCTTATCATCATCATCCATTTAACCATATCGTTAAATTAATTGAATCTACGTTCTTCACTTTTGCTCAAGTCAAGTTCTCACTATCCAGGAAGAGACGACGATTCGAATCGATTCCTATCCAGCTGGAGGGGTATTCCTAAACACAAACCCTGCTTCCCCCGTCAGGGTCGCAAACAAGTCACCTTTGGTACGATTCAGGAGTCACAAGTCCGAACAGATCGACATTCTCAAAGAACCACTCGCCAAGGTTGTTCGGGACTCTAACCCACCTTGGACTTATGCCAATGGCTCTCCGCACATCCTTACTACCTCCGAATGCGCGCCTTCGCTTGCGTCCCCGGCACGAGTCGAGCTACTAGGCTTCGCGGTAGGAACGACTTATCCGGCCAGCTAAGTGTTAGGCTGTGTTCAACATGACATGGGGACGTACAGCGTATCGGTCCTTAAACGACTCAGACGGAGTCACTATGTTCAAACCTACACAAGACCCCGCCCGGTCTTAATTCATTATTCACATGGTTCTTTTCCACGATAGCAAATATAGCCAACCGTGATCCACCTCATCCTAAAGCTCGCAGTGTGTGAAATCACCGACTTCTACCGCACTAAGCATGGCTAAGCATTTAACCTGTTCACGAACTTAAATAGGATTCGGTGCGATATCTCGGACAAGGATGGATATATAATGCAGCAATTGGTTCCAACCAATTCCTATACTTAATGCATCATCAACAATAAAAGATACTTAATGTATTTGTAAAAACATGGGAGGCTTAATATGCTCCGGGGCTTGCCTTTTAGGAACGAGGAAGGCTGGTGGTCAGGGCACTCGGGCAATTCCTCCACGGCGACTGCTTCGTCGGCTTCCTGCACCTCGGGTTCCTCCTCCTGGTTGGCTCCCTCGAACTCCAGCAACGTCACTCCCTCCGGCACACTTATTGCATGAATGCGCAAGATAAATATCATGAATGCACATGAACGAATGTCAGGGATGCTCGGGGAATGCACATGTTCGCTGTAGTTTGCATATTCCAACTTAAGCCCTATTCAAATCACTTTACTTACACTAGTAGAGAACAGACCTTTGATCCTCGGCCAAAATGGGCTCTAGTCCCGGCATTTTTTGTGCCCGGGACTAGAGATACCTTAAGTCCCGGTTGGTGGCTCCAATCGGGACTAAAGGTCCCCCGCCAACTCTGCGCCCAAGGCAGAGGTGGCGAGGACCTTTAGTCCGGTTGGAGCCACCAACCGGGACTAAAGGTATACTTTTACTCCCAGTTGGTGGCTCCAACCGGGAGTAAAGGTCTACTCCCGGGCTGTGGCTGCGCCCGGGGTTGGAAAGTTACCTTTAGTCCCGGTTGGAGCCACCAACCGGGACTAAAGGTCCCCCCTTTATATCCCGGCCATCTCCTTCTTCCTCCCCGAGCCCGAGCTTAGCACATTTTGAAGCACACTGCACTAGTGTTCTTGCTTCCTCCCTCCCTCCATTGTTCCTCCATCCATTCTTCGATTCCTCCATCGATTTCTTCGATTCCTCCGTCGATTCTTCAGTTGTAAAGGTTACCAATCTCATACTCTCATTTTTCACAATTGTCTTATCTCATTTTGTTCACTATATATATATGGTTCTTTATTGTGGTTTTTTTCATTTGTAAGCAATTTGAGCTCAAAATCACTTCAAGCTTGCATATTTACATGAAAGAAGGTTAAAGTAGCTAGTTGAACTTGCGGACCGTGTTCATCTCGGCGAGCATGTTCTCTCTGAAGCGAGTAACAGACGTCAAGGAGGAGCTTTGATTCTACGAGAGAGCGGCAGCGGTCGTGGAAGACCGTGTTCCCTTCCTCGTAGAATCGGAGCTCTTCCTTGACCAAATACGATGCCGTCCGGTGGAGAAATGCTCGCCGAGATGATCATGTAAGCAAGGTCAACTAATGATGGTTATTTATTCACATGTCCCGATATCGTCGCAATAGTCTGTCAATCACCGTACCCAAACATAGTATATATATAAATATAAACTTAGAAAATAGTTAGAAAATTATAGAAAATCCATACTAGTTGAACTTGCGGACCGTGTTCATCTCGGCGAGCATGTTCTCTGCCGAGCGGTAACGGACGTCAAGGAGGAGCTTTGATTCTACGAGGGAGAGCGGCAGCGGTCGTGGAAGACCGTGTTCCTTCCTCGTAGAATCGGAGCTCTTCCGTGACCAAAATCTGGTGCCGTTCGGTGGAGAAATGCTCTTCGCCGAGATGATCACGTAAGCAAGTTCAACTAATACTGATGGTTATTTATTCATATGTCCCGATATCGCCGCAGTGATGTCATCAATCACCGTACCCAAACGTAGTATATATATAAATATAAACTTAGAAAATAGTTAGAAAATTATAGAAAATCCATACTAGTTGAACTTGCGGACCGTGTTCATCTCGGCGAGCATGTTCTCTGCCGAGCGGTAACGGACGTCAAGGAGGAGCTTTGATTTTATGAGTGAGAGCGGCAACGGTCGTGGAAGACCGTGTTCCCTTCCTCGTAGAATCGGAGCTCTTCCTTGACCAAGTACGGTGCCGTCCGGTGGAGAAATGCTCGCCGAGATGATCACGTAAGCAAGGTCAACTAGTATGGATGGTTATTTATTAAAACATGTTTTTGAGATATAGATAATTTTATAGTTTCTTAATTTTATTTGTTTATAAAATGAGAAATTTATAGTGTATTAAAAATGAGTATAGAGAGTAGATGGCAACTGCTTCTGGGTCCTCGGCCTCTCATGGGTTTCCAAAGCGACTTAGGCCGGGCCTCCCTCTCATTCCATGCGGCAAGTGTCATGATGAGACGAAGATTGTGATGGAGTACCGAGTGAAGAAGGAGGGTCCCAACAAGGATCGTATCTTCTACAAGTGTCCGAATCGCAATGTGAGTTATTTTATCGTATTTAATGATTATGGTTAGTTTATACCTATTTTCATGATGGTTGTGATTAAAGTTCTAATTTTTTGTTTTAATTTCAGTGGGATGGCAGTGGACGATGTTGGGGCTTCTCTTTGGGAGGAAGAGTATGTTGAACTCGTGCAAAAAATATCTTGCACAATGAGTGAATCTGGTGGCTAATGAGGCGGTGATCCAAAGAAGAAGCCCAAAGATGTTGCACAATCGTTGGATTTGTCTATTTTAGTTGAGATTGGTCGCGAAATCCTTGTGCTCCTGAAATGTATTTTAGTTTTAGTTCTTTTAGTGGTAGTTGGGATTATCTCCATTGTAGCGATGCTTTCATAAATTTGTACCTTTTGTGGTGGCACACATGTTGTATAAATAATTAATTATGATCTAGGTTTTAATATGGTATTTATGTCATATAATACAGATGAGCCGGCATTGGATGTACAATCTTTGGTCGCCGCTCCCAAGAGTTCATTTGGCGTGCATGCATTCTTTGTTACGTCTTGGCCGAGGCAAACAAACCTTGACGGTTTCATGTGCTGCCCATGTGCCACATGTAAGAATACGGTGGAATATCCTTGCTCAAGGACTCTTCATTCACACTTGTTCAAGTCGGGTTTCATGCCAAACTATATTTGTTGGACGAAGCACGGAGAAACCGGCGTTGTAATGGAAGAAGGTGAAGAAGAACAATGGGACGACAATGATATTATTCCCGATGGTGTGTGCTTCAATGATACTGCAATGGGAGAAGCTGAAGAAGAGGTAGCCACGGAAGATGAGCCTGCTGATGATCTTTGTCAGGTCATTCGTGACGCACAAAGAGAATGTGAAAGTGAAAAGGAGAAGGTCAAGTTTGAGCGGATGCTAGAAGATCACAACAAATTGTTGTACCCAACTTGTGATGCAGGGCAGAAAAAGTTGGGAACCACACTAGAATTGCTGCAATGGAAGGCAAAGAATGGTGTATGTCGACAAGGGATTTGGAGAGTTACTAAAAATCTAAAAGAAGATGCTTAGAAGGACAATGAATTGCCCGCCACTACCTCTGAAGAAGCAAAACAAGTTGTCTGTCCTATGGGGCTAGAAATCGAGAAGATACATGCATGTCCTAATGACTGCATCATGTACCGTGGCAAAGAGTACGAGAAATTAGATGCATGCCCGGTATGCCATGCATCGCGGTATAAGATCAGGCGAGATGACCCTGGTGATGTTCAGGGCGAACGTCCGCGGAAGAAAATCCCTGCCAAGGTTATGTGGTATGCTCCTATAATACCACGCTTGAAACGTCTATTTAGAAACAAAGAACATGCAAAATTGTTGTGATGGCACAAAGAATACCGTAAGGTAGACAATATGTTGAGACACCCTACTGATGGGTCCCAGTGGAGAGCAATCGACAGAGAATTCCCGGAGTTTGCAAATGACGCAAGAAACTTAAGGTTTGCTTTAAGTATAGATGGTATCAATCCTTTTGGAGAGCAGAACAGTAGTCATAGCACTTGGCCTGTTACTCTAAGTATCTACAACATTCCTCCTTGGTTATGCACGAAGCGGAAGTTCATTAAGATGCATGTGCTCATCCAAGGCCCGAAGCAACCTGGCAATGACATCAATGTGTACCTGAGACCACTTATTGACGAACTTCTCATTTTGTGGAATAAAGAAGGTGTACGTGTGTGGGATGAGTACAAACAGGAACACTTTGATCTGCGAGCATTGTTGTTCGTAACAATCAATAATTGGCCTGCTCTAAGTAATCTTTTAGGACAGTCAAACAAGGGATATAATGCATGCACACACTGCTTCGGTGATATTAGAGGTGTATTCTTGAAAAAATGTCAAAAGGTCGTGTACCTTGGCCATCGTCGATTTCTTCCTGCAAATCACCCCATAAGAAAGAAAGGCAAGCATTTTAAAGGGAAGGCAGACCACCTGACCAAGCCTCGCAACCGAACCGGTGAGGATGTACTCGATATGGTCAATGATGTGAAAGTCGTCTTTGGAAAAGGACATGGAAGCCAACCTATTCCGAACGACGCTAACGGTCACGCACCCATGTGGAAGAAGAAGTCCATATTTTGGGACCTACCCTATTGGCAAGTCCTAAAAGTCCATAGCTCGATCGACGTGATGCACCTGACGAAGAATCTTTGTGTGAACCTGCTAGGCTTCATGGGTGTGTATGGAAAGCCTAAGGACACATTTGAAGCACGACAGGACCTACGTTGTTTGAGAGAAAGAGACAACCTGCATCCAGAGAAGACAGATGATGGATACCATTACTTATGTCCTGCCAGCTACACTCTAAGCAAAGAGGAGAAGGAAATCATGTTTGAATGCTTAAACAACATCAAGGTACCATCTGGATTCTCCTCGAATATAAAGGGTATTATAAATGTGCTAGAGAAGAAATTCTGTAACTTAAAGTCCCATGACTGTCACGTTCTCATGACGCAATTATTTCCAGTTGCATTAAGAGGAATTCTACCTCCAAATGTACGTCTAGCCATCGTGAAGCTATGTGCATTCCTCAATGCAATTTCTCAGAAGGCAATTGATCTAACTGATCTAGCTAAACTACAGAATGATGTGGTTCAATGTCTCGTCAGCTTTGAGTTGGTGTTCCCTCCTTCCTTCTTTGATATCATGACACACCTCCTAGTTCACCTAGTCAAGGAGATTTTCATTCTCGGTCCTGTGTTCCTACACAACATGTTCCCCTTAGAGAGATTCATGGGAGTCCTAAAGAAATATGTTCACAACCGTGCTCGCCCAGAAGGAAGCATCGCCAAGGGCTATGGAACAGAATGGGTCATTGAGTTCTGTGTTGACTTTATTCCCGACCTTGACTCGATTGGTGTTCCTGAATCGAGACATGAGGGGAGACTAAGCGGAAAGGGGACACTAGGGAGAAAACATATATTGGTACGGATGATGATTATTTCAATAAAGCGCACTACACAGTTCTACAGAACTCCTCTTTGGTAGATCCGTATATTGAGACACACAAGGATCTCTTACGATCCGAGTTTCCAGGGAAGACTGAAGCTTGGATTACGCGTAAGCACATGGAAACTTTTGACGGTTGGTTGCGAAAAAAATGTCAAGGTGATGAGAGCATCCATGAGTAACTGTATTTATTGGCTATGCAACCATCATGGCATATCGTCACATACAAAGGGTACGAGATAAATGGGAACATATTCTACACAGTAGCCCAAGATAAAAGGAGTACCAACCAAAACAGTGGTGTCCGCATAGATGCCACAGACCGGAATGGGAATAAGCAGACATATTATGGACGCATAGATGAAATATGGGAACTAGAATATGCACCTACTTTGAAGATCCCATTGTTCAAGTGCCAATGGGTCAAGGTGACCGGAGGCGGGGTAACAGTAGACAACGAGTATGGAATGAGAAGGATGTGAATCAGGTGTTCTATGTCAATGATATGTCTACCAAACCAAAAAGAGGGAAAAACGATAATGACTCAACCAAAGAGCCAAAGCGCCACATAGTTCTTTCAAGGAAAAGAGTCATCGTGGGAATTGAGGACAAGTCGGACATGTCAGAAGATTATGAAAAGGATGACCGAATTCCGCCCTTCAAAGTGAACAAAGACCCTAGCATCTTGGTAAATGATGAGGACACTCCATGGTTACTGACGCGATCATAACCAAGGGACATACGTAAAGAAGAAGTTCTTCTTTGTGCCCACTTGATGATCTGAGTGATTTAATGTAGTGTGTGTTTGTGTAATAATTGTGAATTCAGATGTTTATTATGTCGTGTTTCAAATTAAATCAATGTTTGATTTGGTGGGATTTCTCTCTCGAAAAGTTAAATTGGGATATTGAGTGATGAAAAATTAAAATATTAACGTTAAAATGATGTGAAAACAAATTTCCTGTCCAAAACCAATAGTTTTAATAATTTTAATTAAACACTACATTTTTGCATTAACGAAATAATAAATATTAGTTACATTATGTTTTATAATTATAACAAAAAAATAAAAAAGTTAGGTTATACATTTTTCCTATGTGCAATAAAGAAGAAGAAAATCCATATTTTAACAAAATAATTTTATGCCTTTTATTTAATTTACTATGTATTTAACAAGAAAATCCATATTTCTATTAAAAAATTTGCTCAAAAGCAAAGGGAAAGCGAAACTACTGAGGCACCGGGAGTAAAGGTGGGCTGCAGTTTCGTGGCCCGCCAAAAAAAACCCTTTACTCCCGGTGCGTGTTACCAACCGGGAGGAAAGGTATACCTTTACTCCCGGTTGGTAACACACCGGGAGTAAAGGACCTTACTCGGTTAGTGTAATGCACCGGGAGTAAAGGACCTTTACTCCCGGCTGGTGGCTGGCAAAGGGAGTAAATCTCCCAGGTATATAACCGCCAGTGCCAGGCGCAGATCGATCCCCTCCTCTTCTTCCTCGTCGAACACCGCCGCCCTTTCCCTTCTTCCTCACGCCGCCGCCGATTCGTCTTCCCCTGCGTATCAGCCCGCCCCCGTGACACCGGAGCCCGCACCTCGCCTCGTGCGGCCCTCCACCGCCGACGACCTCGCGCCGACGACCTCGTGCGGCCCGGCCTCCACCGCGCCCGCCCGAGGTGAGAGTTCTCTCGGCTTTCGTCGTGCATGGTGAAACGGCGTCAGTGAGGGCCCATGCATGGTTGGGGTCTTTTGCTGCTTGTCATCCATGGCAGAGGAGCCATCAGCTGCTGCCGTCGTCTTGGGGGCATGCCATGGTTGTCAGTTTTGACAATGGCGTCTTGGGGCAACGGCATGCCATGGCTGCGGCGAATCATTTCCTTGAAGCACGCCACGTGCAAGTCAACAGCCTTGCCGTCCAAGCGGATGTGGTACCTGTACGCCCAGAACCTACTCCGACGGCCCTTGTTGTCTCCAGAAGTCACACGGTGGCAAATCTCGCGATGCCTTCCGGTGGAGCTCTAAGGCTCGGCCGTCGTGGACAATGTGTTCCGGCAGTGTGGCGCAGCCCTGGTGGATGCCGAGGTCTTGTTCGAAGCAGTGGTAGACGTAGCTAGCTGAAACTTGCAACATCACGACATCACGCACCGATGACACCGCCCCGGCCCGCCTCACGTCGTCGTCGTCAGCAAACCGGCCCGCCTCATGTCGTCGTCGTTAGCACACCGGCCACCGCGCCGACACGTATATATACGTCATTTGTATTCATATGCATGTATATATACGTCGCGGAGCACCGCCGCCCTTGTTCGCCTATGCATTTCTATGTATACGGCGGAGCACCGCCGCCCTCGTTCACCCATGTGTACAAACATATATACGGCGGAGTGGAGCACCGCCACTCTCATCACACCACCCTCTCTCGCGGCCTAGTCGATCAACATTCGTATTACGTGTCGGCATAATATATATTGTAGTTCATAAAGTGACTATGTTTAGTTTAAGATATATGATGAATGACTATATGGTTCACATGGTACATAGGATAACAACATCACGCATCGACACCGCCCCGGCCCGCCTCACGTCGTCGTCGTCAGCACACCGGCCACCGCGCCGACACGTATATATATGTCATTTGCATTCATATGCATGTATATAGTATATATATGTCGCGGAGCACCGCCGCCCTCGTTCGCCCATGCGTTTCTATGTATACGGCGGAGCACCGCCGCCCTCGTTCACCCATGTGTACAAACATATATACGGCGGAGTGGAGCACCGCCACTCTTGTCACACCGCCCTCTCTCACGGCCTAGTCGATCAACATTCGTATTATCGTTATCGTTAACGCTAAACAATCACACCAGGGCGAATTGCGTCGGTGACTAGGGCGAACCGCGTTGTTGATGTCACCGACGTGGTTCGCCCTAGTCACCAACGCAATTCGCCCTCGGCCGTTTATGTATAGCCCTAATTCACCCTAGTACCGATGCAGTTCGCCCTAGTGTGGCGAATTGCGTCCGTGACCGAGGGGCAATATTTAATAATGCATATTGTTCATAGATTTTACGCATCTAAGCAAAGATTTGACGTACTATATATTGGTTTTGTTTTTTGAAGCTAGATGGCTGACCCGAGAAACATGGATGAGGAGGAGTTGATGATGAATTTGATCAACACTGGCACTCAAGTTGCCGACGATGATGGTGCTAAAAATAACGTGCAAGAGGATGCAGATGACGGGAGTCAGTACTTAGCTCTTGAACAAAATGAGCAACAACATATTGGCCAAGTATATATTTTTTTATTATTAGCTATATAATTATCATATGTCTTATGTGTGCTCATGACATTAAAAATAATGTTTATGTTTTGTAGCCCTCTGGATCGACATCAACAACTACAACAAAGAGGAAAAATGTTCGAGGTCCCAAAAAGCCATTGGAGGGCCGCTTCATCATCTCAGAGTTCAATGTGGATACAGGCGAACCGGGGGGGCCAAATAAAACGAAATTCATGCACCACTATGGTTACCTTGTATGAGATCGGCTCCCGATCAGTACCTGCGAATGGAAGAAGAAGACCAATGCTCCTCATATCAGTTTTGTCTCCGATCGTGACAAGACGTTAATTTGGAAAGATGTCTTGGTACATTTCACGCTCCAAACAGATGGTTATGATGATATAATAGATGGTGATGAATTGAAGGAGCGAGTTAGGGATTGGGCAATGAAGAAGATGGCCACCCGGGTTTGAGACTTGGAAGAAACACCTATATACGACGTATGTCAAGAAGAACATAGCACCAGATTTTCTTGTCCCGGGCCCGATCTCAAAGCAGAGGCCCTATTGGGATGAGTTTGTACAGTACAAGACGTCGGAAGAGGGTGTGAGTCGGGTGATAAAGAACCAACATAATGCCCAATAGAAGACATACCACCATAACTTGGGATCAGGTGGCTATCCGACTACCATTAAGAAGTGGAACAAAATGGAAGCAGACCTTCTTGCCAAGGGTATCACACCCGAATCACTCAAGTGGGGAGAGCGTGCAAAGAATTGGTTTTTCGCTCATGGGGGAACACTGGACCAGGAGACAGGGAAGTGCGTTTATGGTGCAAGACTGCAAGAAGCAGCAGAAAGATTGTTTTATGCTCAGAGAGCTACTGCTAGTGGTGCGTTCGGGCCCAACAGAGAGAAGGATGAGTGACATACGCCATCGGGACTATTGAACATGGTGGCGAACTAGAGGCAAAGGAAGTGTCTCGTGGGAGCATGGATTCCCTCAGATGACCTTCCCTCTGAAGCCGCGAGAGAGAAAGAAGGAAGAAGAGGCACAGCGGCTCCAGAGGTTGGAGGAAGCGGTGCGTGAAGCACAGGAGCGGGAAAAAACCTTGAAGCGAGAATGCAAGAGGAAATCAGAAGGCAAGTGCAAATAGCAGTGAGTACAAGCAAGTAGGCATCAGAGCTAGGAATCAACATTAGCCAATCTGTTCAGTTGAAAAGCAGCTGCGCTTCCACGGAGATACCAAATCAAGGGGACACAGGACTGCGCTTCCCTGTGGATGATGTCACTGAACCTTGTACATCGTGTGAGCTACACATTTCGAAGGGGAACTCCACAATCAAGGTGGCTATCGGTCTTGTTAATCCTATCGACCGAACCAAGACACCAAGGATTCATGGGAATATAATCCAAGAAGAATATGCTACCATCTCGGTAGATAAAGCTAAAAATGGTTTTAGTGATTTGCCTCTTGACAATCCTGGAGGTGATGGCGAGAAGACTCTAGGAGAAGCAAAGAAGATATTCATTCTATGGCGCAAGCGCTACATCATCATTCCCGGGATGTCGGCTCCACCTCCTGAACTACCTCACCATAGGTGCGGATGAAAACACTACATCATTAATTTATATTGGCTTAAATAATTAACAATCTGCTCATAATAATATGCCATTCCTTTTTTTGTAGCAGATCCTCCCCCAACCTAAATTCAATTGTTCAATCGCCAGATCATCATAGTGCTCTGCACGATGACATTGTGTTGGAAGGCGAGGCTGCATCCACACCATATCCAAGGAGGTCTCCAACGCCGCAGCCGCCACCTCCATGGAGGTCTCCAACGCCTCCCCTGCCCCCGCCTACCAAGAAGCCAAGTGCTAGCAAGAGGCCAGCCCCGCAAACGAAGAACCAGTCCCCGCCGGCAAAGAAAGCCACCGTGAAACCAAGGGCTATTCCCAAAATAATATCTGAAGAGAAGGAAGAAGGAACTGATGCATATAAAAAAGATATGTCCAGATTCTATGACAAACTTAAAAAGAATCAAGAAGCAAGGAGAAACCCGGAGAAATCGTACTTCTTCGTAGCTCCAGATATTCTAAGAAAAAAGGTGGCTTCTTACCAGCAACAACAGCGGGAATCTCGTAAGCCGTCCAAATCAACGTTAACGGACTATGACCGCACTCTCACCAAGTCAATTGAGGCGGCACAGAAAAAGAAGCGGGCAGGGAAAGGAGTTGCCCAACTCGGACAACAAGCGCACCAATCAATCCCCCCGCTAGTTGTTGGTAATGAATATGGTTCGAATTTAGGATTAATGCATCAGGCAAACATACCTCCGGATGTCGATTTGGATCACCTTGGTGAATTTCTTGATGAGACTGGTCTCGACCTTTACCAGATGTTTGGTGATGGAAACATTGAGAGTGCGGCGGAGGTTGATATTTGGAAGAAAAAATTTGTACTAGGCCAGAGTCTATACAACCCTCAAGCCTTATCTGATCTGGGGACGCAAATGTACTTGCTAAACAAGTGGTACATGCAGGCGTCTACCGGTGGAGACTTCTGCGTTGGTGTCAGAATTAGAGACGAACATTGGTTCCATGGCGATGATGTTATGTATGTTGACTTTGCAGAATTTCATCAACTATGCCACCTGACCTCTCTGGACAAAGTTATCATTAGCTGCTATTGCCTGTAAGTAATAATTCTTTCGATCTATTATTAAACTCATCATATGTGTGTATATGCATATAAATTATCCTAACAAGTAATATATATATGTAGATTTACAATGACAGAGCTCAGAAAGGAAGGCTGCAATGAAATTGGTTTTGTTGATCCCCATATAGTATTCAAAGACCCAATTACTCCAAAGACTAATTGGAAGTCTGAGTCAGAGAGTAACCTCATGAACTTCTTAGTGAACCAACGCCACAAGAAGGATATACTCTTTCCCTACAACTTCAAGTGAGTGTTAATAATGTCGATCATCCTTAATGGCTCATATGTTGATTCTAGTTAATTAATGAGTGTTATGCGTTATATCCTATAAACACATGCAACAATCACTGGATATTGATGGACATCGATCTGGTGAAAAGTCACTTGATAATCTATGACTCGATGAGAAAACCACAACAAGACTACCAAGATATGATAGATATTATCCAGAGGTAATTTCGGTATCTCTAGCAACTATATATACACACAAAGATGATGATTAACTATATCTGATGACGTGGCAAATTTTTTATTGGACAGTGTTTGGAAAACCTTTATTGAGAAGCAACACATGGGAAAATACAAAGCGCCACTGAATGTAATCCCTTTGAAAGTAAGTCCCCTAAATCACATCATTTTTATTAATTAAACATATAGCTTTCACCGGATCACCAGATTGGATGACAAATCTTTTTCTCCTAAAGTGGTGTCTGAGGCAGGAACAGGGGAACAACTATTGTGGTTACTATGTTTGCAAGTTTATCAAGGTGGTCTCCCAAAGAACTCCTACAGAGAGACTCAAAGTACGTTAAAAATACACTATATATTCATTTAATTATTATTATTGATTGTGTTACTATGTCTTTATATATATATATGTACATATATTAATTTATTTTCTTTTAATTCAAACCTGTAGGCTCGATGGTTGGAGGAAAAGGTCATACGGCAAGACCAAATCAAAGCAATTCAAGAGTCTATAGCCGGATTTTTTAATGAGCAGGTCATCGATTCCAAGGGTGAGTTCTACTTAGACCCAACACTGCCATGGAAGCCAAGCTAGAGGATGAGATGAAACTTGTTATATATCACAACAAATATAATGCAATCTTTTGTAATATATGCACATGAAATAATATAATGTAAAATACACATATGCATGCATGCATGTAAATATATATATGATGCATGCATGCATATATATATATATATATTTCTATGCTTGAATTGTGTGATTTAATACGTTCATTGTGCTTGAACCGAAACATACTATACACGCGTATAAATGTATAATTAGCAGCGTACAATACGACTTCGAAAACCTATTTTGAAAAGAAAACAAAAAAATGAAAAGAAAAGAAAAAAGAAAAAAAAACCTTTAGTCCCGGTTTGTATTACCAACCGGGACTAAAGGTGCCGGCCATCGTGGCATGTCAGGAGGCACCTTTAGTCCCGGTTGGTGTTACCCACCGGGACTAAAAGTCCTCCTTTAGTCCCGGTTGCTGACCCGGGACTAAAGGACCCCCCTTTAGTTCCGGATGCTTGCTCCCGGGTGGGGAACCGGGACTAGAGGGGGTTCCCCACCGGGAGTAAAGCTCTGTTCTCTACCAATGTTACCAAGTTTATACAACCTAATGTATAATTGCTCATCTTCAGTTAATGACCTAGCACCTGCACCTAAGCATATTCTCAAGTTAGGCTAACCCCTAACAATCAACGGAAACATTGCATCAAGCATACACTCAAGCATTTGTATTTCAGCAAAATGAAGACTATGTAGCGGTGCAGTAAACTAGCCATAACTGGAGATTTATAAATCCAAATGACATGCTACAAGACAATCTAGAAAGCTTATGAAATTGTCTACAATTAATTTTTAGACCTCAAAGTATGATTCAAACCTTTACCAGGTCGAATTCATAAATCAACAGAACTCTGTCCTCACAAGGCAGAGAGTAAGCAAAACTGGAACCTAACTTTAAACAGCTGTAGTTTCTAAACTACTGGGCCAAATGCCCTCAAATTTTGACAGGAGCTAGATACATAAATTATCTACAACTTTTATATTCATCACATTCACAGCAAATCAAAATATCATGGGAAACTTTCCAAAGTCCCCAGATCTGTCTAGAAGGACATAATGCAAACAAATAATTATTAACTTATGATATAAACACATAATTGGACAAAACTAACTCTACTCACATATCACTCATATCACAAGAACACCAGAAAGTAGGGTGTTCATCCCCAAAACATTTCTTTTAATACATTTCTTATTTTATTTAATTAATTAGAGAAAATGGTAAACATATATGAAAACTACAACATTAAATATACAAAAATTACAGTAGCCACTACATGCCCTAAGTAGACTACCATAAAAATTTCACATCATTTGAGTAAGTGTAACAACCTACACAAAAATGGTAAGGCAGAATGGCTTAAAATGGCATAATTAGGAAACCTTAGTGAAAAGTGTCAAGCAACAGATTTCATATTTTTCCTAGCATCCTTAAGGTACTAAGATACTACCGACCAAGTTTCATGGTCATAGGATTCCTAGATAATTTACAAAAATTCACACAAGTATCCACCAATGATAAAAGGAAAATCTATAACTCAAAAACTACACATGTAATGACTCTTAAATTTTAACCAGAGCTTCTACTAAGCAATACTAGCTTACCCACAAAATTTCATAATTTTTGGATCACAGAAACTCAAGATATGATTTAAACAAGTTTGCATGCATTCAAAAACACATTTCAAGTTCCTATTTAATTCACCCAAAATTTCTACATAATGTGCTCAAGGCATATTTTTCTTAAATACTAGACCTCACAGTGAGTCTAACAAAATTTGAATCACAGTATTTGGATCTACACATTTGGAGTTACAAAATTTACAAAACAGCACTAAAACTGGAATTATTTGAACTAGCTTCTCAAACTCAGTCACTGACAAGCGGGGCCCTCGGGTCAGACAACCCCACCGGTCAGCGAGAGGAAATAGAGGAGGCAGCGTTCAATGGCGCGGCGGTGGTCTAGCTCGCCGACGGCGAGGACTCCGGCGACACCAAGGCTACCTACATGATCTACGTGATGAGGTGGTTCGATTGGTGCTACCAGCTAGAGCTACGACCTAGCGGAGGGAGCTTGTCGCCGGTGATGGCGGCACGGCAAAGCTCCGGCGCGAGCTGCCGGCGATGGCAAGCCACGGCTGGCTCAACCGAGCACGGCATGAGCTATAGGAGGTCGCCACGGTGCTATCCCAGCAAAGAGAAGAGGCGGGGAGGGTTCCTAGCTACCCCGACCACGGCGGCCTCAATTCCGGCGAGGGCACGCTCATGGCGGCGGTGACTGGAATGGCGAATGCGCCCTTACCAACGCTCAAACAGCTCGGCTAAGGGGTGGAAAAGGTAGAGGAGAACACGGCGGAGCTACGGATGAGCTGGCCGACGCGTTTTTGCAGCGGCGAATGAGCTAGGCGATGGCGCGGCTTGCTCGGCAATGGCGGAGCGGCTGAGCTCTGTTGCTGCTCGCGATGGAGGCGATGGAAATGAAAATTGAGCTATCGAACTGGTCGGGGCAGGCGAGGGCGGCGGGTTCATGTGTCGTGGGCCGCGCGCTAGAAGCGTCATGACGCGTGGCAGCGGCTTCCAGCGAGCGACCGGCGTGACGGCGCGCAGACACGCATCGGGCGTTTTTTTAAAAACGGTCGATCAGAGAGTGATCTGAATTTTTCGTTTCAGTGCTCCATGGTGCCGACTGACAGAGCAAGTTTAACGCTCCATATTTCCAAAACCGTGAGGATTCAGCTCATGGCATAGTTGACAAAGTTGTAGTACTAAGTGTGATCTTCCAGTTTGCCAATTGGAGCTCAAGCTAATTCAGCTTTGTTTGGGAGCTACAAGGTGAATAAGTTGGGTACATGAAACTGAAAATCGGTTCACAGACTTAGAAAATTTTTCAATGTTGAATCAGCTTTCACTTCTGACTTGTGGGCCCTTTTGAGCATGTTCAGCACATTTTCATGGAATGGTCATAAAATAACTTTTGTTCCTTATAAAATTTGCTATAACTTTGCTTTAGGTTGCTCAGACATGCAAACACTCTAAGCTACACTTTTTAAACAGTCAAACTCAGAAGCTCTAGGGGTCCATAATGGTCAAACCATGACTTGGGAACCTAATTAGGCAAAATGATCAACATGAACCTTGTTCCTAATGACATTCTAAGTATAACTAAGTTGCTTAAGAGCATTATTAGCCACACCACACATTGGTCACACCAAAATCAAGCATCACAGGCATTGAAACAAGGAAGAACAAGTGAAGTGTTACTTTTGTTTCAAGGCCATGTTTCATATGTTTCATGAGTGTGTTGCATAGTACTACTAACCATGTTTCACTAAAGTGAGTTGCACATGTTGCACTTGAGTGTTGCACACTATTCTTTTCATAAAACAAACACACATGAAATATAACAATATGTTGCAATGTTTCTAAAACATGTTTCATGCAATATAAGCTCATGAATGGATGCATGATGCTCATGTTTATGAAATGCAAGTGCAAATGTGGAAGCCAAACACCTGGGGTGTTATAGGTGCCTTCATTGCGGTCCTCCGACGAGGAGAGTGGGTCATGGAGGAGAGGAAACAGAGGAGATAGGAGCTCCTATGATATGGGGGTCGTGCCTGAGAGCCAGCCAAGGATTACTATATGTCCACGCGAAGGGCGACCATGATAACCTCAATCCCTCTACAGGTCCGAAGGCACTCCCACAGTGCACCCCGATGGGAAGAGGCGGCGGCCCAAAGGCACGCTCACGTTCTTCATCTTGAGTCCAACCGCCCCTTTCGTTTTTGCCCTGAGTTCATGCTTGTGTATCGGGATCTTGGTATTGCAATGTTTTGACTGTTGGGAATTAAGGTAATTGTTCATGTTTGATGCGTGTGCCTTCCAGGGTCTGGGAACCAGAGCGATGATCCTATTAGCGTAGCGAGGACATCTTCTTTATTTACCACATGCCACCGCCGATCATATTTAATGCAGGTTATGGAATTCATGCAATCGATGCTATGTTCTAATGGTGCTATTATTTTATTTATGGTTACAATTTACACCTTATTTCATTTTTCCATGGGAGGGATTGCTCAAATTTGTTAAAACACCTTACTCAATTGAAGTTTCTGAACATGCGTGAATACAATAGGAGTTGATGTTTCATGCGTTTCCAAGCACTAATTAAGCATGGTGCTGATGAAGATATAAATATGTATGCACTGTTATCATTATTGCTCCAATTTATTGACAGTATTTTGATATCAACTCCATGGTGCCTGCGTTCTGTATTGATATTTTTTGAAAGTGAATTAGATAGCCAAATCAATTTCTAACATATGAAGTTGGCGGTGGCGGTGATGCGAGGGGGCATTGTTACCGCCGATCTCGTCGTCGTAGTCATGGACGTGAGGCTCGGTGCATGCACAGTTGGACGCGGCGGCGTCCTTGCGTAGGAATGGGTCATGCCGTGACCTCCACGACGACTACCAAGTGAAGATGACACTGGACCGAGTGAAGATGGCCGGCTTCCAAAGGCTGTCAACAGCGTCGGCCACCGCTTCGCGCGCATCACCTACTGTGGCATCTTCGTTTTAGCCATCTTCTGGTGAGTTCAAAGTGGAGGAAAACTTTGATGGTAATGGAAATAAGAAAAAGAAAATGTCTTAGAAGATCAGTACGGGTGACGGCTTTGCTTCTTCAGAAGACCATTTTTCATCAAGGTATTTTTTCCTCTCTCGTTACTGCTCCTAATAATACTTGTTAGCCTTTATGTGTATCTTATCATTGTTTTCAGAATAACTATTTTAATATTTTCTTTTATGCTTGTGTCCCTGATATTCATACAATACATAATTCCTTGAATTTGTCACAAGATAGCTATGAGATTTCTGGAATGCTGCTCTACCTGTAAACGTGACAAATACTTATACGGATGTCCTATTGGCCATCTCAAACTTAGTCATGCCTATCACTTATCTATATTCACTTTTTTGTAACAATTTTTATCAAAACTAAATAGTAAAAAAATCAAATATAAAATAAAAGGTTTTAGTATAACCCACTTGAGTTTGCCAATTATTCAATGGTTTGTGTGATGCTTATTTCCGTACTCTTTATCAGACAGTGAAAAGTTCTAAATTATGAACTCATTTGGATAGAACAAAGTTATATGTTCAATTAGGACCAGAGAGAACTTATACACCTTCCAAATTTACACTAAAAATTATACAGCTTCCAATTTATACAGTAGAGCATATAGTCTGTAAAGCGCCAAACTATTTGAATCGATTTGATTGATCTCAAATTGTTTATGGCTGGCTGAATTGAAACCTAAAACCTGAAAATTGGTAAAGATAGGATAGCTATTTTTATTTTGCCTTCATAGCTCACCTAAAGTCACTAGTGAACCTTAAATTGGCAACCTGTAAGTATTACAGTCAGTCTTAGTTAATGAGAATCTTTATGGCCCACATGCATTCAGAGTTTGTAATAGACAGTTAGCTAACTGAATGCTGGATAGTGGATGCATCCATCATCAGATACCAGCACAATTTAAGGTATTTGATTTTATTTAATCAGGTTGGTTATAAAACTAAAACAATTTATCTTTATTCTCTTGAAAAAATGAAATGGCCTTTAGTATAACACCAGCTTTAAAACAGAGAGAAAATTAAAAGTCAAAAGGTTGTGAATTTCAAAAACCCAAAGAAAGAAAAAAGAAATTAGCTTCTTCCGTCATGAAGCCACCTGCTGGAAGTTGCTATCGCTTCCTGATTATAAGAACACCTACCTTTTTGTTACTTGTGCAGTTGTCCTTCTTTATTAGTTGCTTTTCAGTTGTACTTGGTTTGTACCTCAACCATCAAAATTTAGTCCTTACATTGTTGTATAGCCTGCAATTTCGTACTAGAACTGAATTTTCATGTTGCATCTTATGGTTTGTTCTGAATTTTGATTGATGCAAACTTGCATAAATGTAGAATCCTAAAATGGTCAAAATTGTTTGCATTGTGCAAATGCTGGATTTAGTTGATGCATCCATCATTAAAAGATCAATTAGTAGTTATAGATATTTAACAATTTGATCTTGAATGTTTAGCCCAGGTTATAAATGTCTTTAAAAATCTCAATTAATTGTAGAGATTGAGAAGGGGTTGTTGTACCACTGAACTTAGGCTAACACATTCAATTGGTTGTAGAGATAATTTGCAACATGAGTCTGGAATGATTGTCCTCAACTTAAATAGCTTCAGGCTAAAACAGATTAATATTCTTTACTTTAGTACTTTGCACCTTTGCATCTAATTTTGAAAATATGGAAAGATTATTCAAGTATGCATATTTAGAATAATTTTGCAAAATTTTTTGGAAAATGTTGAGCATTTGGGTGAATATCGATGTTGTGTTGAAGCCACGTTTCATAAAATTGAGTCATTTGTTTTATTGCAATTACCGTTAGAGGTGACTATTTACCAAAGTTCAGAATGTATTTTTTTTTGCTTTGGATATTCAGAAATTCACAGAGGTTCTTCTTTATTAGTTGCTCTATCGAGAGGTTGTAGGTGGTAGTTCTAGATATTACATCACGGCAACCATATAGCAGAAATTGCAATAGTCAAAGTGGTATAAATATGCATGTGTTGTATTAAATGTTATCCATTAATCGATGAATCTCTCTAGAACTGAATTTTTGCATGATACTATCTATGGTGAATTGTTTATAATCTTTGAATCTTATCAATGTCCTTGTGGGATCAGCTGTATTTTAATCTCTTATTAAATTATTGGGCTGATAGGAAGCCAAGATCAGATTTGAAAATGTCACGCATATTGATTTGAAGAATATTAAACATGTTAGCATCAAGAATCTTTAAAATTCAGTTTTTTTTCTTGAATTTTCTATCGGCAGTTCATGTATGTACTCTAAACATTTCAAAAGTTTCATTGAGCAGTGCCATCCTGTAAATTTCATTGAGCACTAACATGTAAATTTGAATTTATTCTCATTGTTCATGTTTGAAGGATCCTCGTGTAATATTGATAATTGACTCCAAACGGAATATTGGATATCGTTTTTTGGATAATGGTACAACATGTGCTAATGTTTACATTATCGTGGTATTATTTTTTTTGGTTGTAACACACGGATATATATACTCGAACCTATGTACAGGATGGTATGGAGATACAGCGGAACTTATTCGTGGATTTTTTGGTGCACGAAAATTAATGGATATCGGAGATTTCTTCTTGCCAATATAAAATATTATCTTAGCCGCATTACGAAAAAGGTCTATACAGTAGAGTTTATGAGCCCGCGACGCCGCTCTCTCCGAGACTGTGTTAATGTCATGAACTTTGCTTTTTAGATTAAATATCACTTTAACGTCACTATTTAATTTCACAGTATTGTTATCTTATCGTGCGATCCGTGTGTTTTTATTACAAAAGTTTAGCTGTCCCGTAGCAACGCACGGACACGAACCTAGTATACATAAATGTCCATGCAGATTATATCATTTACAACCCCGTTCGCTTCGCCAAAAAAATAAACCGAAATATTGTTCCGGCTGATTTGTTATGAGAGGAAAATACTGTTCCGTCTAAACAAACAAGCTGAAAAAGACGGATTATAAGAGAAACGAACATGGCCATAACTTTCTCAGCTTGTTAGTAGTCAATCTTGCAAGTCTAAAAGTGTGCCAACTAAGCAGAAAATACATAAGTGAATATTTAGCTGCCAACAGTACCAGCTTGCACATATTTTTATATTTAGTTACTTATTGCTCCCATGTGTCAAAAACTTTAGACACGTGTCCTCGAGTCCAGATACATCTACCAGCCACATCAAAACAGGACTCAAAATATACCGAATTGGGTGCTCTAACAAGGATAGGGACTGTGAGTTGGACTGTTTATTTGCTATTTACACACTCAAAGTAAGATCTGTACTTGCTACACCTTTAGAAAGTTGCAAATTTCATATTTTATATTCTTATCATCGTAATATCAAAGGTAATTATTTTCTATTTTCAATTATGACCATTTTGCATCATTGTATTTTTATCATTCAGAAATCAATAATATCGATGGATATTCTTATACATCCAGCGCCGGTCCTGAGTTTTTCTAGGCCTAGATCAAGAACTAATATAGAGGCCTATAGTCCACTTTCTAAAAATATTTATATATATTTCTCTCTCTATATATATATAGTCTCACAAATACACATCAATTTAGATAATAATATTCGATGCACTAAAAAAACTTATATAGAATATCTCAAAGTTCATAAAATGGACAGATGTAAATTAAATTACTTACTTGGCACTTTGACATTATCTTAAACAATTTCTTCTAACATTTCGAGATGCAAAATTATTGATTATACTATTGATATCGATCTCATCCAATAACTTCTTCTCGATGCATAAAGTTGCCAAACCATTTACCTTTTTTCACTTTGAAAAGCTTCTTTCAATGATGTTGTACAATTGCGGTAAATAAGATCCGATAAGCAATGGAAATATTTGGATAACAATCCACCTCTCGACATGCTCAAAAATCTGATACTATACGGCAAAGTGAATTTCAAAATCTTCAATTGAAATAAGATCACGTACCTCAACATCAGATGATCCATCAAGCGAATTTTTTTGACAAATTTAGTGCAGCACTCTTCAAGTTCAATATCATCTAATGATTTTAGGGTGCTTGAGCTCATTAAGAAACCAAATATCTTTAAACTCCATGAGTTCTTTAAATCTATTCTTTAAAGAAGTTCTTGCATATCAACCACAGCAAGAAAAATATTTGACTTCAAAAGCCTTCTCAAGTTCTAGAATTTCTTCTTGGCAATTACTTTCATCAAATTGTTTCTTCCTCGTGAGTAACGACGTTTCATTGAAATGATGCCTCTACACCCATGTCAGATGCAATGCCTTTGGCGATAATGAGACTAGAAGAAAACCCTCATTTTGTATCGTCTCAAAGTATTGCATCATACCTTGTATTTGCTGCAATCATTGTAGAGTCAATGCACATGTTGGCGCATTGCAACTTCTTGCTTACTTTATTCATGGCAAATAAAATATCATTGAGATAACCATACCAAGTATAAACTCAAAGTTGCCAAGGGCATCAAATAAATTTTTTTCGTCACTTTTATCCTTAGGTTCAATATCGGAGAATACGTAATATTGATAATTGACCTTAACTCAAGTAGCTTGATATCTTATTCTTTTGAAACACTTTTTGATTCAACTCTCCCAATGAGTATTGGACAATGATTTCATTGTGAAACTAGGAACATGTTTAACAAGACATTCCTCCTTTTGTAGAACCGACAAATAGCACATATATGCGTTGAACAATTCAAAAAAATGAAACAGCTTTACCACATGATTTTGCCATATCACATAGAGTAAGATTGAGACTATGATAAGCACATGGCATATATAATGCTCTTGGATTGATATCAAAATTTTTATTGGTGTTTTCTTCATGTTAGAACCAATATGAATATCATTATATTATGGCGAAGGAGTTCATAGCCTCAACTAATACATTAAAAAGCCCCAATGAGAGTTCATCCACCTTCAACAACCCCAAAAATATTCCTCAATTTTTATTTGGGCATCTGACAAATTAACACATCGAACTAACAAAGTCATTTGTTCTTGATGACTCACATCGAATAATGGAAAAATACTTGGCCTCTTTAACAACCTTTATGATAGAGTTTGTGATATCAGCAGCCAAAAGAGAAATCAACTCATTCTGAATTTTATGACTAAGATAATGATAATGAATTTCTTTGTTCCAAATACGTTCGAGGTGGTCTTGCATTACAAAGTCAAATTCCGCTATCATCTCCTTTGTGATTTGCTGCAGCAATTCTTTGTCAATTGTTTATTTTTCCGCAGTCTAGCTCTCAATTAATTCCGACATTTCATATTACTAATATGCTCAGCACTATTTTCATGGTCTTTAAGCTTCAAACTAATATGCCTCCAATCTCTATACCCATCATTGGCTAAGGCACTCGGATTCTTGCTAGTGCTAGACTTACTTTGTCAACATTCTTTGAATAAACTAACCAATCATGTAACTCCTTTGCTTAGTTTTCTAGAATAATGGGCATATCAAAAAATGTCTTGAGGCAGCATCATGAGGGAATTTGATGAAAATCTTCTCTTATAGCCCTTTCTCCACTAATATTCGTGCTTTATTATCAAGTTTATCCTAATTTCTTGAATCATAAATATCCAAAGTGTAAACCGGTTGCTCATCAATACTAGTAGATTGTTCATAAGTGATGCATGAATAGTGCCAGGGTTACATTGTACGACACCGCGACATTTTCTTCCTCATTCTCATTATTTGGTTCATCCAGAGCAACTTATTGCCATCTCATCAGGATTAGTCAAAACTACTTTGAAAAAATTACGTGATCCTCTATGATTCTATCAGCATACACTCTTTTCCTTTTCCTTTTGTCATTACCATAGAACTTTCACATGACATTATAACAGGACACAAAAAGTTAAAAGTGAAAGCGTATGTAATTGAAACATGCAAATAAATTAATCATCAAGGAGCAACGGGACCTTTGATGGATTGGACTGATCCTTGTTTATTTGCCGTATTTGGATCTTGCGTGATGATAGAAGTCACGACGGAGATCACTGATGATTGACAGGATCTGGAATCGTCAGATACCAGATTTTAGAAATATAGAATAGTCAGGGAGCCTAAGAAGTTACATTTCGATTACCTCCTGAGTCCTAAATATCAAAGCCATGGCGCCGCGCGTTCGCTCCGTCTTCCGGGCAGAATATGACACCACACCCAAGTTTCAATTATACAGACATGAGACCTGCATCACTTGTATTTTACCGGTATTAATGCAAATCAATGGCAATCGATGGAGTGCGGTATTCTGCACACCCCATCGGCCCTGTATACATCATCCAACCACATGAGCTGCCGCACATACTCACACACGCATCATGAACTGGCCCAAGACAGGCAGGAGCGCGGCAACGCCGCGCATGGTTTTTAGTTATAAACGAGAAAAGACAGTGCTAGACTGCTGGTATATCAACCTTTTCTGACGAAGTTTCTGCACGCCAGACGAGTCCTCGTCCTCGTCCTTAGTGGTCGTGCCGTGCAATCTCTGGACGACTCTGGTACCTGGTAGTAGTAGCTGCTAGCCTGCTGCTGACGGAGGAGGCGCGATACGATGTGGTTGAGACTTCAGAGACGGTGTCGTGTTTCCCTTTTTGATCGATGTCCGCCGGTATCCACGAGTCACCGCGGTTCGCCGGCTATTTTCATCAGCAACCAGCAACCAGCTCTGCGTTTTCTTCACCGAGAATTGACTCGTCCCATCTCAAAAGTCAAAACACATGTCGGCCACGGCCAGCGAAGGTTTACTCGCTTCCTTGGCTTCGTGACGGCGACATCAATTATCCATGTCTCTCTCCCCTCTCCCGACGACGTCTGATTATCAGACTATTCCTGGCTGACAACGAGATTGACCACCGCCTGAGGGGTACTGGTACACAATCTGGAGATATGACTGAGGGCCCCTCTTTGGAAGGCTTGACTTTCATAGAATTTGGGCAACATAGGGAAAAACACCTTTATCAAAATACTTCGGACAATGATATCGAACTTTGTAGAAATAGTCCTGTTTGTTCATTGAGCGCAGACATGTTAAAGCCGCTAATTGGTTTCTTGTCATTTTTTTGCAACTCGCCGTGCTTTTTGCATGTGGAGGTGAAAATTAATCCATAATTATTTTTTAGTTAAATGCACCAGAGGTCCATTAACTTGTGAGGAGGTTTCGGTTAGGTCCATCAACTTTCAAAATGACTTTTTGGATCCATAAACCTTAAACGCCGTATCACTAAGGTCCATACCTCTCCACGTTGGCTTCTCGTGCTGATGTGGCATGATGCCGTGGCCATGCATGTGTGCAGGTGCCTTCCTCCGGCGGCGCTTCGTCCCCTCCTGCATGGCCGGCCGCCGGCGCAACTCCAACAGCTTCCTCCGGCGCCCCTGTGCTCTGCCGCGCCCGCTGCAGCTGCTTGCTGCTTGCTGTTGCTGCTCGCCGCCGTCAACGATGCTGGCCCTGAACGATGACCCGCCCGACGACGACGACGACGACCCGCCCCGCTGCAGCTGCTTGTTGTTGCTGCTCGCCGCTGTCGCCGACGAGCTGCGGCCAGTGCCACACTTGGCCTCGCTCAGGGGCTTCTTCACGCACCGCTCGCTGCTCCCGCTCACAGACGCGCGCCGGCGAGGACAAGGACGCCGAGGCGCTCGGCGAGGCCACGCAGGCGGAGCAGCTGCAGCCTAGCGGTGCGGGCAAGTTCCTGTGGACCGACGGCAGCATGTATGAGGGCGCCTGGCGCCGCAGCCGCGCGTCGGGCCACGACAAGTTCTCCTGGACCTCCGGCGCGCCACCACGCGGCCGCCCACAGCCATCGTCGTCTCCTAGTCCGGGAAGCTGAGGCCGCGGTGTCCGCCCTCCGCGGTGCCGTACACCAGGTACGCCGCGTAGGGGGTCCCCCGCGTGAGTGTGGCCACCGGGAGGGTCTCGTAGATGTTGAGGCACGTGCAGTCCACCAGTTCCGCCACGTCCGGGAACCTAGACAGGGGATGGGGTGGCCACCACCAGCTGAACTTGTCGTCGTCCTAGGGCAGGCCGAGCCGCCGCGCTGACAGCGCGTAGTACCTGGCGTCGGTGGCCTTCTCGAGCCACACCCTAACACTGTGGCAGAACCTCCTAAGAAATCGGGCCCACGTGCACCTATCGATGTCTCAACAAACCTCAGATAGCGTACACAAGTTCTCAATCAACTTAACAGGTCTGTCGGGTGTCCTCGGAAAACCCGAATCATCCACGAATCTTTTTCAAACAGGATCCCAATCACAGTCATTGCAGATTACAACAGTTTTCAATATACATACCAGAGATTATAAAGCGGAAGACTTAAGTTTTAATATTACAAACCAGTTGTTTCAAACTTACAAAACCATAAGTGTCATACAACCATAGTAGCGGGATAATATCACATTAACATTAATTATTTCACACAAACTAGTGCCTTGTCCAAAGGCCATTCATCATTCCTCATCGTCATCGACTTCAAACACTGACATGCAGCAGGGACCAAAACAAGCCTGCGCATGCGACTCACCTGCAACAATGGTTAACAAACCCTGAGTACAAAAGTACTCAACAAGACTAAGCCGACCAAAAAGGGCGAAGGTCTTAGGGATGCAAGTGTTGGGTCAAGGTAAGGATGTAGCAAAATTCAAAAGTTCTTTGCCAAAAGCTTACTATTCTTGTTCCTATTTTCGAGTTTTACCCCTAAGTACCTTAGTTCATTATCTCAAACTAAGTATTCATATCACATATTCCAATCCTTCTCATTCCATTCTTTTTCTCATGTTTTAGTAATTCACCAGTCCTGCATTGCTTCTGTAATGAATCGAGTCTCCATATCCGCGGAGCACCGGCAATTTGAATTGATTCAAGTCCCAGCTAGGGATTCCTTATCACATGACATATGTAGAACTTAATCTTGCATATATCAACCTCACTACCAGATCCTCCCATACTAAGCCGTCTTCACGCCACCCGAGAGCACAGCATGCCTCAAATCCGGCCACATTCAAGCCACGAGGGTACACGCTACTCCCGCCATCTCACCACTCCCAGTGCGTGGGCATTCGTCTTAGTATCGGATTAGCCGAAGTAGGCTTACCGAAGTATGTGACCAGTACTACAAAGTGTCTCGTTCAGAAGATTCACAATGAGTGGCCTTTAAGCGACAGAGTCGGCAACATTACCCAACATTCAAGATAAGTCACCCGACTAGTCTCTAGTTTATTCTATCTTCTTTCTTTCTTTGGCCAGTATGTCATCTTTGATTGTATCGAAACTTTTACTTTGAAAGCCTACCATAAAGCATACTAAGCAATTCTACGTCTTTGTAAATGAAATCATCTTCAAGGATGGTAAACAATTAACAAGGTAGGCAATGCATCAAATAGGTAACATTTGAATAAATCAACTTAATGCAATAAGTAACATAGGTGATAAACTTTTCAAAGTAAACAAGGTAATGGTTTAATGCATAAACTGGGGCTTGCCTTCGTTGACGATCTCAGGTTCCGGATCGGTACCACAATTATCGAATCCCGTGACAACCGGGGATTCTTTCAGGACTTGCTCAACTAGAATTATTTCACTCTCGGGTTCTACATGAAATGATAACACATGCTTTAACATGATGATAATGTAAACATGATGCTTTCATGGTACATGAAATGTAAAAACAACTCGAAAACGATTTTCCTTCACAGTACAGTTGCAAGCCAACAAAACCAACTGGCAATTCTACCGTCAAGAACCACATATGTAACATGACCAAAACAAGATCCAACACTAATCAAACACTTAGGGTTTGCCTTTACTTATTTTTGAATAAATTTGGAATTAAGTCCAAAAATAAACTTGTTCCAAATGACCTCAAAAATTTATGTAAGCTCCCTCATGACAAATTAGTGTACCAAAACAAATTTTATAATTTTTGGAATTATACAGTGGCCTACAAAAATCATAAAAATTGCATTTATTAATTAATGGACTGAATATTTGAACATTAAAAATTTATTCAAATTTCAAGTTTCAAATTTTTAAACCATACTAGAGCATGTACAGAGGCTACACATAAAATTTCATAATTTTTGGAGCTATGATTATTTTCCTACAAATTTCCAAAGATTCAGCACTATTCAAAATCAGAAAATACCAAAAGTCACTATTCTCTCTCTTGCTCTCACTGACAGCCGGCCCCCACCTGTCATCCCCAACCTCGGGCATTGACTGTGGCTGCGACGGCGCTGACCGACGCAAACTCGCCGACGGTGAGCCCAACAGCGATGGCCAAAGCACTAATATGTTCACAAGAGCTAGGCGCATCGATTAGTGGCACTTTGGAGGTCGATTACAACATGGAACAAGGCTAACACCGGCCATGGCGGACGTGGTGGCACGGCAACGTTACGCTGGCGAAACAAGACCAGTAACGGTGAAACAGAGAGTTCAGAAAGCATCAGTGGCTCACCCCGATCGTGTTGAAGCAACAGGCGAGACCGGAGAAGCTACGGTGACGCGTTTCGCCGGTGACCGGGATCACGGCGGAGCGGACCTCGTCGACGATAGCGTTCCGGCGACTGCAGTGGGCAAAACGAGCAGGCAAGAGTGGAATGAGCACTACAGCATCGCGACGAAACCAGAGAGCCAACAATCGAGGGCAACGGCTCACTGGATGAGGCTGGCCATGGTGAATCGACGTTTCCGTTGAGGTCGCCGGCCGCGAGGAAGATGAACGTGGACAGCGAGCTCTCGGCGAAATCAGACGGTAGCAACAACTCGGTCAGATGCGCAAGGAGCAGGTGAAACTGGAACATGGCTTTTTCGGGGCTAACTTGCGCTGAGGGGGCGAGAGAAGCTCGCCGGAGTTGAGACGGCGGCGTCGGGAAAATAGAGTGAAGGAAGAAAAATGAATGGCGTCATCAGGGTCTTATAGCTCGGCCAGGAGCGCGCGGACTCGACACGCAGAGTGCTCCCCGTGCCAGCGTGAAGCCAAGGGCGGTCGCAGACGCACCTGGAAGGCCGGAGAAAGGATGCCGGCGGTGAGGCGGTGGCGCGCTGTAGTTATCTGAATTTTTGAAATAATTACAGATTTTCCACTGAGTTTATTTTACAAATTACTCCCAATTTGTATAAAGAAGTTGAAAATCTCTAAAAATGAAAGTTGCTCAATTTTTCAAACTCTACAACTTTGCTTCTAGGAACATTTTCAAATTCTGCCTCCATTTTGAAATTTGAATTTGGGGTGCATTTGAGTATTTGAATCATTCCAAAATTACTCCAAATTTTATATGTAAACTTGAAAAACTTTGAATACCAAAGTTGATCCACATAAAATAATCTTCAACTTTGCTTTTTGCCTCAACCCCAAATTCCACATGGATTTTGAATTAGTCAAAAGGGGCAAAAAGGACTTTTGTGATTTGAATTTGAATTCAAATTTGATTTGTTTTCCTTTTACTTTAACTTTGATTTTTGACCAGTAACATGGCCCATTAGGGTTATTTGAGTCAAATGACACATGGCCTCACATGATCACATGAAATTTGACCCTTGTGGTCATGATCTTTATTTAGGGTTTTAAAACACATCACATGAAATAACAACATTATGAAATAAAGCTTATTTAGTGAATGCATTCAAAATTTTCTACTTCATGAATGCTTTACAATGCATATGATGGCATGTCAAATTTTAGTGCTAGGTCAAAACACCAGAGGTGTTACAGACACAGCCTTTACTGCCGTCGTCAACGAGAGCGCCCAGCCTCTTGCTCTTGCTGCCGGTGCGGGTCGCCGTTGCGGCTAGACGTGAGCTGCGCCATCGGCGTGCACGGCGCCGGCCTCCTCGCACCAGGTCGTGGCGGCGTCCAGCCGGGTCCTGGCCCTAAGAAGCCTGGCATTCAGCTGCTGCACCTGCGTGCTGGCCATCTTCTCCTGCTCGGCGAGCCGGTCCGTCGCGGGCACCACCGCCGTGTCCGCGGGCTCGAGTCCCACATCAGAACTGCTCGCCGTGGCGAACCTGTCGTTAGGGTCGCTAGCTCTGAGGCTCCTGTCTCTCCACGGCACGTCGGCAAGCGCCCTCTTGGCCTGCTGGACACCACCCCGCGGCCTCTCCTCGTGCTACGGCGAGGAGCGTGTGATGGTGCATCCGGTCGTTCACGAACCACGCGAGGTGGCAGTGCGTGTCGGAGCCGCCCACGGCCGTCGCGAGCAGCTTCCAGACGTGCGCGGACAGGGCCTCGAGCCACGTGGCTCAGCGGTCGGCTATGCTAGCCGCGGCACGGAGGCGGTCGAGGTCTACGGCGGAGACCAGGTACATCCAGCACACGAGGGTGGCCACCAGAGCGAAGTGGGAGACTGTCTGCGCGCGATACCGCGTGAACTTCGGCGTCCGAGGATGGGGCGATCATGGCGGTGAGCGAGGGCCGCTTCGTGGTGGAACATCTCCGCCCAGCATTGGGTAGCGCCAGCAGTAGCCGTGGTCGTCCACGCAGCGGTGGTCCATGCCCCACACACCGCCGTGCCGCCGCCGACGCTGGAAGGGCACCACCGCGGCGACGAATAGCATGAGGCCTCTTTCGAACAAAGACGGGACAAGCGTGCTCGCTCGGCGTCGGCGTTGGCAAAGGCGCGGCGGGTGGCCAAGAGGGCACGGTCTTCGCGTCCGCTGTTGGGCACGCGACGCCTCGCCCGCGCCCGTGGGCGGCGGCCTCTGCGCGCAGCGGCGGCGGGGGCCCACGACACGCTTCGGCTGCAGCTGCCCTCGCGCCGCTCTCCCCGGCGCCGAGAACTCACCGGCCACTGCTGCGACGACGGCGGCGCGTCCACGTCCTGCAAGGCTTGTGGCGGGCGGGCGCGAGGCTTGCTGGCCGGGGCGGTCATGAGGAGGTGGGTGCTGCGCATGACGCGAATGTGACTAGTCTGCCGGTAGCGTCGTCGCGCGTGTCGGCGAAGCGCAGACGTGGTGGCGCGATGGCGCCGCATGAAGCAGGCGGCGGTCGGCGTGACCCCGACAGCAGCGCCACGGCCCCGTTTGGAGAGGATAAGGACCGGTCAGCGAGCCATGTCAGCATGAGAAGCTCACGTGGAGGGGTATGGACCTAAGTGATACGGCATACAAAGTTTATGGACCCAAAAAGTCACTTTAGAAGTTGATGGACCTAACCGAAACTTACTCACAAATTAATGGATCTCTGGTGCATTTAACTCAATTTTTTTATAGCGGTCTTAAAATATAGAGCATTATTTGATAACTAATCTAAGTTGCCAAACTTACCTATTTAGTAGTTTGTTCGATACAGTGTCCGCAAAATAAATTCCACCAAAGTTCAGCTATGACAACTTTTTGCAGGCTATCGCTTCATTTCCTTATGTTAGACGTATTTTTTTTGCTGATGACATGTGCAATTTTAGTGAAAGTTATTAGAATACCTCCAAATTGCTAATAACATCGGTTCCGAACATACAAAAAAATTTGGTTCAAGTAATCCTGTTTCGGATATTTTCAAGCTTGTCTACTGACGTGCTTTTCATACAATGCCAGTAAAATGGTTTTTTGCCAAAATTCAATTATGTAGAATTTCCATAGTTTATCGTTTTCAAGATTCTGTTACATGCATTTTTTGCGAGCACCGCATGCACTTTAATGGAAAGTTACAAGATTGCCTCCAACTGCTCACGCCTTTCGGTTTTAGAAACCAAAATAACATTGGTTATCGAGCAAACAAATTTTTTGGTGAAAACACTCATGTTTGGGATCTTATCAAAGCTTGCCTATGGATATGTTTGATCCAATATCGACAAAATTGGTTATGCCTGTAGGTTTTTTAAGATTATGTTACACACATTTTTTTCTTGAGGACAGCTATATTTTCTAATAAAGTTACAAGAGCACCTCCGAGTTGCTCGTGTGGTTTTGTAAACCAAAATAACAAGAACGGTAATGCTCTCTACCAATCATCGGTCTGGCCGAACGGGATGGACCTGCCTGCCCCCACGCTTCGCGCACCCGTGGCCTCGAGCCTTGCGCGCCCCACCCACACCGCGCGCTGCTCTTGCCTCGCGTCACCCTCGCCTCGTGCTGCGCTCCGCCGCACCTTGCGCCTCCCGCCCGGACTCGCGTTGCGCACAATCGAGGTCCGCCCCCCGCGCCGTGGCATCGAGCTCCGTGCCGGCATCAAGCTTGCGTCAACAAGCTTTCATTGGGGGCAGCAAGTAGATGAACACATGTTGCAACCGTATGTTTTATGCGTTTCAGATGTATGTTGCGTATGTTTCATCTAAATGTTGCAAAAGTAGATTTGGTGTTGCATATGTTGCAATGACTACACATGTATGTTGCAAGCGTATGTTTCAAATGTTTCAGCTGTTTCAAACGTATGTTGCAAGTGTTTTATCTGGATGTTGCATATGTTGCACTGGCTATACACGCATGTTGCAAGTGTATGTTTCAAATGTTTCAGCTGCTTCAAACGTATGTTGCAAGTGTTTTATCTGGATGTTGCATATGTTGCAGTGCCATACACATATGTTACATGCGAATGTTGTAAATGTTTCATTTGTTTCGGGCGTATGTTGCAATGTTTCATGAGCAGGCACGACAAGGGGGCGCAGGCGAAGGTGGTCTCCTTAGGCGTAGCGGTCCCCACATACACGCGGGAAGCGAAGTGGGCGTGACAGCAGGTGCAGAGCACAAAGTTGTATCGATGGGCGTGGTAGCAGCGCGGAGCACGAAGCTGCATCCATGGACAGACAGTAGGCGCGGAGCACGAGGAAAGCGGGGCACAAAGCTACATCCATGGACATACAACATGTGCGGAGCAACAAGCTACATCCATAGATGCCCTGAGGATATCATTATTGAAAACAGGTGGGCAGCAAGCGTAAGCGTCCGGACGCTAGTCTCTCCCTAACCAGAACAATGTTTCGGATCTTTTCGAGGTTTCCTACTCATATGTTTCATATGATACGACAACACATCATCAGCCAAAATCCAATTACGTAGAACTCTACCGTTTATGTTTTTTTAGATTTTGCCATATGCAATTTCTTTACGAGGACACATGCATTTTGAGGAAAGTTACAAGACCACCCAATTAATCATGACTTTCGGGTTTAACTGAAACAACATCAGTCATCAAATAATTTATTTCAACATGAAAGTAATTATTTTTCAGATCTTTTCAAGCTTGCCTATTACGTTTGATACAATACCACTAAAATGGTTTATGCCAAAATTCAGTTACGTAAAATTTTGCACACTTATCCTTTTAAAGATTTGTATTTTATTTTGCAAGGACATGATTTTTCCAAAAGTTATACAAGAGCTCCTCACAATTGTTCGTGACTTTCGGTTTGAGAAATTCGAACAAACAAAAACTTTGGTTAAAGTACGGGTCTTTTCCCACCTTCGCAACTCTACACAGAACTTTATGGGTGTCTTTTTTCCTTTCTATAGCTAAAATTCTGTAACACGAACAAATTATTCTTAGTTAAAATTATCTTCTTGTTTAAAATTAATTTTTCTTTTTGAACAAAGTATTTCTGGCAAAAATTACAGCAGCACCTCCCACTTGTAGACTTGCAGAGTTAGAGTATCTCAAGAGACTTTCCATATCTTCCTAAATAGGAGGAATAATGTTTTTAGTGAAAAACTACCCTCTAATAGCCTTTCTAAATGGTCATGCAAATATAACCATCTTATATTCTGGATTTTTCGCTAGCCAAAAATAGAAGACGAGAATGACTCTCTAGAGTGTGCATGAGAAATAGAAAAATTGTTGGAGAGTGAAAATATATAAAAACCGACTTTTATGTAAATAACTCTACAAATGATGATTTAGATAGTGAGATTTAGAAATGCCCTCGAAGATGCTAATAGGACATGGGCGGTGGGTCCCACCTGCAGTGTGACCACGCACCAAACGAAGCCGTATCACACGGCCAGATCAGCCTCAGCTGCGGGTTATATGGCGCACACCACCTGCTGGACCCACTCCTCAGCGACCGAACTAACCTCCTCGCCCTCGCCTCGAACCCTCGATTCGCCATTCCGCCACGGAGACGCAAAAAGGGGTCCGAGGGCAACGCCGCCATAAAAAAAAGGACAAAAAAAAAAAGAAGAGAGAACAACCCGAACGCCTGCACGAATCGTCTCGACCCTCTTTGTCGACGAAGTTATAAATAACCCCGTTCTGGTTAGGTTTGAGGATTTCTTCCTCTGGTCTGCTCGCCCCTCGAGAGATCGCCGGAAGAGGAGATTGCCGAACTGCTCGAGGCCTCCGTGTGGGGGTTCGCGCCGCGGGATCTGCGCGCGCCGTGTGATTTCCGGTGGTGGTTTTGGCGGGCGGAGGCGGATTTCGCGGCTCGCTCGGTCGGCTGATTCGGCGAGGCTGGGGCGCGGGGGCGGGCGATCGGGCCACTGGAGCTGCGCCCACTGGCTGCGCGCCATGGCCGGGATCGACGCCGGCGAGGGGGCGGCCGCCGCGCCGCCGCCGGAGTTGTCGCCGCAGCAGCGTATCGAGCAGGTGCGCCGCGTTCTCCTCGCTGGCCAAAGTGTCTACCCGTGATCCTTCTTCCCCGCGACCCCGTGCCGGTCTGGCGTAGCGCCGCTGTGGTTGCCGGCCGTGTGCTGCTTTGGTATTTTGGTCCCGTGGCGGCGGGTGATTTGGGATTGGGGATTTTATTTATTTATTTTTATTTTTATTTTTTTGCGGTTCATGGGCCGCGGGACTTGTTGCTGTCAGTTGGTTGCTTGCCTTGCCTGTTGCCATTCGCTTTGCTGGCGTGATGAATGTGTGTTTACTGTGATAGAAACTAGCGGCGGAGGGAGTTTGGGGGGGTAGGTACTGTTTTTTCATGCTAGGGGCGCGGAATTGGAATCAATAATGTTGCTGGACTTACAGATGCCACTTTGGTGTTATATTCCTTCTTATACTACTTCATATAAGAATTTGCCAATTTTTTCTTTTGATTTATAAGATAAGGATGAGAGATTCTTCAGAACTAGGCGTCTTCTTTAACTATGTTGAACAGAATCTGCTATATGGTTGCAATGATATGAGCTTCGCTTCATAATTAATTTAAACCATTCATCAGGGCTTTTTAGAAATTTGCTGATGCACAGCATTGCCCTCTCCTTGCAGAAGCTCATTCTCTATGGAGTACCTGAAGAACAGCTGCAAGAGCACCAAGAAGGCCTAGTCCGGTATGTGGAGGAGCACAAGGAGCAGATACCTGATATTGTGAGGCACATCTTGTCAGCAGGTACTGACATTTCAGAGGCCTGGAAGGCCTCAAAGAAGGACGCAAACAGCAGCAGCAATGGAGATGCATACAGTGAGAGTTTGTCTTGGCTGCAATGGTTGATGTTCAAAAATGAACCAGGAGCGATGCTTGATGACCTGGAGCGTTCCAATGCAGGGGAGCGTGCTGTCTGTGGGTCTGTTTGGGGGCACAATGATGTTGCTTATCGCTGCCGGACTTGCGAGAGTGACCCCACATGTGCAATTTGTGTCCCGTGCTTCCAGAATGGCAATCACAAGGATCATGATTACTCTATCATGTACACAGGGGGTGGATGTTGTGACTGTGGAGATGCAACTGCTTGGAAGCGTGAGGGCTTCTGCTCAAAGCACAAGGGGGCTGAGCAGATCAAGCCTCTTCCAGAGGAGCTTGCGCGTTCTGTAGGACCAGTTCTGGATGTCCTCTTGCAGTTCTGGAAGGAGGCGCTATGCCTGCTGGAACCACCCCATGCAAAGGGTGCTGATAGTAGCTCGTGCAAGAGGATTGCTGAAGAGTTCACAACTTCTATCTCTAGCATGCTGCTTGAGTTCTGCACACGCAGTGAAAACCTTCTTAGTTTTCTGTCCCTAAGGATCCGTGAGTTCCCTGATATGTTAGATGTATTAATAAGGTCAGACAGGTTTCTTGACAAGAAGGTTGCCAGAAAATTGCATGAGTTTCTATTGAAGCTTATCAGTGACCCTGCTTTTAAGTATGAGTTTGCCAAGGTTTTCATACGCTACTACCCTATCACATTTGAGGAAGTTATTAAAAGCTGTAATGATTCACTACTGGAAGACTATCCACTGATGACAACTTTTTCTGTGCAAATATTCACTGTGCCTACATTGACTCTAAGGCTTGTGCGTGAGGTTGATTTGTTGGGTGTCCTCCTTGGATGCTTGACAGATCTGTTTCTCTCTTGCATCGGTGAGGATGGTCGTTTACAGGTATGCTTTTGTTTCTGTTTTTTATGGCTCAAAGAATTTAATGCTCATGTGAACCAGCTTCTGGTATGTTGGCTTATTCTCTTGAGTTGTTTGTAAATTTTAGGCTGACTAAAGATTATTTTAGTTATGCATCTGTCGTGCTTATTTCTAGCATAATAAATAGTATAGCCACTCAGATAACTGGGAATGAATTAATTGGATGAATCATAAACATTTGAGGACCAGACCCTTGTTGGTTTCTGTTTTGAGATGTGGCATTGGGTTGGAAAAATATTCATAATAAGACAGATTGACCACACTGTCATTTTATATGTCAACTTAATGCATTGTGACTTGTAGAGTGCAACTTTACTTCCTTATGGTCATGGGATACCCTTTTTCACTTTGTTATTTGCAGACAAACAAATGGGGGAATTTATTTGATGCTTCTATCCGATTACTGGGTGATACACGCTATGTGTTGAGTCATGAAGAGGTTTCTAAGCATGTTGCTTATGAGAGGCCTGATCTAACTAGGTCATGGATTAAGCTCTTATCACTTGTGCAAGGAATGGATCCTGAGAAGAGAGTGACAAGTATTCATGCTGAAGATGAGAATGAGCATCTATCTGCGCCGTTTGTGCTGGGAAACTATCTTGGAATTGTCCAGAATCTTATGATGAGGGGATCATTTTCTCCTCCTGATCAACATGAATCAACTGATGTGACAGTTTGCTCCACTGCGATAAAAGGGGTGGAAAATGCTGAAAATCAGCGGCATGCAAAAGTTGGGAGGGTCTCCCAGGAGAGTTCTGTATCCAATTTAAGCAGCAGAGACAGCTCTTTGTGCTGTGGATTGCCATCACCTGCTGCCTGGTTAATTCTTCAATGCCTGAAAGCTATTGAAAGTTGGCTCTGGCTGGAAAATGATATAGCTCTGAGGAGCAAACTGTCATCCCTTGATGCTAGCAGCAGTGATTCTCACAATTTTATGGCTTCGCTTGAAGACCCGTTGAGTTCTCTTAAGGGAAACAGTTCAAGAGGCATCAAGATAAATGAAGGATCACAAACAGATTGTACTGCAGATTATGATGAGGCATCTAGTTCTCCTGTTCAAGGTCAAGGCAACCGGATGCAGATTGACCAAGAAGGGATGTCTCCGGTTAGTAACAGTACAGGCAAAGGGAAGATGCATGACAGCAGCAATACTACAGATGTACAGTTGCACCTTGAGGATGCCGTTACTTATACTCTGACTGATGGTAGCATTTTGTATGCTCATCCAGATTCAAGAATCGAGGAACTAGGAATACTCAATACAAGAGAATGGCCTCATGTTGTCTTTGATGTCAGTTCACAAGAAACATCTTTCCATATCCCTTTGCACCGTATGCTTTCGTTACTATTGCGGAAGGCAATGAAGAAATGTTTTGGAGAGGATGGACATTCAGATGTGCAATCCAATGAGTTCTTTTCTCAGATACTTAGAGGTTGCGAGCCCTATGGGTTTGCTTCAATTGTTATGGAGCATCCACTGAGAGTGAGAGTATTTTGCGCACAAGTGCGAGCTGGAATGTGGCGCAAGAACGGTGATGCAGCTATCCTGAGTGCTGAGTGGTACCGCTCTGTGCAATGGTAATTCCATAATGATCTCATGTCAATTCAATGTTCAAATATCAGACCTGATGTTCAATGTTCAAATATTAGACTTCATTTCAATTCAATGTTCAAATAATAGTGTTGAAGTTATCTTGTTGCCCCCATTTTCAGGATTGAACAAGGTTTGGAGTCAGATCTGTTTCTGCTTCAATGCTGTGCTGCCCTATCTTCTCCAGAGTTCTTTGTGCGGACAATTCAAGAGCGATTTGGTTTGTCCAGTTATACGGATTTGGGACTTGCAGAGCAAAACGAGTAAGCCCAAAGCTGCTTGTCTGTTTCTGTTTCTGCTTTGTATTTTTTCTTCAATTTATGGCATTACCTTCCATGTATAGTATTTATGGTTTGTTGTGGTCACTTGCTGTTTCCATCACTACCGACTCCTCCGTCCTGAAATATAGTGCATTGTGACTTCTAAAATTTGTACTGAAATATAATGCATTCTATGTAATGGCTATGTATAGATTTGGCAAAATTTGTGAAAAAGGAAACCATAATTTGAGGAGAAACTCCTTAATTGGAATAATCCATGGATACATGTGTCATTTGAGTGTTCCCTTAAGTTGTCTTAAATTTTTTAGAATGCACTATTTTATGGACGGAGGGAGTACTAAGTAAAGTATGATGGTGACAAAAGTTAGCACAACTCATTCCATCTGCCTTGCATCTTCACATCTTGTGTGGCTATGTATTGCTTGTTCTGTCTTTGGGCTCTAGTAAGTGTTCCTTCTGTCAGTAGATTTTTTGTCAACACAAAAAAGGAACAATCACAACCATTTCATTTGTTTCTGCCATTTTGGAACTTGATACTCAACTTGGTATGTTGTCAGAGAATGGTTTGGTTTGAAGACTTTACTTCAATGCTTCCATTTTCAAATTTGAAGTATATGTGCTCCGTGAAGAAATTTAACGTGGCACTGGGATGCTATAAGAGTGCACTGGGATGCTCAGAAAGTTTTATTTTCTCCAGAAGCTGGTTGGTAGGAAACTAGGATAAATCTTTGTTAATCCCTCTGTTCAAAAGTCCATGTCGTCTGAGCAAATTGGATTCTTTCAAAAGTATTCATCATATTAGGTGGTCCTCCCGTCTTTTCTCGGTCTCGCGGGCATGCGACACCTCGTATATACTGCGGGTGCGGGTTCATTACTGCACCGTCCTCCTTTTATCCTCTTATACGGATCCATTGTCTGCTCCGTTTGTCATTCTACTAATCCACAGACGCAGAGCAACAACAAAGCCGTGGCCCGCAGGCTCCGCCTTGCTGCCGTGCTCCCGGGCCGTTGTGACGCGCGTTGCTTCACTGCGCTGCTGTGCCGCCTTGTCGCTCCTCCGTGCAAACGCGCTGCTGCAAGCCATGGATAACCAGCGATTCACCGCTGTCGCTGAGGATGAGCTCGTTCGTGGATTGAACTGGGCACCAGATTCATGCGACGAAGAAGACGATCACCAGGACACGAGTCCGAGAGCGAGGCTTCTTAATTTTCATCGATCGTGGTAGATTTTAGAGCCGTTGCAAAACTGATCAATTGTGCGGGAGATGCAATTGGAGCTGTACGCGTTGGCCGGTTTTGATGTCGTGTGGCCGGTGCAATTTGGAGTCTGGGAGAGAGGCATGCGGGGCCAGGAATTGAGCAGGAGACTTTCGTCTGTGTTAGTGCGTGGTTATTTCGGATAACTGAACAGCCATTGGTGAGTTAAGTAAACAACAGCGATTAAATGAATTTTAGCGATTCTCCGGCCCTCCTTGGTCTCTGTGCGTGAGGCTAAAACAATTTGGACGGAGTACACGAGAAAATTTTAGTGTCTCCAAAACCTGGTTAGCAGGAAAGTAGGATACCATGTACTCAATCTGTTATAAACGAGCCGCACTTGTTTCGGTGAAATCCCAAAATTATAGGTCCATTTATGGCAGTCACTCCCTTTCCTTTTTGTATGAAGTCCTGGAATCTGTGCCATCAAACTTACTAAAATTAGTTAGTCGTTTAAGATCATCACGGTATGCTATGCTACATGAATATTGTCTTAACAAAAAGTATAACTTTATTAGTATCAATTAGCATTATGTTAGGGAAACTATTAGTCAAAAACATATCTTTGCCAGGCACTGTGTTATCTTGCTGAGCTAGAACTTGGAACAAGCAAGGCGTTTGGATTCTCAGCAAGCTTTACCTTGGGTTCCATGTTGGCAAGCTTACCTCGGGCTGGCGAGGTTTGGCTTGCCCAGCCATGCTAGGTGAGGCTAGCTTGCTGGAAGACTAACTGGCCCCTAAAAAAAATCTTTATTCATGAAAGAACGGAGATAGCATTTAGTTGTATTCAAATTCAAAATTATCTATGGTGTTGACGAGGTCTTTGTTATTCAATTTGGTCTCCGTAATCCATGACATCATAACAAGGTCTAAGGAAACACAGTGTCCTTGCTTGCTTTTTTGTCTTAGTCCATAGACTAATCATTTACTTACATTTTCTTAAAACTGAAGATTTATGTTATGCCACATTTATGTTCTGATAATATCTTGTTTTCAGGTTTGAGTCAGTTCTAATGCAAGAAATGCTGACTTTTCTTATACAATTGGTTAAAGAACGTCGTTTTTGTGGGCTTTCCACAGCAGACAACTTGAGGAGAGAACTGATTTATAAGTTAGCTATTGGAGACGCCACTCATAGCCAAATTGTTAAGTATCTTCCTCGCGATCTTGCGTCAAGTGACCAACTTCAAAATGTTTTGGATTCGCTGGCAGCTTATTCTAATCCATCTGGCATGAAGCAGGTACTGTCCTTCAATTTCTATAACATGTTTCTGAAAATAATCCAAAAATGGAGGATTAACATAAAACATTATCACAGGGTAAGTATGTACTTCGCAAATCATGCTGGAAGGAATTAGACTTGTATCACCCCCGCTGGAATTCTAGGGAATTGCAAATTGCCGAGGACAGATATTACCGTTTCTGCAAAATTTCTGCCCTTAATGCTCAGCTACCTCGGTGGACTCATGTTTTTAACCCCCTCAGAAGTATTTCTAACATTGCAACCTCGAAGGCTGTCCTTCAGATTGTCCGTGCCGTTCTTTTTTATGCTGTTTACAGTGATGCATCATCGGCATCACGTGCCCCTGATAATGTTCTTGTGACGGGTTTGCATCTGCTTTGGTTGGCACTCGATATGTGTGAATCTGAAAGACAGATACATGCTGGTCAGTATGGCATGGACGTGGTGCAGTATGATGATGAATCATGGGTTGTTCTGTCATCTGCAGAAGAGGCTTTCCCCATCTTGACTTACTCCACTGAACTAGTTTCCCCAGTGTCTGACAAAGTAAAGAAAGAAAGCATGTTAACTCTGCTTGTCTCGTTAATGCACAAATACAAAGAAGAGAATGATGCCACCTTTTCTGGATCCAAGTACTGTAATATCCCATCTCTCATTGAAATCTTATTAAAGAAGTTTGCCAAGTTAAGTAAGGAGTGCATGGTTACATTGAGACAAATGACACCGCATATAGTGCCTTCTACACCTGATCATACCAGTACCAAAGAAAGCCTAGGATCTTCTTCAGATTTCATGGAAAAGAAAGCAAAAGCACGCCAACACCAAGCTGCAATTATGGTAAGATCTTTATTTGCAAAATTCACATAGTATAATACTTTAATTATCCTTTTGACTTGTCTCAAATTCCAGCCTTAGTTAATTGTGAGATCTTTGTAGATGGGCTTACGAAAAATACATAACATTATCACTTTATTTTAATTTACAAGGTGCTAGTTCTGTGGTTTCCCTAGTTAGATGTTTATTTGGTTTTTCAGCCATCTAATGCCTACACTCTGCACTTGGCTCATTCTTAGGTTCTGAAGCTACTTGCTGACTTTCCTAAAAAAAACTTGTTGACTTTTGGCCTCTCTTAACTTACACTAAGCACAATTTTGTTCTGTTGTACCATATTTATTCAGGCGAAAATGAGGGCAGAGCAGTCCAAGTTTGCTGAAAGTATGAAGTCATCAGAAAACGAGGGGCATGACGTTACTATGTTGGAGACAGATGTGTCCAGTTCAACTGGAGTTGTGTCTGAGGAGTCACTACCAGTTTGCTCTCTGTGCCGGGACTCAGATTCCAAAAGCCCTCTCTGCTACTTAATCCTTCTTCAGGTAATCACTGTTGACTTGACAACATCTTGCTCTATCTTGTGATGCCTCATAGGTTCTTAAAGTAGTGATTGTTCTTTCTGCAGTATTTTGGTGTATGATATGATGTTTTCTGACCTATATTTAAAACACATGTTAATTCTACTTATTTTTCTTTTTGTTATGCTGATATATATGTAAAGTACCATAGAATAATCTTTCATGTGTGTTCTATAATTCAGAAATCTCGGCTTGCAACCTTTGTTGAGATGGGTAATCCATCCTGGGAAAATCCAGCTCAAGTAAACAAGACTGTATCAGTCAAAAGGGAAGACTCAACCGATTCCTCAGTCTCTGGTTCTTCAACTTCTGAGGAACTCATCAATGATACAACAGTAGAGCCAACATTTGATATAGACAACATGGAAGTTGATGCCTTTCTTGATTTTTCTAATGAGCAACATCCACTGATTAGATATATATCATCTTTCCCAACTGGGCATAGCAACAGCAATGCAGATGAAAATGTCTCGCTTGAGGCAATTGAGGCTGACATTTACAGTTCTATTTTAAATGATCTATTTGGATCCAGCAATGCACATATTCAGGATAGTGACCAAATGTTGCCATCAAATACTTCAAACATCACAGTTGATACCAAGAGAACTAGAAGGCCCAAGCGTTCAGTGCTGGGAACATATGTTAGTTGCCTTTCAGCAAAACACCGCCATTCTTCTCTGTACGATGTAGCCTCAAAATCTTCTGCCTCTGTAACTACAAGAAACAGATTTGGTCCTGTTGATTGTGATGGCATCCATATATCTTCTTGTGGACATGCCGTGCATCAGGAATGTCATGATCGATATTTGTTCTCCTTGAAACAAAGGTTTGCTGGACCACCCCCCATAACATACCCTTTTTGTAACTGTAACTAGTTCTACACTTCTACTAGTTAGGAAATAGGTATGTTACATTGCGCCTTTTGGTTAGGTGTTACATTTCAATGAAAATCTTTCAGTTATAGGAGTACAAGTTCACAAAATGGTCAATTTATAACCTTTAGATGATTCATTTAATTTGTGTGGTATAGTTGATTGTTTGCCATCAGATAAGTCCTAGTTTCACGATTTACAATTAATTTAGTCAGGTTTCACTCCAGCATCTTTATTCTAAATTTTTTTCTCTCCATGCCGTTGCCAGATGCCATGTTTTTTTAAAAAAAAAAACTAAAGTCCTTATGGCATGGAATGAAATCGACTTGTTTGATGGCAAAATTGTAAATATGGTATATGGTGGACTTCTTTATTTATGACACTCTAATAGGATACCTATTTAGTGTTCGTGACCTGGAAAGCAGAAACTTACTATTTAGAAGGCCTACATATTTGTGATTATACATATTACTGGCTGCAAAACTTCTGTTGATTTGAGTCTATATCTGTTTGCAGTAACTTACACATTTGTTTATTTACAGATATGTCCGGAGACTTGGTTTTGAAGGTGGTCATATAGTTGATCCTGATCTGGTATGTGTATATATTTGTGTTTATAAAGTTGACTTTTTTGTTTTTGTTTTTGTTGATCCTTTGCTTAGACAATTCTTTTTGCAGGGAGAATTGCTTTGTCCAGTATGTCGCAGATTTGCAAATTCCATTCTTCCAGCGTCACCTGATTTCTCTGGTAAAACATCAAGGATGGTGAGACCATTTGTTCAAACCTTGACACCTCAAGTTGTTACACCTACATCAGATGTGAATAGAAATTGCTTACAGTTCCCTCGTGCACTATCTCTTCTTGAAAGTGCTGGAAAAATCGTTGGAGAAAGCAAGTTTTTAAAAGCTATATCTGGGAAGCTTAATGAAACTACAAATCCTGCCCTTGATCCTTGTATTCAAAGATTGGCTATGCTTTACTATCCTCGCAGTCACAGCAGTTTTTCACCATCTAAGAGGCTCAATCCATCCTTATTTCTCTGGGATACACTAAGATACTCTCTGGTATCTACAGAAATCGCTTCTCGTGGTAGGATGTCAAGCCACTCTGCTGAATCGAAGTCCTGCTTGGAATCTTTGCGTGGTGAACTTAATTCATCAAGTGGGTTCATATTGTCCCTCTTGTTCCATGCTGCTCACTCTGCACGGAATTTGAATCGTCTTGAGGTTCTTCTGAGGTTTGAAGGTATCCAACTATTAGCAGGTTCTATTTGCTCTTGTATTTCGGGTTATAAAGACATTCTGAATGCCACTAAGCGAAAAGGTATAGCTCATCCTTTTCCTTTACCTTGTTTAATGTATTTCCCTACATCTAGATACTATTTTCCCTTGTTTTGGAGTGTCTTCTTATTTCCACTTCTAAATGAATATCATGAGCTTTCTATTTCTTTCAGTGGGGCTTTGATAAAAATTATGATTTTTTGATAAAACAAGTGTACTCCAGGGATTTTAATATAGTATAAAGCGACCTTATGAGCAATATGTTGGTACTCAATTGTTATTGTTTCTGTTGAGCTGATTATAATGATAAATTGGTTCTTAATTGTTACTATTTCTGTTGTAGAACGGATTATAATTGCTTGTTTGCAGTGTTACTATTATCTTGTTGCTTTCCTTTTTTTTTTTTGCTGATTGGCATACTGGGCATATGTATATTTTTTTTTGAAACTATACTGGGCATAATTGTTTGTGTTGTGCTGGTTAATTGTAACAGTTTCTTAGAACATATTTAACAGGTTTCTTTTTGCTTGTGTTACCATTGCCTTGTTTGCTTTATTGTGCTGATTTGTATACAGGACAGCAGGCAATATAACTGAACCTTTTTAGTTATTTCAGTTCTTATCTTATTTATTATAGTTATACTATTTTTACCTTATGAAAGTCCTAATGTTGTATTTCCTTTTTTTTTGTATTGGTGTTGGTTGTTAGTTTTATATTTTTATCTAACCAAGATCCTTGAGTTGATTTAACATGGAAAGCGAGGAATTCTGGTCTAGGCTTACGTACATTTGCTTGAAGTATCCAATAAAACCTTATAACCTTTAAATTTGCATCCCACACTTTATTACATCATGACATCTTCTGAATTTATGTTTGTAAAACAAATGCTTAGCTGCTTAGGTAAAGAGGTTTCAAGATACTTTCATAAAGACTTAGGCATTCATTAAAGGAAAAATAAAACAAAAGGGTGCATACCAGGTCTTCAGCCTGTTCGTTTCATCGTAAACGATCGTGGATTATTTACTGCTGGCTGGTTTGGTGTGAGAGAAAAATACTGTTCCAGCTTATAATCCACGATCGTATACGAGCAAGCGAACAGGCTGCTTGTAGGTTGTGTACCTGTCAAGAAGGCTCTATTATATTGTATGTGAAAGTAGATGTGGCCTAATCTAAAGTCATTTTTTTTGCTTAGTTCTAATGTGTTTATCATAAAATGCTTACATTTGATTGTAGTATTTGGTCTTAATGGTCTGAACAAGCCAAAATGTCATATCGGGGATCCTGGAAGAAACATGAATTATTCTGTATCTCATGAGATCATGTCTCCTGATCACTTATGGAATGTTTATTTTGTTATCACTTCTCACGTTTTCATCCTTAACAGGCTCTTTGCCATCGATGGTTGATCCAGCCAGTGAGGGGGGCCTCTTCCCTGATATCCAATTTTGGAAACAATGTGCTGATCCAGTTCTTGCTCAAGATCCATTTTCTTCTTTGATGTCGGCACTTTTCTGTCTGCCTGTTCAGTTTCTGTCATCTGCTGAATTCTTCATCCCTTTTGTCCATCTGTTCTATGTTGTTTGTGCCATTCAGGTATGCTGTTTTGCACTGCTTCCTCGTTATGTTTGCAGTTTGTATGTTAGTTGTATTAATTGTTAGCTTGTTTCAACATCAGCAAAGCTTTTTAGTCCCAAGCACATTGGGGTAGGCTAGAGCTAAAACCCAACATGAGCTATCAACAAAAAGGCAAAAGTAAGAGAAAATAGAAAAGTATATGTAAGGCATGAATAATAGTGATGTTGTTAAGAGGGTCTGAAGCCTGTTTATGGTTCAGGCATGTGAATAGTTGCTTTCCATGTGCTCCTGCTCAAGAACAATTTATAGCTTGCAACTACATGATTTTGATGTAGGCCCTGATAACATGCTACGGGGAGGAAACTTTCGATCGATCAAACTTCAATGACTGCCTTCTTAATGATGTTTGCAAGACAATGTCAGGATATGATATTGCCAGAGAGTATTTTGTATCCAAATATATCGATCCCTCTTGTCATCCAAAAGACATGGTCCGCAGATTAACATATCCATATCTTCGGAGATGTGCATTGCTTTGGGAGCTGCTAAGATCGTCTGCCACATCGCCCTTGTATGACGGTTCCAATATTTGGGAAGGATCACATCTTTACTTGAGTAATAGCACACAAGACGGCAGTTCTTCACTGGCAATGGAACTGAACGGATTAAGAGAATTGGAAGACCTATTTCAGATTCAGTCGCTGGATCTGATTCTCCAAGATGAATCTGTACACATGCTGGCCTTAAAATGGTCTCAACATTTCTGTGAAGATTACAATCCCCGTAAATATAGAGGCACTCTCTTTTCTACCCCTGCAGTTCCATTTAGGCTGATGCAACTACCAGATGTATACCAGGTTCTCCTAGAAAGGTTTGGTCTGGTTCTTCTAAGCTGGGATGAGATTTTATGCGAGCTCTGCCTTTTTTCCTGGAACTGATGACTTAATAATTTTTCCATCTAGATATGTCAAGATGCAATGCCCTGATTGTGGCTCAGTGCCTGATGAACCGGCATTGTGTTTGCTTTGTGGCAAACTATGTTCGCCTAGTTGGAAACCATGCTGCAGGTGATAGAACTTTGCTTGTAAAAGTTCCTATTACCTTGTGTTGTGCCATAATTTATCAAACGCCTGCCCTAATTTTATTTGTTTGTAGGACTGGAAAATGCCAGAATCACGCATTGCAATGTGGTGCTGGTATTGGCATATTTCTTCTAGTGAGGGTATGTACTAGCTCATTACTTTTTTTTCCTTGAACACGCAGGAGAGCTGCATATCTTTTATATTAAGAAGAAAAGGGGCATGAGAAACCCCAAATAACAAAGAACCACCCTAGCTTATTACACATGATACTATTTTGTCCAGTATAACGGCCTCTGTTCTTTCTTATGTGAATATGCTTCAATTTTGATGGTCTTCTGCGCAGAAAACAACAATCCTGTTGCAGCGATCTGCTCGTCTGGCCTTTTGGCCGTCTCTATACCTTGATGCTTTTGGAGAGGAGGTATTGCTTAATTTCCTAATGTTTTGTTATTCTTATATGGACTTATAGCTGTTACATTCTCCGCTTGAAATTTTGCCTCCTGCTGATGAACCCACTTGTGAGCTTCTCCGCCACACAGCAGAAGTTCATTTGGCCTCAAAATCAGATGCATGCTTACATGATGAACATGAAATAAAATGTCCCATATGTGAAATCTTTAGATGTTTGATTTTTCCTCGAGAACAATAACAATGTGAAATTGATTTCAAATCATCTGAATGACCATCAATGGATGATGTGACGGCTTATCATTCGCATCTAGTCATACACTACCACCCGTATATATATTAACCTCAAGAATAAGGGAAACTCCTACGATTGAAACGGTGCATTGAGGAAAGTGGCCATTCTTTCATGACAATGTGAGCTTATGCTCTTTACCTTTTGGGTTGTTTGGAACTTTGGATGCAGGATCATGAAATGCAGAGAGGAAAGCCTTTATATCTAAGTCAAGAAAGATACACAGCCCTGACGTATCTGGTAATCAGTCCACACCCTTTCCTCTATGCTTTCTCGACTTGATGTTTTATTAGGAAAAAAAACGAGACCCAACTTAGGAGGAACTAGGTGTTTTTTCATTAAGAAAATGGGCACCCAAATTCAAGCCGAGAGAGGACTTGAACCTGGGTGGTTGGGTGCACGACCACACCTCCCACCCAACCAGTTGAGCTAGGCTCACTTCCTGACTTGATGTTATTTGGAATTTGCACCTTGATTATAAATGAGATACATGTCCTTTTTTGTGTGATAGGTGGCATCTCATAGCCTTGACCGAACTTCTGAAGTTCTTCGGCAAACGACCATCAGCTTTTATGATTGAGTCCATTTTCCAAGGAACAATGTTCAAAGGTTTGGATTATTTATATGCCTTGTTTGGTTCTAGCATACGGAAAGATTGACATCTTTTTTTATCCCCAGTACCCCCTTTGTTCTTTATGTTCGTTGTTCACAAACTTCAAACTTGTAATGGTTAGTTTGCCTGCCAAAAAGATGTAGTTGGGCAGCAATAGGCATATTTTCCCCAGGTTATGTGGTCACTATTTGCTTCTCTTAGTAGGCTTTTTATACAAGTCTTAAATCATTAAATATGGAAAGAACAGATGGAACGATCTTATCATGTGTATTAGATCCAATGGAGCAAATAAACTGCTGTCAGATCACCCAGCCGCAAACTACCATTAGTCAGAATGGTTATTCATTAGTGTCCATTCTCTGGCCTGCTGTATTGAAGAGTTGAAGTGCAACCACAGCACATGGTTCTCTCTCACTGAATGCTCCCCACACATTTTGAGCTGTGCACAAATTTCACGTCGCATCGTGATACATGGTTTATTGTTGATTTGTCGTCTGCTTTGTCAGGATCTTGTGGATGTGCATATTGTGGGAACTGTAGTGCAACTTGGTGTTGATCCTCTCCGGTGATAACGGAAGTGTTACCTCAACCAAGGTTACAACCGCAAGCTCTTTTTGCTAATTATTGCGCTCGATGCTGTATCCTACTACCTGCACTGGCCCTGCTGCTCCCCTTGTGCCTAATGTACAGTTGTTTTCATTCTTTTCTTTGTTTACTATTATTATGGCCGGTGCTCACAAAATGGCTGACCTTGTAACATTCAACGATCGACTGCATGATCTGTATGTACAGTTCATAACACCTGATTGGTGTAGTTTGTCGGTATGAAATGCAGTCATCCAGGTGCCATTTGATCGTCATCGAGTTTTATTTACCGTGTTGCCCTGTGATTTGCTGAATCTTATTTGAACCTGCGTGTTCAGCCGGAAGCGAGGCTATGGGAACATTTGAATGAGATAAACTACTCGGCTAGATATTTCCTTGCGCAGCAATTGCTTGCTTGAGGGGCGATTCGAGGGCGAGGCCACTGGCCCGATGCCACACCGCCGCGCCGCCCGCTGGCTGGTGGATCATTGTATCGCATTGCGCGGTAACCAGAGTCGTGCCGATCCCTTTCCTCTCACCAATTCCCGTCCAACTCCTGCAATTGCAAGCCGATCAGCTTCAGCCTCAGCTTCGTGATAAGCTCGGAATGAATTCTGATAAAGGTACATGACTCTCGAAGAGGAGGGGACTCGCCATCAGCTTCAACCTCAGAAACTTGCATCTGTTTGCGAAGCAATTTCCCAGCCGGGGAGTGTGGAAGCCGGCCACGGAAAGCTGCACCTTCTTTACCTCTTTATATATGAATCAATTTCCCTGTTAAAATTCGCAGTTTAGTCAACAGGCAGTGGACAAAATCCTATCAGTTCATGTTACAAGTTCACGAGAAGTTTCTTTAAACAAATCAAACAGGAGAGCTACTGATTCTATTAACAAGAAGAATACATTAAGATTGGACACACAAAGATACAACAAGCAACCCGAAAGGACCAGATCGGTTAGACTGAAACATCAACATGCTCCGCACAACACCATGCCGGACTCGCTAACTATACATTACATTGACACTCCACAAGCTCAATTTGCAGGATAGTGCAAATGTAGTACTAATTTAGTCACTTGTTAACCTGCAGCTAAACTTTGAAAGTAAGGACTTATGTTAGCAATCTCTTTCACAAAGTTCATGCTATCCAGCTTGCTCTACCATATAAGCCTTGCGTATCCTTGGAGTCATTTTATTTTCTTCTGTCGGGTAAGTCTAGTTAAGTACAGTTAAGTGCTCAGGGTTTCCCCTCTTGTTGCAGGTGATATATTCTATGAGGGCTATTGCATCACTTGTTTTAGTCCAGCTGTGGATGGTGATGAGTAGAGGCCAGTGGGCTCGGCCATGATCTTTGTGTTTCTCTCATGCTTTTGTTATGGAGGCGGTTATCAAACTGGTGATGTATTCGAACCTATGTTCTGGTAGTTGTTTCAAAACTATGTTGCTTTAACTATCATATTTGAACTAGGTATTGTATTAACTATTTGTGAACCTGGTTTGTAATCTATTTCCACTGCGAACTCCTCATATGTGTGATGTATGTTGATGCTTAATCATGCACGATCTTAGTTGCGATGTTGATTATTGGAAACCCTTCGTGGTACTCGATGGACTACCAGATTTATATGAGCTCAAGTGCGAGCAAGCAACTGTCTCGGCAGTAGACATTGTACTTGTGTTCTTATAAATTGAACGGTTCTGTCACGCCTCTCCCCTGCTTCTCTCGCCTATAGACACGCAGGCGCCTGTACGGTCTGGCCCATGGCAGCCAGGTGGTGGCAGCCGTGGCCTCGCCCACTCGCGAAGCTCGTTACGACGGCCCTAGCCTCGGCACTGCGGCGGCAGCCTAGGTCCCAGCCCCGGTCTTGCGGCGACGTCCTCGGTGTGGGGGATATGACCCCCGGTATCCATAGGACAAGACATGGGCCGCACCATCAGATGTGGCCTAACCCACAAGATCAAGGTGTGCGGCGCACGGCACTGGTCGGCGTGCACCGCAAGGCTACAAAAAGATATTGTAATACCAAATAGGATATTTTCCTTGTAACCCTACCACTCCAGAGTATATAAGGAGGAGCAGGGGTCCGTAGACGATATATCGAATCTGATACACAATTAATACAAAATAATAGAGCACAGGACGTAGAGTTTTACGTCACATTGACGGCCTGAATCTGGATAAATCTTGTGTCTTGTGTCTCTGTTACCATCCGGTTCCTGATCGCGCGCACCCCATCGATCATTTATTACCGTGGGTATACCCCTCGGTAGACTGCCTACTAGATTTCGTCGACAGTGACGCATCAGGTAGGGGGTGTGCACTTATCCTCCGGCGAACCAGATGACGTACCTCAGGATCAACGACACGTTCTCGACGACGGCCCGGGGCGTACAACCGCTCGTACAAGCCGCCGTCGGGGAGGTGCTCAATCGTACACCAGCAAGACCGCCGCGACGTCCGATCAAGATGGGGGCTTTCCTCGTCATCTTCGTCCGGCGCGACTCGGCGCAACAAACAGCAGTCGCCGATACGTCTGGTAGTTCTGCTGAAATGAAATCCGATCTGATCCATCGGGTTTGGTGGCGAAATCGGTCCCGTTCCGATCAGCTCCAGGCACTGGCTTCTCAGCCTCGTCGACGAGCCTCGAGCGCGGCACCCCGGAAGGATCATCGCGGAACCAAATACCACCACGCACATCAAGCGGGCCCGCAACAGGACTCCGTCACGACGAGCGGCGGTCCGTCACGATCGTGCATGTGTTACAAGCAAAAAGGAGGACACACATACACGCTCAGCATGCATGCATGGAGATCGCAAGCACAAACACGCCCAGCGGCTCGTTGACAAGCTAACTCATGTTCCTTTCTTCCAATTTAGTATCGTATTGCATGTTTATGTCTCTGTGTATCTACATACGCTTCTATGGTTATTCACAGGGGCAATCATCCTCGTCTTTCATCACGACTCGCGGTCCTCGCCCTCGACTACGACTACAACTCCGATTACTCCACTCCGCTGGCTATTAAAGTGCCATGTCGCAGCGTCTCTCTGACCAGATCGAATGCGGCTACAATCTCCCCGAATCTGATCTGCCTAAGGCCGACTAATAATATGAGGATGACATCGCCCAGACTACTCGCTCCGATCACCTGCCGCGTCGCAATGATGATCGTCGCGAAGAACGCCGCCATAACGACATGCCAGAAAGCTCGAGGACCGGACAATTTCGTCAACGCCACCGACCAGATGTTTTGACTAAAGCTAAGTACCTCTCCTATATCTGCATTTAATACAACTTTCTCCAATTATTTTTTCCGAGTTTTCGTCGTGCTTCTCCAATTATTATTTCTCCGATTATTCTCCATAATTAAATGTCTCCATGTTTAATATCTCCGTGTTTAAGATGCTCCATAATGCAATATCTTGAACATATTCTCCGTAAACTCGCCGACCTGCCACATTCTCACTTGTGTTATCCAGAAGCGGCCCTGTCCTCGACTTCGCTCCTACACGTGCATGAGCCACGCTCTGCGTTATGGGCAGTCAGCAACGGCTCCTTGGCGACGCTCTTTCTCTTACGCGTACACGAGTGCCAGCCACTCCGTGCTATGGGGCTTGGGCTAGTCGGGGCTGGTGATACAATACAGAACCAACTGAAAGGAAAATACTCATATTTAAAATATGAACACTTCATACAAACATGATGTTTATCTATTCCGCTCTGCTGCCTTCATCCTTCATCGTCGAGTTCATATATTTATTTTTACATCATGTACTACCCATTCTACATATTTATTGCAGGATCATTGTCCGGGTGGTCGCACCACCTGGCCTTCGAACTTCTCCGCCAATCAACTGGTCGGACCGCTAGGTTCATGGACTTCGTCGCTGATCAGTTGGTCAGACTGTTCGGCGTTCACTTCTACTACCATGGGTATACCCCTCGGTAGACTGCCGACTAGATTTCGTCGACAGTGACGCGCCAAATAGGGGATGTGCATGCTGATTCTGTGGCGAACTAGATGGGAATCTTTTCTTCAACCAATGTCGTCGGCAACTCAGCATTTGACGGCAACTCGACGCTGGCACGCAGCGGATCACTTTCCTCGGTGAACGGCCGCACGTGCTGGAGTCCGATGCCTTGCCATGCGCCTCCAACAGACGCAACACACAACAACAAGATCGGAGTCAAGCAATCCAATAAAGCTAAGTCAAGTCACTTCCTAATTAAATATTGTTATTATACTTCCAGATATATCCGTATGTCTACATGATTTCGGTTGGGAGAAACCTAATCACATCTTGTTGTTGCTTGTGATTTCTGATAGGATATGCAAGATATTTCCGTGGATCACGACAACCAGCAATCAGGAAAGGTGGCCAGCGATAACGCGATGTGGAGCAGTGTTTCCACCAAAGATGTTGGTCGGCCATACAAGCTAATTGGAGTAGTTGAAGAGATATACAAGCACATATGCATCTGGATCTACACCACCATGCAGGCAACCTCGTATATCAGGCATGCAAGGAAGATCTTGGACTGCGCCCTTGCCTCGGTAGGACACGCTCAAGGACTTCGCCTCCCCACGTGGATTGACTCCGTCAGGCTCCGATTATGTTCGTTCTCCTACGACTCCGCGTACCCGTCCGAGCTATCGCCTACGACTCTGCATACTCGTCCGAGCTGTCAAACGAACCGTCCGAGCCATCAAGCGAGCCGCTAAGCGAGCTGACCGGACTACTCATTCCGATCGCCTGCTGCATCGCAATGATCGCCGCGAAGAACGGCGTTATAACGACCGCGACCGCCGCCATGATGACAGCCAGAAAGCTCGAGGGCCGGGCAATTTCATCGCCGCCGACCAGGCGTTATGTCTAAAGATAAGTACCTTTTTATATATGAATATTTAATAAAGTTTTCGCCATAATGTTTCTTCATACTATTCTCTACATGATTATTCTCCAAACGACTTTTCTCCATGTATACCATCTTAAAGATGACATACGCTTTCGCCTCAACGGCTCCCCAAACAGCCACGTTTACTCTTGTGCTCTCCAGAGACAGCCCTGTCTCTGGCTTTTCCCTACATGTCGACAGAATATCATTGGCAGTCCTCCGAGTAGTATCCCACGAAGGTAGATTGATCGGCAGAGGTGTGCGTAATCAAGAACAAGAAGGCAACAGAGACATAAGAGTTAGACAGGTTCGGACCATCTGCACAATGTAATACCCTACTCCTGTGGTCTGTTGGTTTGAATTGGCGATCGCATGATATTGCGTGTGATTAGATGCCTTAGGTTAAGCCTAGGATCCGTATGGGGGCGAATGAGGTGTCGTCTAAAGGACCCCTTCCCCTCCTTATATGCTCTGGAGAGGTAGGGTTATAAGAAAAGTATCCTATTTGGTATTATACAATATCTAATAAATCACATCTTCTTTTAGCCTTGCGGTGTACGCCAACCAGTGCCGAGCACCGCACGCCTTGATCTTATGGGCTGGGCCACCTCTGATGGCACGGCTCATGTCTTATCTTGTGGGTACCAGGGGTCATATCCCCCACAGCTAGGCCCCGAGTGCCTTGTATCCGCTTGGTGACGTCGTCTCGATCAAGTCTGAGCAGTTTAACACAAAGCCAATCAGTTTTGCTGATGACCTGGGCGGTGAAAGTCGAAGCCGACCAGTAAAACCGGTGACCTGAGCAGTGAAAGTCGAAGCCGACCAGTTAAACTAGTGACCTGGGCGGTGAAAGTCGAAGCTGACCAGTTAAACTGGTCACCTAAGCGGTGAAAGTCATATCCGACCAGTTAAATTGGTGACTGGCAGTGAAAGTCGAAGCCGACCAGTTAAACCGGTGACCTGAGCGGTGAAAGTCTAAGCCGACCAGTTAAACTGGTGACCTAGGCGGTGAAAGTCAAAGCCGACCAGTTAAATCGGTGACCTGAGCGGTGAAAGTCAAAGCCGACCAGTGTAACCGATAACTTGAGCGGTGAAATTAGGAGCCGACCAGTTTAACAGGTTAATCAATCTTGGACTTAGCCAAGTAAGGCTTGCTAGAAGGATGTAAGGGACTCAAGATAAAAATTTGAAAATTCTCCACCTTAGGCGAAGTGTAGCCACTTAGACTCCGTTTGCGAGGAATTATCCATGACTTAGTCAATAAGGAGGGTAAATCAAGAAATAAGCACTACATTCACCGCCAGGTGAAGTGTAGCCACTTAGTCCCTGAGCCTGTTGGAAGATGAAGAATGAATCTTGTAGCAGGGTCAAAGAAAATAAGCCTGAAAGCTTGCCAATGTTATCTGTCATGTGCATATCAAGACCCCAGACGTGCTGCCCAAGATCATCACCCTGATCCGAATAGAATGGAGCAACTTGATAGCACACCGATGAGACGTAGAAATATCCGACCACCAAGGGAGTCCCCAGGTTAGCTGGCGACGCTTGCACGAAGAATCGGAACATCGAAGAGTCCCTAGCTTAGCTCCAACGGTCGGGACAACTGGACGCGTCCGGTCAGGACGACAGCAGCGTCCGGTCAGTAGCAGAAAACTAGGTTTCGCCCCCAACGACTACTTTCTCTATGGGGCTTATAAATAGACCCCCAACCGGCCATTTGAGATGTGGAGAGCTGATACACTATTTTAGTGATCTCCACTTGCATAATGCTTAGTGATTCATTAGGTGATTAGCGTAGGTGTTTTGCGAAGTGCTTAGGTTGATTAGACCACCGCTTATGCACTTGCTCTAGGTTTACGCCTAGTGTTTAGTGAGGTTTGCACACCTCTTACCACTCGGTGCTTGCGCGCACCATTGTTGTACATTGGAGGGGCTTATAGTCTTGCGAGATCACACCAACCGCGTTTGTGGTGTGGCCGCCACCGTGTACCAAAGGGAACAAGGCCCGCGACGTTTTGGCCGGAAGCTTGATAGTGAAGACGGCAGGGAGCATCCGGGAGAGGCTTGCTTGAAGGCACGTCGGAGACCAACTTGTGCATGGGGAAGGCCCGAGGCTATCCATGGAGTTACCCGACCGGGAGCTTGGCCCTTGCGAGGGATTCCTTGCGAGGGGCTCCAACGAGGACTAGGGGGAAGCTTGCGCGCTTCTCGATATCTCGGTAAAAATATCGGAGTCGTCGACGGGAGTTTGCATATCTCTATCTTACTCTTTAGCTTCCGCATTTACATTGCAATCTTGGTGTGTGCTTTACTTTCCTAGCTTAGTGATAGGCTAGTTGATAGGTTTGGAACCTAGGTTGCATAGCTCCTTTTGCGGTAGAGATAGTAACATACTAAAAAAACCATAGTTGCACATTTAGATAGTTTATCTTTTGTATATGTTTTGCTTAGGGTAGAAAAAGATGGCATAGTTTAGAGTTAGAGTTTTAAGTTGCCTAATTCACCCCCCTCTTAGGCGTCACGGTCCCTTTCATATTTCATTGCCTTTCGTTAGGTCATATGTTGGCGAGGAAGTGGATGTGGCATGATCACTTAGGCTTTTTGGGAGAATCACTTGAGGCTCTTCATTTGTCGGTGAAGTTGAGCACTCCTAAAGTGGTTCCACCAATGAGAGTGTCTTCTCATCATATTTGGACTTGTCATATTTTTCTTTGAGTGTGGTCCAAATGATATGAGCATCATCAAGTGGTTCATCATCTCCAAATATGACGGCATCAAAAACATCTTCACTCAAAGCACTCAATAAGACATTAGTAGCTTGAGCATTATGTTGTAAGCATTTTACTTCCTCTTTAGATAAGATGGCCAAATCATCACTAGGAGGTGAAATGCTTACATCTACAACCCGCTCGATATGAGGACCCATGGCCCTAAAAACATCAAGCACACTAGCGGACCAAGATGCATAATTTGAGCCATCTAAAAGTAGAAGTTCTAGAGATACCTCTTCACTTGTCGACATCGTCTCTCAAGGCGGTTAAGCCCTAGATTGAGAGCCTTGCTCTGGTACCAATTGAAAGGACCTTGATGTCACCTAGAGGGGGGGGGTGAATAGGCGCTACTGATAATTAACAACAAAATAAAACTTGTAGTGGATTAGTAGAGTGCGTGGCACTGCTGCTCCATCGCGCGGCACTGCCTCACTGAGAGTGCGACACTGTTGCACCTGTGCAGAGAGCTTCTACAGCAGCTACGCCTAGAACTCAAACTTGGAGATGTGCATGGAGATATCCAGTGGCAAGTCCACTAAGTACCTGCACTCATAAACACGCACAACCAAGTAGATTGAGTGGAACATGGATAATGCAATTCAAAACATAAAAGAGACAAGATAAGATTTATCCCGTGATTTAGCTCGCCACCAAGGCTTGCCTATGTCTACGTTGTTGAGGAAACCACTAAGGCTTAGGCTTTGCAACCCTTATCCTTGTTCTCAAGTCAAGAGAGTGAACTCTTGAGATGAGGGGTTTCCACTAGATCAATGGGGGTAATACAAACTTTCCCGCGGCTCACCATCTAGGAGGCTTCACCTCCAAGAGTAAAAAATGCGCAACAAATGTTTGACGCAGCCCAACAAGTGCTCAAGGATTGGCTTGCTCTTAATTGCTCTCTAACACTTAATCAATAACTAATCACTCACTCTCACAAAGAGAGGGGTTAGAGAGAGCTCACAAATGGCTTGGGAAGGGTTGGGGGCGATCTGAGCATCAGCTAATTACCAGGAGGCGTGGGATGGATATTTATACCCACCCCAAACAAACTAGCCATTGCAGTTCAAAAACTAGCCGTTGGAGAGGAAAGGGAAAGGTGTATGTACCCTCAGCCCTCAATGGTCACCGCACCCAAGGGGTCGGGCGAGACGAAGCCTGCGACCAAGGGGTCGGGCGAGCCAGATCCCACGACCTTGGGATCGGGCGAGACGGAGCCCGCACCAAGGGGTCGGGCGAATCGAAGCTCGCACCCAAGGGGTCGAGCGAGTCGGAGCCCGCACCTAAGGGGTTGGGCGAGATGGAGCTCGCACCCAAGGGGTCGGGCGAGCCGGAGCCCGCACCCAAGGGGTCGAGCGAGCCGGATCCCACACCATGCAAGACAGCAAGGGTAATAGTGAAGTGTAGACTGTCTTGGTTGTGAATCTAAGGATGCTTGTGGTTGTTTGAGCACTTGAGACTTGTCTATGGTTCGTATTGCATCCCCCTTGATATTATGGCAAACCTATGCTTAAGATCAAGAGAATATAACCATTTTAACCAATTGAGTCTTCAATGTTTTCATATGCTATTTCTTCACAATATCATTTCATAAGGGGTTGCAATCAACTCTGTCTCCTCTCTTTGAGCAAACATACCTTGAGCATGTGACTTAAACCATTTTCATACATATGAGTTCACCTCATGGCTTCAAGCCACTTCTACTAATGATTTGATCCTCAACACAATATGACTCCTCATAGCTCGATTAGTTCCTCAACTCAATGCAAGTACTCTCTTCTTCACCTTAGCCATGGTACCTCGGTCCTCAAGCCATTGCTTGCCCTACACCTTCGCTTAGTCCCTCAAAGCTCTTTCCTTGCTATCTTCACCTTATCGAGCCATACTTAAGTCACATCATATTAAGCATCCATTGAAAAACCATTTCTTCAATATTATGATCCTTGCTTGAATATCTTCTAGATATGAATGTTGAGATCAATCAAGCTTTAGTTTGATTCACATAGAGACATATATGAATCAACATCAATATGGTCAAGCCAATTCACGATTTCTTGTACCCTTTTCATTTTGGCTAGACACTCCTAATACTCACTTCAATATTTATCTTCATACTTCTAGCTTGATCAATTCAATGCAAAGTGATTTTCCAAATCTTTATCCATAAAAGCAAACCAACATAGAGACTGACTTATATCCAATATGAGTTGTTTCCTTTGCCATTTAACCTTTGCTTGGTATTTGTTCACTTATGCATTCTTGACTCATTCTTCAATCCTCGATCAAAGCTAATTTCACTATCAAACTCTTCTTGTTCATGCAAAGCAAGCCATTATTGAGACCAATCCAAAATCATCAACTCATATCTCTTTTACCATTTGCCAAATATGCTTGCTTTCACATGGTGCTATGATATCCCACAACATAGAAGCCATTTCATTGATTCCATTTGCATTGTTATCTTTTGCTTGAACTAGATTGTTTCCAAAATCTTTCAATACAACAATACTCAACTTTAGCCTTGATTTGAACATTATGTGAAATATCATCAAGTTTGCCTTGCTATTGAACATATATACACTTCTCATTTCACAATTCACAGGTGTATGCAATAAACTCAATTTTATGTTCAACACTTAGCAAACTTATTAGACCTTTAATGGTGTTGTCATTCAATTCAGTAAAACCCACTAAAGGGCTAGATGCACTTACAATCTCCCCCTTTTTGGTGATTGATGACAACATAATTAAAGCTTACAAGAGATTGATAAATAATAAGATTTTGAATCATATGATATGGTGAGCTCCCCCTAAATGTGTGCATTGAAAGGAATTTCAAATTTTTGGCCTCAAATGCCAAATGCATATATTCAAGAAGAAGTGGGAGAACTCTCCTATATCTTAGCATTCGTGGGGTGCAAGGTGTCATCATGATAAACGTGATGCTCATGGCAGTTCATGCACTCAACTAAATAAGCTGTTCCAACCAGGTGCGGCACCACCGCTCCAGGACCGCAGCAACTGCCGGGCCAGAGTGCGGTACTACCGCACTGCTGAAAATAGTACAGAAATAAAACAACCACCACTCAAGGCATGCATGAACATCACACTAGCATAAACAGACCTTATCAAGAGCATCAAATTAAACTATCCTTGCACACATCACACAAAAAGGAATTGAAAAAAATCATATATGCCTCCCTTTTATCCCTTTAAATCCACATATCAATCACTCTCTCCCCCTTTGGCATTAATCTCCAAAAAGGATCTCTCCATCAAAAGGAAGAAATGATGGTAGACAAGTGAGGGCAAGAGGTAGGTAAAAGTTTAGAATATATGATTTCTCATCTAAGTTTTCAATCAAACAAAGTATGCAACAATTCAAGTCAAGATTCTTGAGAAGTTAGCATATTTGGCTCATACCTCTCTGAGATGACATTTTTAACATGAGACAAACTCATACCATCACCACAAGACGTATCAACCAAATATCTAGAGAATTGTCTAATCCTCACCACAGGAATAAACTCATGGTGTGACTCAAAGTATTGCACCCGCTTGCACACACTAGCATGTAAGGGCCTAGATGCACAAAGGTAATACAAGAGTTCATGGAGCAATATACCTTTGTTCTAAGCCTCATAATCTCCACCGTGATCATGATATTTTGAATTTAGTGCTTTGATGGGCTTGGCATAATGCAAAAAGATTTCATTTGTGCCCATCTCTTTTAATCATGACCTTCATGAAGATTTCACAAACTTGTGCTTGATCTCGTTTGAAAGTCCATTGCTAGCTCTTCTTGTCATTTTGAGATACCAACTGAAGACATATTTCTTGATATATCGAATTGAAAGATTATCCACTAATACCGATTGATATATGATCTCCACAGTTTTGACACCACTTGAAGGAGAGTCTTCACAAGTTGATTCCAATTGGAATGGATTCTTGTATCTCATAATGTCACCTAGGGAATACTCATAAAGACAAGAGATAGCCTTAAATTGCACAAGCTATAGTTTCACAACTAGTGATCATTTTGGATGTGGAAGGCATATAGATCACTAATTGCAAAACCTCATAACATAGACTAAATTCCCCCTTTTTGACAGTGCATACATATATGTGTGGAAGGCAAGAATATATGCACTTAATGTCAATTAAGTCTAAACAAGGAATTTAAGCTATATTACGGAGAGTAGCTATTTAAGAGATAAAATTACAATCCAAATAAATACGAGAGATAACTTTACTCATTTGGATTGAGTTAATGTAGCATACTCATGAGAAACTCATTCTTGACTCATTCTTCAATCCACGATCAAAGCTAATTCCACTATCAAACTCTTCTTGTTCATGCAAAGTAAGCCATTATTGAGACCAATCCAAAATCATCATCTCATGTTTCATTTACCATTTGCCAAATATGCTTGCTTTCACATGATGCTATGATATCCCACAATATAAAAGCCATTTCATTGATTCCATTTACATTGTTGTCTTTTGCTTTAAATAGATTGTTTCCAAAATCTTCCAATACAACAATACTCAACTTTAGCCTTGATTTGAACATTATGTGGAATATCATCAAGTTTGCCTTGCTGTTGAACCTATATACACTTCTCATTTCATAATTCATAGGTGTATGCAATAAACTCAATTTCCTGTTCAACACTTAGCAAACTTATTAGACCTTTAATAGTGTTGTCATTCAATTCACCAAAACACAGTAAAGGGCCAGATGCACATATAAGGTTGCTGGCAGACCAGTACTTGGTGGCCTCCCGACCTACTTCACACTTAGCCCTAAGACTAATTATGTAACTTGTATGATCATTAACTAATCTTTGTATGACTATACTAGACCAATGCCTGCTCGTCTTAGGATTATTCTTTTATTCTTTCTTTTCTATTTTATTCTTTGAGGAATGCTAAGTGTGTATCCACTATCTTGAAATCACAGTTTTTACCCCTGCTATAAACATTGGTGTACTTGCAAGCATTATTATTCAAGTTCATATCCATACTAATCTCTTAATCAAATGCCTTTCTTTGGAAAAATATAAATAATGATACAATGCATACTTCCGGGTGAAATGCTACAATGATAGCTCCATGCGCTTGCGGATAAATATCTAAAATTATTAAGGAACTATCAAGGCTATTACTTAGTGGCATTGCTAATCATTAGTGATGACGCTAAGAAATACCAACAAGCATTTCTGGTGCTGTTGCCAGGGATGGATTCTAACTCCATACTTAATGATTGCGTTCAGAATTGCCAACATACACTTTATTGTAACTCCCCAATTTTGGGTGCTCTTGAATACAGGGATCATCTGTTGTCGGACGTAGGGCCCCGATAACCCGAACCAGGATAAATCATGCGTCCTCTCTATGTTCTTTGTATTCTTGAGTCCATTCGAGCCACCGGACGCACACTCTCTGACACCCAACGAACAACAATGTTTGCCGCGGTTTTGACCCCACAACACTCGGTGTCGCATTTGCCCTCTCCCCGGTGATGAGGATGATGGAGACCTCCTCACGGTCATGGAAGTAGATGCCATGCCATACCCCGTCGAGACGCTCGAGTTGGCCAACTCTTGCGGCGAGCGCTTGCAGCTTCAGCTCCAGCACTTGTTCCTGCAGCTTCAGCTCCAACAATGGTAGTGGTTCTGTCGTGGGTGAGGCGGGGTAGAAGATGGGTGAATACCTAATTCCACGATATGCGCATCCAAACAATAATCTGTATTTGACACTACATTTGATTTCAACTAACAATTATATCTACATCCAAACAACCACTTTGATATTGGTATCCATTTCCAATAAAAGTCTGATTTGGTATTGGTACCAATTCAATTCCAGCGTCTCCAATATCAAACTGATCCTATGATCAAGTGATTGATACTTTCCTTTTGTATTTACCTTATTGAATTTTGTAATACCTATTTGTGACCACTACTACAGAAAAACTTAACCGAGGCGTTTGATAAAGTGTCTCGAAGGCGGGCAAGCATTCCAACCGCCTCGGTTAATGACTGGATTAACCGAGACGATCATTTTTTATTAACCGAGATGGTTAAAAAAATAACCGCCTCGGTTAATCTATTAATCGAGGCGGGCCTTATAAGAGACCGGCGGACCTTTTATAAGGCCCGCCTCGGTTAATATGGCCAAGCCCACTCTGATATAGAAAAGCCATCTCGGCCCGCTTTATTCCTCAGAGTATATATATGGCACTCTAGGGTTTCCCTGACTCATCCTCACTCTCAGCCCGTCAGCCGCGCCTCCTTCCTCTCCCTCAGCTCGATCGACGCCTCTCTCTCTCACTCCTCTCTCTCTCACACACACACCGGCCACTCCTCCCTCTCCCTCCAACCACACCGGCGCTCCTCCTCGCTCCCACACCATGGCGGTGCCCCTCCTCCCTCAAACCACGGCGGCACCCCTCCTCCCTTTCACTCCCACCAAGGTGGCGCGGCTTGACCACGGCAGTGAGCGTGGTCCGTCTCGCCCGACGGCACCCGTGGGGGCGCGGATCCGACCGCCACCTCCTCCCTGGCAGCGGATCCGGCCCCCTCCTCCTCCCCGGCGGTGGAACCGGCCGCCACCTCCTCCTCGGCGGCGGATCCGGCCCCCTCCTCCCCCCCGACAGTGGAACCGGTCGCCACCTCCTCCACGTCGGTTGATCCGGCCCGCTCCTCCTCCCCGGCGGCGGATCCGACCCCAACCTCCTCCCCAACGGTGGATCCGGCCCGCTCCTCCCCCACCTCGTCCCCAGTGGTTGATCCGGCCCCCACCTCGTCCCCGGCGGTGGATCCGGCCCCCACCTCGTCCACGGCGGCGGATCCAGCCCCCACCTCCTTCCCGTCAGCGGATCAGGCACCCTCCTCCCCGACGGCGAGCGGATCTGGTTGAGGAGGCAAGCGGCATGGATCCGACGGCGGCAGATCCCGGCGGACGAGATCCGACAGCGTGGATGGGCTTTCTGGGCTTGTCCACGTGTTTCTTATTTTTTTTGTTTTTTTATTTAATTAACCGAGGCGAGCATTTGAACCGCCTCGGTTAAGGGCACGATTAACCGTGACCTTTCGTCCGAGGCGGTTCGAAAAACCGCCTCGGTTAATACTTTTTGCCCCTCACAGTTAAGTTTTTCAGTAGTAGTGGACCTTAAATGAATTATAAATGGAAAACTTTGAATTGAAAAGTTTTAGATCTCTTCAAGTCCTACCGCTTTAGTTTAAGTTATTTCTTCATCGAAGTCATTTGAATAATTCAAAAAAAGATTTTCAAAACTATTAATCTAAAAACTGACTTCAACTAAAAAGAATCATCAACTAAAATGTTGCATATCTCTTCGAATACTATAACTTTGGTTTAGACCATTTCTCCATTCAAGGTACTTTCAAAAATTCAAAAAAAAAATCAAATATGAAAAATAAAATAAAATTTACAGAATTTACATGTAATAGATAATTTTGAATGAAAAAAATAATCAACTACAAAGTTCCATATCCCGTGTTCGTGTGCTAAATAATAGCTTTGGTTCAGATTACTTCTTCATCCATCCGAGATTATTTTATAAAAAAATTAAAATAACAAATTATGATAACTTAAAACAGAATTTGTGGCCTTATATATTTATATATTATATAATAAAAGAAAGATTTCAAATCAAATTGAAAAGTACCGGCTGCCCATGATTTTTGCGGAGACAACATCCGGCTTCGCCACGGCCCACCGGTGCGCCGTCTCCCTTCGCCCCTCTTCTCCTTAAATCACAGCTCCGATCATTCACGACCCGAACAAAACGCATCTCTATCTCCTATATGGCTATAATATCGATACCCTACTTGGTTGTGGGCTGTGGCGGCGGTGTTTCGATCGGAGAAAACCGATCTTTGCGATGAAAAAATAGAGGTGCTGTCACGGAGGCCCGGCGGGGGCCGGTGGCGCCAATGGCAGCGATAGATGACGGTGGCGCGACTTCTTCCGTGGTGCCGGCGACGGCATCATCTGCATCGAGAACACCATCCTCGTGGCGCCGCGGGAACTGCTGCGACCGCTTCGCCAAGAGGCTCTTCACTGCACACCGTACCGCCGGGGCCGCTCTTCACTGCACACCGCGCCGGCGCTGCCGTACATCCCTTGGTAAAGCAGCAGCGTCCGCCACGCTGGCCATGCATGCCCATCAAGGACAACGGCAGCGTGCACCGTGTTGCCGAGACTGTAAGAATTCTGGGCTCGTAAGAATGCTAGGTAAACCGAACATGCAATTTTCCATTAATGTTGTTTCAATGCCTGCAAGGCCTCTCCCTAATCGAATGCCCCTTAGTCTTCTTTTCAATTCCAGAAAACAACACGCTCCATCTATCAAGCTAGTAAGGTGGTTTATTATAGAAGGTAGATGCATTTGGCATTAAAGGTTGACTTTTCAATTGTCAATTACACGTTGGTTCTCACTTATCTAGATATCTATAGTCCCAGCGAACTAGATAAGGAAACGAGGCTGCATTTGACCGGGAAGGAGGTGCCTCACGAAGAAACCGAGAGACTCGTATTAGCTAATTTTTGGAGTAATTAATCGGCCACTCTATGTTTTTAGTTTTCCATTCTCTCATATAAAAACCTATCCAATTTTTTGGAACATGCACAATTAGTAATAATGATAGGGATGGGAGGGTCGGGTGGACCCATTAGGTAGTTAACCTGATCTATAAAAGTAAGGTCAATGGATCACAGGAGCTGACCTCAAAGTTTTAAAATGAGATGGTAGAGCCGGAACCTATTGGTCTAATGGTTAAGATGGGTTGATGCACTCGTCACATGACAATCTTTTTCTTTCATTTTTTTAAGAAGCACGGTTGTTCGTAACTTGTAACCATGTCTATGCTTTGAAGTACTCATATTTTGGAAATGGAAATAGATAAAATTAAAATCATGGTTCACTTGCAAACTTAATTTGATGCATTGCTAATAACCTTAATGTGTTATCATTGATATCTTTTAATCTTTTATTTCATCTTTTTCTAGGAGTGTTGATAGTATTCATAGTCCATATATAGCTAGTAGTAGAAAAATATTTGAATCGACCCAACCTACCCATTAGACAATAAGGTTATAAACTTGTTATGAAATGGATCGACCCATAGCTCCTAATAAAATTGGTCTTGAGACCACAGATGTGTCCAAGGCTAGGGACAGGTTGGACCATCACTCCTATCCCTAAACAATAAACAACTAACAAATCCTAGATATCGATCATCTGTGTTGTGGGTTAATACCATTCGTCCACATCCCTTCAGAAAATGTGATCCTAGACAGGCATTAGCTAGCCCTATGAAGACAAATAATCATTTTCTTTGATAAAGACTCCATAAGCAAGCCATGAAAGTGGGTGGTTTGTTTCAACCTCTATGTGATTGGGTGGATGAATACATGTAGGGGATGTGGTAGGATTGGAATGGGGGATGCGGGAATGTGAAGTAGGTATATTTCTGCAACCATGTTCATAAAAGTATTATGCAATACGTTAAGTGGAATCATAATGGAAACTAGGTACTGAATTATTGCCTCAATGGGTGACAGAGTTAAGATCCATGACTTAATTGTGCTTCTATACCTTGTTCTATTTTCCTTTTCTTCTTCAAAAGCATACTTGTTGGTAGCATAGACTTATGTACCCAATATTCTATGGTAGTTATGTAGATGAGTGAAATGTATTGTAGGTATAAACTTTTTTCACATTCTCATTTGGGTCTATAAACTTTCAAGTGATCATTTGTATCCTTCAACTTTGTAAGTAGTTCATTTAAAGTAGATTTCATGTCCGTGATTGGGCCTAGAGTGAGCTTAGAATGAACCATTTGAAAAGTTGAAGAACCTAAATAATCACTTTAAGGGTTCATGGACCCAGATGAAAATGTGTGAACAATTTAAGGATCCATGATGCATTTTACTCTATGTTGATGGTTACAATGCATCGTGGTAATCAATAAGTTTGTTTTCTCATGTTAGTAAACTAACATTTTGTGATACGAACATGCAGTGCTAGATTAAAGGTAGGTTGGCCCGAGCAATAGGTAACACTTCAATATTTTACTGTGATGTGATGATGCTGAGGTATTTCCATTCAAATGATGAGACATAGGAGTTATATATCCTTTGGGTCACTATAGACTATAGTTAATGAAACCTTGTGCATATATAGTATGTTTTTGCATGCGTCGGGTTTCTGAAGTTTTCAACCATCGAAATTGTTATATCCTTTTGTTTTTTCAATGTAATTTGTGTACCTCTTGGAGCGTGCAATTCCTAAAATTTCATTGTCCTGTTTGGATTGCATTTGTAGGCATTACGATAAGAATCAAACATAGTATCTCTTATTTGTGGTTAAATTTTTGGCACGTGGCAACTAAGTACACAAACCAGTGTACAATATATAATCTATAACATGAATTTATTGATATGCCTTTTATTAAATGATAAAAAAGTAAATAATGTAGTTACGTTATCACCTTTCTTGGTATTGGTTTAGTACTTTCTAGTATTTTTAGGGACCTCCTGTTTTTTTCCCAATGGACAACCATATTTTTTTAATTACCATCATAAAAGTTGTTTTTTTTACTTTCTCCATCTTGGGTTATGAAAGGATTTTTTCCGTTTTATGTTTTTAGAAAATAAATTGGTTCTTATGAAATTTTTATATGATTTTATAAAATCATTGGGCTCCATGTTGTAAGGAAAATGGACCCTAGACCCATTTACTTTGGATTTTAGTGTTTGATGACCAACACAACCAAATTGGACTAATGAATTTATAAGTAATTGTTTTGTAGTTCAATAGCGTGCAAGACGTGACTTGAACGAAGGTGACATGATGATCCTACGATCAACACCATAAGCAAGACCCTAGAAGCACAAGAGAAGACCCAAGATATCAAGCAAAGCCCAAGCAGGAAGATGGGAACCAAGCTGGACGCAAGATCGCGAAGAAACGAGCTCGGCAGAGGTGACAGGATGCGGCCCTATGAGGACCGGACGCATCCGATCAGTTGCTCAGCAACAGCAGGCGTCAGCAGCAGCGACCGAACTCTGAGCGAGGCAGTGACCGGACACACGGACTTCACTATTCATCGTCGCGACAACAACTCAGTGAGGACCGGACGCAGCAGCTGTGGATGACCGGACGCGCCAGGCAGTGGCTTGCGATCGAGTCCAAAGAGGTTCTAGAATGGCAAAACGTCGACCGGACGTGTCAGATGGTAAGCGACCGGACTCACCAGAGAGTCCGATCAACAGTGAGCGCCAACGGTCGGCTTTAACGATCAGGATGACCGGACGCGTCCGATCAGGACGACCTGCGTGTCCGGTCAATGGCAGAAAGCTGAGTTTCGTCCCCAATCAGTCATTTGAGGGGTGGAGAGCTAATAAAACATACCAAGGATGTTGATACACCATTTTAGTGATCTCCACTTGCATATTTCTTAGTGATTCATTAGGTGATTAGCGTAGGTGCTTTGCGAAGTGCTTAAGTTGATTAGACCACCGCTTATGCGCTTGCTCTAGGTGTAGGGCTAGTGTTTAATGAGGTTTGCACATCTTTTACCACACGGTGCTTGCGCGCACCATTGTTGTACATCGAATGGGCTTGTACTCTTACGAGATCACACCAACCGTGTTTGTGGTGTGGCTGCCACCGTGTACCGAAAGGAACAAGGCCCACGGCGGTTCAGCCAGAGTCGTCGACGGGAGTTTGCATATATCTACCTTACTCTTTAGCTTCCGTATTTACATTGCAATCTTGGTTTGTGCTTTACTTTCCTAGCTTAGTGATAGGCTAGTTGATAGTTTTAGAACTTAGGTTGCATAACTCCTTTTTATGGTAGAGATAGCAACACACCTAGCAAAACCGTAGCTGAACATTTAGATAGTTTATCTTTTGCATAGGTTTTTTGCTAAGGATAGAAAAGAGACCTTAGTTAGAAGTACAATTTTAAGTTGCTTAATTCACCGTCCCTCTTAGGCGTCACGGTCCCTTACAAGTGGTATCAAAGCCGGTTGGCTCAATTTGGACCTTTGGCTTCACCGCCGTTGAGCCGACGCTATTTAGAGTGGTTGTGATGGATACCTCTAGGCCTCCGTGCACTTTGATGGCACTAACTTCCCTTACTATAAAGCTAGAATGGCTTGTCACCTTGAGGCGGTAGATTTGGGTGTTTGGAGAGTCACTTGTGACAGGATGAAACCCATTAAGAATCCCGATAAACCCACAAAGAGTGAAGAAAAAAAATTATTTCAATGCTAGAGCCAAAAATTGCTTGTTTGAATCTTTTAGCATGGATGTGTTTAACCAAGTGTTCACTTTAAATACGGCACATGAAATTTGGTTAAAACTCCAAGAGCTCCATGACGACACAACTAATATCTGTGAGCAAAAACATTGTCTAGCTAAACAAAATTATGATTCCTTTAAAATGAATGATGCTGAGCTTGTTCATGATATGTATTCTCGTTTGAATTTAATTGTCAATGAGATCCATTCAATAGGATTAACAAAGCTAGATGATGTGGACATCGTGAGGAAGATCATCTTCGTGCTACCACAAAAGAAATATGCAAGCATCATCACCATTCTTCACAACATGAAGGACTTGAGCACCATAACCTCGGCCATAGTCATTGGCAAGATAGTGGCATTTGAAATGTCATGGAAGATGGTAATGGAGACGGGGATCCCGATCTTCCGTCAGGTGATGGTAACTATCGTTGTGGCGGAGAATGACACACCGATCCGGCTTCAGATCGAAAGATCGAACCCTGCAATCTTAGCACCACAGCTCCTCTGGTTATCAACCGAGTCACGGACCAGGTTGACCTCGCCAAGAAGGCTAATCCCTGCCTGCGCAACGAAGAACACAAGCAAGAACAAGAAAGATCGCAACCAAATTGCAAATGTATGATTAATCTCACGAGTTGGGGTCTCACAAACCGAAGAACGGCGAAACTGTTTCTTCACAGAATAATCTAAGCAAAACCCAAACCCTAATGGAGGGAAGGCGGCTGTTTATGAAGACTCTAGGGTCGTGCAAGACCCCTGGACGCGCCCCTAATGGGCCCAAACTCAATACATGGTCCAACGGACCAAAAGACGGTGTCGCAGCACCCTGGCAGATTCTGGACGCTGACTTGTTTTGATGATTCCTGTTGATTCTGAACAGCTTTTGACGTGAAACCACTTGGATTGACTTCCTTATCAAATTAGCTTTCCATCCATATGTGGATCATCGAAAACGGAGTCCGTATGCTTCCTGGGCGTCCGTTTTATTGCAGACTGGTCCTGACAGCCGAGGCAGACTCGAACTCGGATTGGACTGGGCCTCTGGCTTGGCTTGGACGTCCTTGCTGGCCTCCTAAGGTGGTGGCCAAGGAGGAGGACGTCCAAGGGCTTTCTTGGTGGGTTCTCCAAGTCCTTGGGGTGTGCTCCCACTTGGGCCAGGGTCCCAAGGATGAATAATAAGCCCATAACGATAGTGTAGCTCCCAGCAGAAACAGCGACAGAATATATTGGCGATTTGGAGGCCTTACCGATGCCATATTGAGATGGAACCAGATCTATTTGAAAGCTTATCAAACAAGCTTTCCATCAAGTGCTCATTGACCTCGATCGCACTCCGGATGGATGAGTTATGGCCTTCCCAATGAGGCACTATCGGACTGCCGATGAACCGAAAGTTTAACTTTGATGAACTTCCATTATGAAACACATTTGAACCTACAATCAAATAGTGACATGTACATGTGGAACCAAGTGAATTATAACCAAAGCTACTATGCAAATGTAGGAACGAGCACACCTTATAATCATTGTTCGTATCCGAAGGTGCCATGTCCTCATCAGATGGGTCAAGAAGAAGCCTTGTCATCAAGCAAAGGCAAAGCTCTCGCATATAGGGACAAAAAGAAGATGAAGGGCAAACAAGTTGAGACAAGCTCAAGCTCAAGCTCCTCAAGTGAAGATGAAGAACAAGATGATGATGTAGATTTAGGTGATGATGATCAATCTTCCTCCTCCACCTCCGACCTTGATGAAGAATTAATCAAACTTATCAACAAGGTGGAGAAGATGATCCAAAGGCTCAATGTCAAGGGTGTGCCCATCCAAATTCAAGATTTCATCTTCACCAATAAAAAAAATAAGCAAAGAAAGAAAGGATGCTATGGATGCGGCGAGTTAGGGCACTTTGTGGAAGTTTATCCAAACAAGTCCACACCCAAGACAAAGACGAAGGCGTGAAAGGACAAAGCCCTCACATGAATAAGGTAATGGAATGATTCTTCAAGTGAAGAAGAAGACCATCACAAGAGGCGAGGCCACAAGCACTCATCATCAAGCTTTTCTCGTGTGTGCCTTATGACACGAGGTAATGAAAGCTCATCCTCTAGTGAGAGTGATAGTGATGATAAAATGCCTTCTCTTAATGAACTTGTGCAAGAAAATCTTAAATATGCTAAAGCTTGCACTAGCCAACAAAAGAAGCTAAAAATATTGCAAGAAAAGCTAGATAGTTCACAAGAAGCATATAAAACCTTGCTTGAATAATATAAGACATTTGCTAATCTCAATATTGAACTATCTACTAAAATTGAGCAACTTGAGGCTAGTGCAACAAAAAAAATGCATGCACAATCAATGATGAGCAACTTCTAAAGAAAAATAAAAAATTAAAAGAAAAGTTAGCTAGCTCACAAGATGCTTATAAAAGTTTGCTTGCTAAAATAGAAACCATGTGCAAACATTGTGATGAGCTAACTAATAAAATTGCTAATTTTGAAGCCATCGGTACAACCCCCACCAAGGCACCTAAAAAGAAAAATTTAATCTTTGACATGCCTAAAAAGGATGCCTCTACTTCTTGCATCGATTTATTGGACTCATCCCTTTGCAACCAAGTTCGTTTTGAGAATGTGTTTGTAGAAACATGTACACAAGAGGTTGTAATCGAGAATGAGCAACTTAAGTAAGAAGTGGCTCGCCTCACCAAGGACTTGCCTAAAGTGCAAGGCAAGACGAAGCAAGCCCAACCTCATCAAGATAACACCATCAAGGAAGTGAAGAAGCTTGATAAGGGAGAAACCATGGTTTGCTATGTGTGCCACAAGGAAGGCCACAAGTCCTATGAGTGCAAGGTGAAGAATGAGAGAGGAGCTAAGAAGAAAGAGAAAAACAAAAAGAAAACAAGCAAGCTCTCAAACACCTACACCAACAAGGTGGACAAAAAGACTTCCACACCTTATCTCTTAAAGAAGAAGAAAAATGATAAGGTGGTGGCCATCAAGGTGAACAAACAAGCCAACAATGGGGCCAAACACATTTAGGTGTCAAAGGAGATCATTTCCAACATGAAGAGCACCAAGAATGTTTGGATCCCGAAAGGGAAGTGAGAGGTCCGGTGGACTTCGGAGAATTTGGTGACTTGGCAAAGTATGGGTGTATTTCATGGGGTGCATCATTATGGACAAGGTAATTGCCAAGTGGGTTAGTGAACACTATGGACCCAAATTCCCCTTCCCATATTATGTAACTAGATTTAATTTCTTGTAATTTCAATTAGCATCTAGTTCCTTTTCATGCCTAGGTTTGCATTTGCATGTTTAATCTTTTGTCTTGCATACACTAGGTATATCTTATGGTAGGCTTGTTCGGTTTCACTCTTAACCCTTGGAGCAAACCTACATGGTTTAAATTGTTTAGGAGCACGGCACATAGCTTGTTTTACAATTGTTCATCTAATATGTGCCAAAATCCGAATTGTAGAAAATTTCTCCCGAATATCACCTTCGAAAATGATTCTCACATTCATGTGATGTCATCTTTCAAATGGTATTTTTTATTCTAAAATCAAAGTGCATGTCTCCTACAAGTATTCCATACTTGTGTGCACAAATTTAGGGGGAGGTTACTCTACAAGTTGGATGCTTTGAGACTAACACCTTTTCAAGCTTATCATGTGTGTAGTAGTCTCATTGCAAGGAAAATAGAGTCCCCGGAGTTAAGCATCATACTTCAAATATCCACCACCTATTGTAAGTGGTATAAATCAAATTGGTTCCCACATGTGGTATTTCTAAACCGATATCATTATGTTAATTTCACTTTGGTATTTATATACTTTCTCCATGCATTATATAGATTAAACTCCTTTGAGCATTAATTTGCCAATTATGTATAAACTACATTCTCCATTATATGTATGCATATATTTAGGGGGAGCTTAGTCTATGTAATGTGAGAGTCAAATTTTGTGACCTATTCCACTCCACATACAAAGGATCACAAAGTTTGACCCTTCCTTGTGCTATAAATGTCTTCCTTTTCGGTGTTTAATTTTAAAGGGGGAGAATTTGTAGGACCAAAAACAAGCCCGATCATAATAATTTACAAGTGGTAATGGTCCGAGAAAAGGAGGATAGTGGATTATGGAGTTAGGGGGAGGCTTAAATCCATAATGCCACATGGGGACATTTGCAAGGGCAAGATAAGTTTTTAAAGATGTTTACATGTGGTATCTTTTAGCATCATATAACCTTGCCCTTTGCATTGCATCCTGGCAAGTAAATAGTTTTTAAATTCCAAAATTTTATTATTTGCTTGCTTTGGTCGTGTTGTCATCAATCACCAAAAAGGGGAGATTGTAAGGAAAATGGATCCTAGGCCCATTTACTTTGGATTTTGGTGTTTGATGACCAACACAACCAAATTGGACTAATGAATTTGCAAGTAATTGTTTTGTAGCTCAATAGAGTGCAAGACGTGACTTGTACGAAGGCGACATGATGATCCCACGATCAACACCATAATCAAGACCCTAGAAGCACAAGAGAAGACCCAAGATATCAAGCAAAATCCAAGCTTGAAGATGGGAACCAAGCCGAACGCAAGATCGCGAAGAAACGAGCTCGACAGAGGTGACCGGACGCGGCCCTATGAGGACCGGACGCGTCTGATCAGTTGCTCGGCAACAACAGACGTTAGCAATAGCGACCGGACTCTGAGCGAGGTAGTGACCGGACACACGGACTTCACTGTTCATCATCGTGGCAACAACTCAGTAAGGACCGGACGTAGCAGCTGTGGACGACCGGACGCGCCGGGCAGTGGCGTCCGATCGAGTCCAAAGAGGTTCCAGAACGGCGAAACGTCGACCGGACGTGTCAGATGGTAAGCGACCGGACTCACCAGAGAGTCCGATCAAAAGTGAGCGCCAATGGTCGGCTTCAACGGTCGGGACGACTGGACACGTCCGATCAGAACGACCTGCGCGTCCGGTCAATGGCAGAAAGCTGGGTTTCGTCCTCAATGGCTACTTTCTCCATGGGACTTATAAATAGACCCCCAAACGGCCATTTGAGGGGTGGAGAGCTGAGGAAACATACCAAGGGTGTTGATACACCATTTTAGTGATCTCTACTTGCATAGTGCTTAGTGATTCATTAGGTGATTAGCATAGGTACTTTGCGAAGTGCTTAAGTTGATTAGACCATCGCTTATGCACTTGCTCTAGGTTTAGGCCTAGTGTTTAGTGAGGTTTGCACACCTCTTACCACACGGTGCTTGCGCGCATCATTGTTGTACATCGGAGGAGCTTGTAGTCTTGCGAGATCACACCAACTGTGTTTGTGGTGTGGCTGCCACCGTGTACCGAAGGGAACAAGGCCCGCGGCGGTTCAGTCGAAAGCTTGATAGTGAAGATGGCGGGGAGCGGTCCGGGAAAGGCTCGTCGGAAGGCACACCGGAGACCCACTTGCGCGTGGAGAATGCCCGGAGCTATCCACGGAGTCACCAGATCGGGAGCTTGGCCCTTGCGAGGGATTCCTTGTGAGGGGCTCCAACGATGACTAGAGAGAAACTTGCGCGCTTCTCGATACCTCGGTAAAAATACCGGAGTCGTAAACGGGAGTTTGCATATGTCTACCTTACTCTTTAGCTTCCGCATTTACATTGTAATCTTAGTTTGTGCTTTACTTTCCTTGCTTAGTGATAGGCTAGTTGATAGTTTTGGAATCTATGTTGCATAACTCATTTTTACGATAGAGATAGCAACACATCTAGCAAAATCGTAGTTGCACATCTAGATAGTTTATCTTTTGCATATGTTTTTTTTTTTTTGCTAAGGATAGAAAAGAGGCCTTAGTTAGAAGTAGAATTTTAAGTTGCCTTAGTTAGAAAAGAGGCCTTATTTAGACGTCATGATTCCTTACACATGTGTTAATTTCTTTTGTCGTACATCTTATTTCTTATACTTCTAAAAATGTTCTTCATTGTTCCCTTCTCCTGTTTCCATCATGAGCTCGCTCCTCCCCCGACAAAGCCGAAAGAAGCAGACGTCCTTTGCGCTGCCCGGGCGCACGCAACGACTTGGGTACCCCTTATGGTTCCCGTGTGGGGGGCCTTTGCAGTTTGCACCATCTCTATGCATGTAGGAAGAGAGCTTCAACAAAAGATTGGGGTGTTCTTTGTCATCTACCGTAGCTTAAATATGTTTCCATTTATTTATGGATTGAAAAGGATTATTCGGTTGGAATCGTATGGGGCACGTGTAGTGATAACAATATCTTTGACTCTAGTCCATTGGTTACTCTCTTTTATAACCACGTGTGGGGGCGTTGAATATATATATAATAATATATGTGTATGACCCTGTGCTCACACATAATTTAATTATGCAAATAAGGCAGAGTACTTCGAAGTGTGTGTGTATATATATATATATATATATATATATATATATATATATATATATATATATATATATATATATATATATATATATATATATATATAGAGTATATTCAGTAGCACGCTATAAAATAAGTTATTCTGTAGTCACCTCCGTTTACGATAATTTTATATACTAATTTACGATAATGTCAATACATATTTATGATAGTTGGGTTACTATAATATATGAAGATATTTACCATAGCGTTATAGTAAACCATTTAGTAAGGAGTTATTATAATCTCGTAAATTAACATAGTAATTATCGCAACTCAAAGTGGCTATAGAATAAGTTATTTTGTAGCCAGCTACATAGCAGTAGTTATATATATATATATATATTGAGAATTGTCTGTCCAAAATATTTGGGTGGCCCATCGGCACACGCGTGCTTCCATTTCCGAATTGAATCGACCCAGCGCCGCTCGAAGCCCTAAACAAGCCGGCCGCCGCTCCATACCAGCGCTTGACAACCAAACCAAATCAAAAAAGGAAAAAAAATCACAATCCGCCGCCGCAGCCCCCGGTGACCGCCATTGTCGTCGTCGCGGCCGATCGTTGCCATGAGCGGGGGCGGAGGGCAAAACCCTCGCCTCAACGCACCGTCGTTTTATCCCGCTCCCAACCCCAACCAGTACGCCGCGCCAATCACGGCGCAAAACCCTCACCTCTATGGCCAAAATCCTCACCTCCATGCTCCGAACCCATCTCCTCGTGCCGCGTTTGGCTTCAGGCCTGCTCCGCCTCCCCAGCATCCACCACCGCCGTTCGGACAGCCACCAACTCAGTATCATCTCAATGCCACGTTTGGCGTCAGGCCTCCCCCGCCTTCCCCACCGCCGGCGCTGTCCCCGCCTCCCCCACCGCCTGGCGTCATTCCTCCCCCGCTTCCCCCACCGCCGCCGCCGTTGCCACATGGGAAGCGGGGTCTTCAGATTCTGGAAGGATCAAAAGGGTGACAGGGCTGGTGACATACATTCCTGTATCGGATTTCTTTGCTTTGCATCCACCAACTGAGCCATATCACTTCAAGATGGGTTCATCTTTCGGTGATATCCCAAAAGTTGAAAGAACGAAGACAACAGCCATTGGAGCACATGTTTTGGATGGTTGTTTCGAGTTTTTGTTTGGAGCACATGCAGTGGATACAAGTTTTGGAGGCGATTTTGATCCGAATGATATCTTAGTGTCAGAACAAGCTCCGTATCATGTAATAATTAAGAAGGCAAGCAAGTCAGCTACAGAGTTGAATATATGCAAGGACTTGGAGAAGGTTGTGGATAGTCTAGTGATGCCAAGATATGGCGTAGATGGTAACAGACCTGCATATGTTGAGGATTTTGTTGCTAATGTAAAGAATCTACGTTCAAAGGCAATACCTGGGCAGTGGCACGCACGTCGATGGATCATCAAGAATCACCCTCTTTTTGTTCAGTCAGGAAAGCGTAGATTGGTGATCGAAGATTTCTACAAGTTCTACAAAACAATAGATCCTGAAGCAGCAACCGAACTTTTCAAAGAGATAAGCGGTAGGCTATATGCGAGGTGGGAGGTGCTTATTGCTCCAAAAGATCATTTTATATCCACGGTGTACTGGAACTTCCAAGCCGGAGCCCAGAATCTTGGTTGTCTGTTACGCCGAGTAATCCATTAGCTAGAATCAGCGCTGGGCGGGCATGAGCAGATTTGAAAACCTTGTAAAGCCCGTCTTGTAATCCAAACAATTTCTATCTTAATACAAAGACGTGCAAATTATTTGCGTGATCAAGAGAGAAAAAAACACAAAGTAATGTCAATTTATGAATACTGAAATTGATCATAGAAGTGTCTGTGGCGTTTCATTCACAAAAATATGATCATGTGAACTGATGTCACAAAAATGAAGCTTCCATTTAGCAATGAAGTTCAGTTCTTCACCTTGTCAGATGGTTCCTTTTTGCTCCCTCCAAAACCAACAAGCACAATATTGTCCCTGTATTACAATGGAGCTGAAACCCTGCAAAAGTTTTGTGTTCCATTGTGCACAACTAGAGAAATGGTTAGCACACAAATAAACATAAATATCAAAAGATTCTTCCTCTGAAGACTCTTTATTATACTATAGAATGGGCAACGCATTAAAGTTATACTGTTATAGTAATTCAAATGTCCACTATTGAAGTACAGTTCCCGTGGAAAACTATTACAAAGATAGATGTTTGAAAAGTAATTTGAAGTTTTTTTTATCTATGCAATAGATATTATATATTTGGAGGAATCTTATAATATGCACTATGCAGTGCTCAAGATTTTCAGGATAATCTTAAATAAAAGAAACCGTATCCGCTTTCCAACATTGCATGGAAGGTGAATTCATTGTGAAGTCAGACATGCCAAGGCTTGTGTGGCGCAATTGGGCACCACCGAAATGTAAATTCTTCGCTTGGCTGGTCCTCCAAAACCGAATCTGGACCGCAGATCATCTCGTAAAGCGTGGTTGGCCAAATCAAGGAACATGTCCCTATGTCATGCCACAACTAAAAATGTTGTTCACTTGGTTGTTCATTGCTAATACTCTATTTAGATTTGGGATCTCATCTTTGCATGGTTTCCCAACACTTACCATCGCGCAGCCAATGGCAGCACTACTCCAGGGTAAAGGATTAGTGGACGGAGATGGCCAGTCAACAAGGCTTCCTGTTAAAGGGCTTTCTCTCTCTTTTGTTGTTAGTCACGTGGGAAATCTAGAAGGAGCGTAACGCGCAATTTTTTTAAAAAACAACACTTGTCAATTCCATCACTGCAAACCAAAATCAAGGAGGAGGCTCGCACTTGGTGCGCTGTAGGAGTGAAGCACCTTGTTGAGATCTTGCGATTGAGAGTTTGCATTTGGTGTGTTTCTTCTCAATGCCAACCATTGGATCAAAAGTGTCTTTCTTCTCAATGCCTCAAGATCATCTCTCATGGATTAAAGGGCCCACAAAGTGGACAACCCAAGTGACAAAGTGGCCCCACTAGAACAAACCCACACTAGAAGAAAAGGAGAAGCACCCCACCCTTCGTGTTTGGCCCCACCTGTCATAGGGGGTCGGCTGACCCCCTAGATGGTCGGGCAACCACCCCACCTTCCCCACCGCCTTCCACCTTCCTGCATGTAAACAAACGCAACATTAGAAGATCTCGACCATGCATTTTAAGGCAGTTTGATCGAAGGATGGAGGATGGAGAGCACATGGATCCATGGGCCCACACTAAAGTGCTATAAATACCCCTTCCCCTCACTCTCATGTCATGACCACAGAGGAGGATCTACTCTCACTTTAGATAGGAGAAGCCCTACTCTAAAAGTAGTAGTACAAATTAGGAAAAGAGTGAGGGAAGTGTGTAGAAAGGCCTCTTCTTATACACAGGAAAAAAATGATATATTGGTGTTCTAAAAATTAAAAACACATCTACAAAACTCAGTATTTGTCATGATGCATGATAGAAAAAAAAAGATTTAGATAAGGTACCTATCCTAATTTTGTATTAGGAATCCTAAATTATTTCCAAATCCGATGCTTCTCTACTTTTTTTTCCTTCTCTAATTAACCCTTAACACCAGCTAAAGGTAATGGTTTGGAAACCAAACCTTATCTAGGCCAAACCGATTCATAATTAAACCTCAGCCTACATGGACTGCATCGCCGAGACCGAGGGGAAGATGGCGCATGACCCGCTGACATACTGCCCGAGTTTCGCCGAGGAGACCGAGGGCAAGATGGAGCAGGACCCGCTGATATACAGCCTACATGGACTGCATCGCTGAATCCTAAATTTTTTGGACACAGCCAACTCCTAACTTAGTATCAAGTGGGAGGGAAGGGCGGTGTCCAGAAGATCATTTTTAGAGAAATTACGTTGAAAATCTGTTTGAGGATGAGGAAAATCCTGATGTTTTCCCTTTTACGAGTGACATGGTTATCTCGCTGTGTTGTTGTGGCATCTTCTTGTTCATGACCCTGAGGAAGCACTGGTATGTAACAGTTCAAACCTTTTAACATTTAATTAATTCTGTTATTGCCTAAATAATACTTATAATTAATTACTAACACCTGTTTTTTTAATCATTTAGATTTTTCCCCATGGCCCTGAAAAGGCACTGGTATGTAACAGTTCAAAACCTTTAGTAATTTTGGTATTGCCTAAATAATACTTATAATTAATTACTCACACATGTTTTTTTTTAAATCATTTAGTGGTATGGAGTTGAATTAGAGGAGCTGGATCTTATCATCGCATATTACTTTGGAGAATTTCTGTCCACATTTCTTGTTGAACTATTTGATATCGCATCTAGATATGACATGTAAGTGTTTTGTACCAGAACTCTTTTGTGTGCGTCCATTTCTTTCTGTTTGACTAAGTGAGTGCCCGTGCTTTGCAATGGGGAAAAATAATGCCCGACTTTGAACTTGAACATATGTTGTACTATTACATCATGCCTATGCATTTCATTCACTCAAGGGCAGCGGTTATGAGGGAACAGAAGGGTCCACTTGTCGGCGCCTGTAACACCCCGGTGTTATGCCTACATTTAGGCACTGCAAATCACGCATATCATGCATCATCAAGCATCCAAATCATACATGCTTAATCGTGTGAATAATAATTGAAACATTGCTTTGAAACATCTGAAACATGCGCGAAACCTAGATGTTGCATACACCTGTTTAAGGATTGTTTTACCCTGAATTTTTCTTGCTAGGTTAGTAAAACATGTTTGGCTACTATTGTAGATCATCTAGCAATGTTTAGTTCAATTTTTGGAGCAATGTTTGTATTCAAATTAATTCAAAATTTGGCTTCAAAAATAAATTCCCAAAATTAGGGTTTTGAGCTAAACGTAGACTTTGATCTTGCAATTCAAAATCTAGAAAGAATTTGGCTGTGGTCCTAAAAGCAAAGTTGTAGAGAATTAAATTCTAAGCAACTTTCATTTTTGGTACATTTTCAAAAGAGGTCATTTTTTTGCTCAAAATAATATTTGAAAGATGGCATTTAAAAATCCCTTGAAAATACAAATGAAAAAGGTTTTTCCTCCTTCGCAGGCCGCCGCCTCGCTTCTGGCCCGCCTGCCGAAGTCGGCCCAGCCCAGCCCCCCGCGCGCCGGCCTGCTCACGCCATCCCGCGCTGCGCTCGCCTCGGCCCGGCCCCGCGCCGTTCCCCTGCTGGCCGCTCGTCCACGCGCCGACCGCGACAGAGACATTCCGCCGCGTGGCGACCATGTGCCGGCGTCGCCCACCGCGCGGCAGCTGCGGCCTGAGCCCGCGCCCACGCGCCCGCCTACTCCTGCTGGAACCGGTGCGCTCGCTCACTCCCGCCCGCGCTGCATTCCCTCTCCTCCAGAGCAAAAAGCCGAAGCTCCGCCCCTCGCCGCGCCCGCAGCTCCGCCGACGCCATCAGCTCCGCCGAGCTCGCTCGAGCTCGCCGCGGCGCCACCGCCACCACCATTCATCCCGCAGCTCCGCCATCGCCTCTCGGACCTCGTCAGCGCCCTCACGGAGCCAGCCGAGCTGTAGGTGAGCGACATTGCCGCCGTGCACCACCGCGGCATGGCCACCATGGTCGCCGCCGGTGATCGCACGCGGTCCCGCCTGACCGCTTCTCCGTAGCTACCAACCGTAGCATAGGAAGGTCCGCCTTGATTACCCAGTGCTTGCGCGCGTCTTGTATGGCCACCAGCCGTTGGGGTTCGCCGGAGCACCACCGTGCGCCATGGCCGAGCCACCGTGGGCCATGGCCGGCATCCAGGGGGTCCATTAGAGTCTAGCTTTAGGGGTGCTATGGGTACGGGGAGCCGAGGTGAGCACGCCGGTGCCGTCGGGTTCACCGGGGGAACTCGCCGTCGGTGAATTTCATGGCTGCCGCGCCGTCGTCTCCCTCCGTCCCCTGTTTCCTCTCGCTGACACGCGGGTCCCGCGCGCCAGTCGCCGAGCCGAAGGCGGGAGCCAGACTTGGGCTGCGCTGTGTCGTGGGCCGTCGGATCTTTTCGGGCCGGCCCAGCATTGTTTAAGTGATTGGATTTCCCTTTTATTCTTTATTATTGAAATCAAAAATGGTTTGAAAAATGTTTGGGTGATCAAACTTGCTCCAAATTTGTTGAAACAAATTTTTGCTAGGTTCCTTATCATCAGATCCACTTGGGAAAATTTTTGCATGTAATTTTTTTTGGATACTTTTCTGTAGGATTTTATTTGATCATTGATATTGCTGATAACTTGAAAAATGTGTAGAAAATTCTATAGGCTTCAGAAAAATATGATTCCAAGTTTGTTAATCTTCTTATGTCATGTACTTCCTAGGAAAAATATGTTTCATGCATGTGCTGTGGGAAAATTTTGAGGTGTAGTTCAAGTACCTTTAATGGCTGATTTTTGTTATTTTTGCTAGAGCACAAATTTTGTATAAAACATGCATGTGACAATTTTTGTACAGTGATTATATACTATAAAGAACATAGGAAAAATACTCAATCTGTTGTTTGACACTTTTCATAGTACAAAGTAATTTCATGCTCATTTTTATGCTATCGCTTGTCATTTTTATGTAGGATAGTTTACTTATCCAAATGCCATGAAAATTTTATGGTAGTCTGCTTAGAGTAGTACTATGCTACTGTAATTTTCTTAGATTTTTATAAGCACCAGAAATATAGGTTGCTGTTGTAGCCTTAGTTTCAAATGAAATAAAATAATCCTCTTTAATGCAAGTTAGTTAATAATGTTAGCTTTGGTGTATCTTTGAAGCATTTAATAAGATGTGTTGACTTAACCTATTAGTAGTAGAAGAGAATGCAGTAGATGACATGTGCTTGTAGTATATTTTCTTGGATGATGTGACTACCTTGCTTTTCAACATATCCATTGCATTCATCTCCTTCGATGCACCGATTGCATAGGCACTTACGCGCATTGCATCATACAGGATCGCAAACCGAGAACCCAGTCGTCATTCCCGAGGAGCCCGAGGAGCAGTTCGAGGTGCAGCAGCAGGAAGTGCCAGAAGCCGACGAGGAGGACGTTGAAGAACTTCCGGAGTGCCCCGATCACCGTCCGAGCTCCTTCGAGAGAGGCAAGCCCCGGAGCATCTTTCTCCCGGTTTGCAATGATTTCATTAAATGCTTTACTTTAAATTGATGCATTACGTTCAGGAGTTGTTTGCAACCGTTGCTGCATTATACCTTGTTTACCTTTGTTATACTATATCCTTGTTACCCTGGTATCCGCAGTCGAGTCAATGCTTAGCTGGCTTAGACCGGTAGAAGTCGGGTGATTTCCTGTCACCTGCGAGCTATAGGTGGTTACCTGGATCTGTTTGGATGGCTATGAAGTCATGGTATAACTAAGTGTTAAATGAAGTTGAGACAAGGCGGAGACTTGCGAGTTTTGGACCTGTAGTGTTTCCGTCGTGTTGATTAAGGACCGACCGTTGTTGGGCCTCGAGTCATGTTGAACGATGCCTTACATTTATTTGGCCGGATAAAGTACCTTCCGACCGCTGGTGGGAGATTTTTCGGGCCGAGTAGATTGCCCATGCAGCAAGACCGTGTGAAGCAGTGTGTGGTAGGACACGGGCGGGATGATAAGACCAAAGTGCGGTCGGTCGGCCCCGGTACATGTGGTTCTGGCAAACTCGAGATATCTGGAAAGTTGACTCGGTGATCAATATCTCACTTTAGCGGGTGAGTGAGATTTGTGTAAGGAATAAATCACCGGTGGTTAGGAATCGATTCGAATCGCCATCGCTCCGGATAGTGAGCACTTGACTTGAGTTACTTCATCGTAGTAAATGTTTATGGAACACTTGGACGGTTATAGTGAATATGACAAGATGAAAGTTGTTTAATGATCGGTGGTTATCATTAATTGCTTAATCACATGTTTACTCTAGTATAGATGCAAATCTAGTCGATGAGTTAATAATAATTAACTTGACAATAATGCTTTTAGAAAGGTTCATGAAATGCTAAAATGTTTCTTTTGCAAATGAGTCACTACCCTACTATAAAGCCTTCATAATTCCTTGGTGTCATTTATTTTCGGTTATGTCGTGTAAGTCTATTGAGTACCTTCTCGTACTGTGGTTTTATTCCCACTTGTTGCAGATGGGCAGATGTATTACGGCTATTGTATCAAAGCGCCTCTATCCTGCGATGGGTGATGCTTAGGACCATGGGCATGATCATTCCTTACGTCTCGTCTAATGCTTTTGTTGGAGATGATCATTCATTTGGCACTATATTTAAACTCTGCGTGAGTGTGTGTGTGGTTTGAACAAATGACTTCCGCTACTTTTATTCGAACTGGTTTTTGTAATAACTATGTTTAAACTCGATGTATCCGAGATTGCGAACTTTTATATAATAATATGATGGTGACCGCTAAACTTATTACGATCATGGCATTTGGGACACGAGTTGGTTTGAAATCCTTTGTGATTTCACGGACTACCGGGTTATACGGGCTTAAGTTTGTTCAATAAATGCGCTTCGGTGGATGATTCTCTTACTTAATTTCGTATAATTGGTCGGTTCTATTACAGCTGGCATCAGAGCATGGTTTAGCGTGTTACTGTTCACAAGTGTATTTCAAACAAAAAGGCATTTGGAAAATGTGAGTTTAAAAATATAAAGTGTGCCAGTGATCATATCCCTTATGCCCAGTTAAGGACTTTAGGTGGCTTAATTAAGTACTAACTTGGGGTTCTTGCATCATATTTCTCTTTCGTCGCTCATACGGCGTGCTATAGTATGAGTGCCACTTATTTGAGTGGTAATGTATGGATCATTTGCCTCTACGCCTCGGTAAGTGTGAGTTGTGAGAGCATGATCGGATACACCGCCGATCTAGGGTGAGTGCTTATACGATGCTGGAGTAATTACATGTTCTACGCATGTTTTACAAAGGTATCTCATGTATGGGTCTTCCGTCTGTGGAGGCGATGCCGTCAATAGGACGATGGTTCGGGTAGTTACTACCGTTGTACACGTATCTGGGGATTCGTGTAGAGCGTGTAGATAAAACTTTACTGCTTTTATGCATTCATTGGGAATTGGGCTGAAATGAATCTTCTGCAGGTACATAACAACGCTATCGTGTAGAACGTATTAGCTACGTCTTGAGAGATCGTTGTATGCCACCGAATTCGTCGTTAGAAATTATTTATTTCCTAAGTTTGTGAGAACGTACGGCACGTTCATACATCATGTTACTTGTGCATTTCATTCATGCCATGCATTCCTCCCCTTATAAATTGATTCTCTCATTTTGATAAAAGTGGTATCACCTAAAATATGTTTCCCCGAGGTAATGAAAGAACTTTTGCTACAGATGGCCCGCACGAAGCAGACCGCCCGTAAGTCCACCGGAGGAAGAGCACCTCGACGTCCGTTGGCCCTGAGGGAGCACCGCACCACGGACACCTTCTTGAGCGAGTTTGGCATGCCAACTTTGCTTTGGAGAGTGCTCCATGATGTGGGGTACCCAGAGGGTCAAGAGCCGGTGTACTCCTGGAATGAGAGCCAGTTAGCAGAGGATGGACTCGCAGTGGTGGAGATCACGGTTCCTGCTCTCGGTGATGCTCCAGATTGGGATGGTTGGCACTTGGAGTTTGAGGGTCGACTCCGGTGAGGGTGTGAGAGGAGCGACCTTCCGTGTCATCGAGGACATTATGAGCAGATTTCCCGGTGAGCTTGCAGCAGCACTGGGTGGTACTTTTCCTAGGGATGATCCTCGTGATGCCATTTGGGTTCACCTCGTGGAAGTGCATTGGTCGAGGTCCAAATTGAAGGACAAAGCTAGTGACAACCGGGCAATGAGTGCTATGTTCGCCGCCATTAGAGCGTATGAAGGTCTCGAGAGTACCTATTGGAATTTGGATCGGCTTAGCTTGATGAGGATAAGCTCAAAGGGAAGAAGCAGAAGAAGAGACAGGCACGTACTATAGCTAGCTTGCAGGAGCAGTTGGCTGATATGAACTTACAGCGAGATCAGGCGGTTGTGAGAGGTGATAGAGCTATGCAGCGAGTGCATACGTTGACTCAAGCCAACAACAATGCAGACCGCATGATTGGACAATTGGTTCAAGAGAGGAATGAAGCCTGGAACGCAAGAAACCTTCTGCTGCAGAGAGTCGATGAGCTAGAGGAATACAACGACAACCTGCACGAGGAGTTTCACGCGCTCTACAATGGGGTTGGCCCATATGCTCCACCAAACACCGCTGGCATGGACATCGACGATGACAACCAGAACGAGCCTGTAGTTTCACCTAGAGGCGATGGTGACGTCTCCGATCCCGATGATGGCCCCGAGGAATAGGCTAGTTGCCTTGCGCTAGTATCTAGGTCTTGTCGCGACGACCTTTCTTTTGTTGGCATGTAACCTATCGTGTGTTGCTTCGAACGTCTGAGACTTGGCATGTGGTTGGAACTTGATTTTCGAATGCGATATCTCGAGCGCATAAAAAGTCCGTATGTATGTATCACGGCAATGTGACCGTATGGATCGATGTTTGCCATTGAAGTAATTCGATTAAGTGTTGTTGTCTTAATTGGGATGAGATTATTGTGCCTCTGTTTTATTGCATGAATTTATTCTCTCCAAAGAAAATCGAGACGGCATAATTTTCCTTCACTCATAATCATTATGACTTCACTCAATTGTTACTTATTTTTGAAATATGCAGATGACAAACACTGGCGAACCACGATGAAGTCGGCTGAGACCGGTGCTAACGGTGTGCGGGGACCGGTGGTGGTGGTGATGGTGGGAACCACGGCAACAACAATGAACCTCCCCATGAACCACATTTGCCACCTCCTCCCCGTTTACCCCGAGATGTTTCTCTCGCTACGGTTGCTTTCGGGAGTCGGCGCAATGCGGAACAATCCCGTAGAAAAACATGGAGGATTTTCACGCACCATCGCCAACAACGTTCAGCGTGGAAACAATCAAGGTGGTGGCATGGGAGTGAACCAATATAGCGACTTCAAGGATTTCATGGACACCATGCCGCCAGTATTCAAGGAAGCAACAGAGCCACTTGATGCTGAGGAATGGATCAACACAATGGAAGATAAATTCCGTGTGTTGAGAATGACCGAGGTTCTAAAAGCGGAGTATCTTTGCACTTCAATTGCGAGGACCGGCGGGAATGTGGTGGAAGCACCATCGCACCACCTTCCCTCCAAATGCTCGATTTCTTGGAGAGAGTTTCTTTGAGGCCTTTCGTGGAGTCTATATTCCACCCGGCTGGTGAAATGAAGTTGGGAGAGTTTACGGCGTTGAACCGGGCACCAAGACCGTGACGCAATACCTGCACGCCTTCAACAACTTGTGTCGCTATGCTCCCGACATGGTTGACACAGATGCTAAAAGAATAGCCAGTTTTAAGAGGGGTCTCAATCCAAAAATGATGAAGCATGTTGGTACCAACAACAGCGTCAGATTCAATGACTTCATCGATTTATCAAGGCGGGAGAAGAATAACAACGCCTTGATCATGCAGCCAAGACACGCAAAGAGAGCCTTTGAAGGTGGGCCGTCTCAAGCTAGAGCACCTATGGGAGGTCGTCCTCCATATCGCCCATCGGCACTGGTGCTAGGTTCAGCCACCTCGACCAAGAAGTCGAAATTTCCGTGGACCTCAAAAGCCGTACAAGATGGCAAATCTGTTAACAAAGCAGCCAAGAAGCTGCGGTACAAGGCGATTCAAGGGGCTGTGGGATCTCTTAGGGGACAAGAAGAGGACCTGCTATAAGCGTGATCAACCCGGTCATTTCTCGAGGTTTTGTCCGTACCGCCCAAGAAGAAGCAGCAGACTTATAATGCTAGAGTGCCTGAGTACAACGATGGATGAAATTCGGAGGAGAGCCCATCACTTCTTTGGTAAGTTTCTTGTCAACGAAAATCCTGCAGGTTGTTCTATTTGATTCGGGTCATCGCATTCTTTTATGAGTCAAGCATTTGCATGCGAAACATGGACAACTATGCAGTAATTGGGGTATGGGTACCGTATAAGTTCAGCAGGGGCTGATGTTTTGACTAACCGGATGGTTCGAGGGGCAACCCTTGAATTAGGTAGCAGAAAGTTCCGAGTGAACTTGATAGTTATGCTTGGATTAGTCTTGGATGTCATTATAGGGATGAATTGGATGAAGGATTGGGGAGCGGTCATAGATACTGGAAGTCGAGTACTTACCCTTAAGGATCCCCTGGGTGAAGGTACTTTCCAAGTACCATTGCCTCGGAGAACAGACCTTATAAGTGTTACATGTGCTACGGCAGTCATTCCTATTCATCAGATTCCGGTAGTGTGTGAATTCCCGGATGTATTCCCGGATGAGCTACCTGGTCTTCCGCCAGATAGGGAGATTGAGTTTGGAATTGAGCTAGTACCCGGAACAGCTCCGATTTCAAGGAGACCATATCGGATGCCTCCAGATGAGTTAGCTGAGCTAAAGAAGCAATTAGAAGATTTGTCAAAAAAGGGGTTTATTCGGCCAAGCAAGTCTGAATGGGGATGTCCCGCCTTGTTTGTGAAGAAAAAGAAAGAGGGCACGTTGAGAATGTGCGTAGATTACAGGCCACTCAACAGCGTGGACCGTAAAGAATAAGTATCCCTTGCCTCATATTGATGTTCTGTTTGACCAATTATCCAAGGCCAAGGTGTTCTCAAAAATAGATTTGAGATCCGGTTATCATCGAGATCAAGATAAGGCCACACAGGATATACCAGCTGCATTTTCCACCGAGACACGGGTTGTATGAGTATCTTGTCATGTCTTTTGGCTTGACAAATGCTCCCGCATACTTTATGTTTTTGATGAATACGGTTTTCATGCGTAATTGGATAAGTTTGTGGTAGTGTTCATCGATGACATTCTGGTGTACTCCGAGAATGAGAAAGATCATGAAGAGCATCTGAGAACCGTCTTGACCAGACTTAGAGATCATCAACTGTATGCTAAGTTTAGCAAATGCGAATTCTGGTTGAAGGAAGTTCCTTTCCTTGGTCACATTCTATCAGAAAATGGGGTTTCAGTCGATCCAAGTAAGGTGCAAGAAGTTATGAATTGGAAAGCACCGACCACAGTTCCTGAGATTAGAAGTTTCTTAGGATTAGCCGGTTATTACCGTCGCTTTATACCAGACTTTTCGAAGATTGCCAAGCCGATGACAAGCCTCCTACAAAAGGATCACAAGTTTGTGTGGACAGAGGAGTGTGAAGCCGCTTTCCACACTTTGCGGAAACTGTTAACCACTGCTCCTGTTCTAGCACAACCAGATATCGAGAAACCATTTGATGTGTTTTGCGACGCATCAAAGACTGGATTGGGTTGTGTTCTTATGCAAGAAAGGAGAGTCATTGCTTATGCATCACGTCAATTGAGGAAGCACGAGGTCAACTATCCAACACATGATCTTGAACTTGCTGCAGTTGTGCACGCCCTAAAAATTTGGAGACATTATCTACTGGGTAATGTGTGCAACATTTTCACGGATCACAAGAGTCTTAAGTACATCTTTACCCAACCAGAGCTAAACATGAGACAGCGTAGATGGTTGAAATTGATCAAGGATTACAACTTGAATGTGCAATATCATCCTGGTAAAGCCAATGTAGTGGCAGATGCTTTGAGCAGAAAGTCACATTACTTGAATGTGCAGCCATTACTTGAAGATGGGTTCGATCTAATGCATCCTGCTGTGTTACATAGTATTCAGATTAGTTGCTCTTTGGAGAGTAAGATAATAGAAGGCTAGAAAACCGACAAGGGAATATTCCACATCAAAGAGAAAATAAAAGAAAAGTCATCTCAGCACTTTAAAGTGGATGAACAGGGCGTGTTGTGGTTTGACGACCGTCTTGTGGTTCCCAAGGATCGAGAGCTTAGAATTAAACTCATGGATGAAGCTCACCTTTCTAAGCTATCTATCCATCCTGAAAGTAGTAAGATATATCAAGAATTAAGATCTCGTTATTGGTGGACCAAAATGAAGAAAGAAATTACAGCATATGTTGTCAGATGTGACACATGTTGTCGAGTGAAAGCAATTCACATGAAACCTGCCGGTATGTTGCAACCATTATCAGTCCCGAGTTGGAAGTGGGACGATATCAGTATGGATTTTATCACGGGTTTGCCCACTACTCCAAAAGGACATGATTCGATTTGGGTAATTGTGGATCGTCTTACCAAGACCGCTCATTTCTTGCCTGTCAAAACAGAATATCGACCACCTCAATATGCCGAGAAGTATATCGCAGAAATTGTGAGGTTGCATGGTATACCCAAGACCATAGTATCTGATCGAGGCTCACAGTTCACGGCTCATTTTTGGGAACATTTACACAAAGGCTTAGGAACTAGTTTGATTCGCAGTACCGCTTATCATCCTCAGACAGATGGTCAGACTGAACGAGTGAATGCTGTTTTGGAAGATATGTTAAGAGCCTGTGTATTGTCTTCTAAGGGATCATGGGAGTCATGGTTACCGTTAGCTGAGTTTTCTTATAATAATAGTTATCAAGAAAGCATCAAGATGGCCCCATTCGAAGCTTTATATGGCAGAAAATGTAGAACACCATTGAATTGGGTCGAGCCTGGAGATAGAAGGTATTATGGCATTGACTTTGTAGAAGAAGCCGAGAAGAAAGTTCATATTATTCAGCAGAATATGAAAGCTGCCCAATCACGTCAGAAAAGTTATGCAGACAAAAGGAGACCCCTTAGGTTTGAAGTTGGTGACTATGTTTATCTGAAAGTCACGCCAATGAAGAAGAAAAGGTTTGGAATCCGAAGAAAGCTTGCCGCGAGATTCGTAGGACCATACAAGATCTTGGAACAAAGAGGTCCGGTAGCCTACAAGTTAGAGTTACCTGAGACAATGAGTACCGTTTTCCCAGTTTTCCATGTATCACATCTCAAGAAATATTTGCGTGTTCCGGAGGAAAGAATAGAACCTCAAGGTATCCAACTCAAATCAGATTTGGTGTATCGTGAACAACCAGTCCGGGTGCTAGACACTAAGGAACGTGCTACTTAGAATAGTGTGGTGAAAACATACAAGATACAGTGGGATCATCATGATGAGGGAGATGCAACTTGGGAAACAGGAGAGTACCTACAAAAAGCTTATGAAGATTTTTATAACAAATGGTTCGTAACCCAAATCTCGGGACGAGATTTTTATAAGGGGGGAGGGCTGTAACACCCCGGTGTTATGCCTACATTTAGGCACTGCAAATCACGCATATCATGCATCATCAAGCATCCAAATCATACATGCTTAATCGTGTGAATAATAATTGAAACATTGCTTTGAAACATCTGAAACATGCGCGAAACCTAGATGTTGCATACACCTGTTTAAGGATTGTTTTACCCTAAATTTTTCTTGCTAGGTTAGTAAAACATGTTTGGCTACTATTGTAGATCATCTAGCAATGTTTAGTTCAATTTTTGGAGCAATGTTTGTATTCAAATTAATTCAAAATTTGGCTTCAAAAATAAATTCCCAAAATTAGGGTTTTGAGCTAAACGTAGACTTTGATCTTGCAATTCAAAATCTAGAAAGAATTTGGCTGTGGTCCTAAAAGCAAAGTTGTAGAGAATTAAATTCTAAGCAACTTTCATTTTTGGTACATTTTCAAAAGAGGTCATTTTTTTGCTCAAAATAATATTTGAAAGATGGCATTTAAAAATCCCTTGAAAATACAAATGAAAAAGGTTTTTCCTCCTTCGCAGGCCGCCGCCTCGCTTCTGGCCCGCCTGCCGAAGTCGGCCCAGCCCAGCCCCCCGCGCGCCGGCCTGCTCACGCCATCCCGCGCTGCGCTCGCCTCGGCCCGGCCCCGCGCCGTTCCCCTGCTGGCCGCTCGTCCACGCGCCGACCGCGACAGAGACATTCCGCCGCGTGGTGACCATGTGCCGGCGTCGCCATCGCCAGGTGGCATGTGCAGGCTGAGCCGCACCACGCTACCGCTACTCCTCTTTGAAACGGTGCGCTCGCTCACTCCCTCCCGCCGCTGCATTCCCTCTCCTCCAGAGCAAAAAGCCGAAGCTCCGCCCCTCGCCGCGCCCGCAGCTCCGCCGACGCCATCAGCTCCGCCGAGCTCGCTCGAGCTCGCCGCGGCGCCACCGCCACCACCATTCATCCCGCAGCTCCGCCATCGCCTCTCGGACCTCGTCAGCGCCCTCTCGAGGAGTACCGAGCTGTAGGTGGCGACATTGCCGCCGTGCACCACGCGCGGCATGGCCACCATGGTCGCCGCCGGTGATCGCATGCGGTCCCGCCTGACCGCTTCTCCGTAGCTACCAACCGTAGCATAGGAAGGTCCGCCTTGATTACCCAGTGCTTGTGCGCGTCTTGTATGGCCACCAGCCGTTGGGGTTCGCCGGAGCACCACCGTGCGCCATGGCCGAGCCACCGTGGGCCATGGCCGGCATCCAGGGGGTCCATTAGAGTCTAGCTTTAGGGGTGCTATGGGTGCACGGGAGCCGAGGTGAAGCACGCCGGTGCCGTCGGGTTCACCGGGGAACTTCATGGTCGGTGAATTTCATGGGCGCAAGGCCTGTCGTCTCTCCTCAAATCCCTGTTTCTCTCTCACGACACGCTTTGGTCCAGCGCATGATCGCCGAGCGAAAGGCGGGAGCGAGCTTAGGCTCTTGTTGTGTGTCGTGGGCCGTCGGATCTTTTCGGGGCGCCAAGCATTGTTTAAGTGATTGGATTTCCTTTTATTCTTTATTATTGAAATCAAAAATGGTTTGAAAAATGTTTGGGTGATCAAACTTGCTCCAAATTTGTTGAAACAAATTTTGCTAGGTTCCTTATCATCAGATCCACTTGGGAAAATTTTTGCATGTAATTTTTTTGGATACTTTTTCTGTAGGATTTTATTTGATCATTGATATTCTTTGATAACTTGAAAATGTGTAGAAAATTCTATAGGCTTCAGAAAAATATGATTCCAAGTTTGTTAATCTTCTTATGTCATGTACTTCCTAGGAAAAATATGTTTCATGCATGTGCTGTGGGAAAATTTTGAGGTGTAGTTCAAGTACCTTTAATGGCTGATTTTTGTTATTTTTGCTAGAGCACAAATTTTGTATAAAACATGCATGTGACAATTTTTGTACAGTGATTATATACTATAAAGAACATTGGAAAAATACTCAATCTGTTGTTTGACACTTTTCATAGTACAAAGTAATTTCATGCTCATTTTTATGCTATCGCTTGTCATTTTTATGTAGGATAGTTTACTTATCCAAATGCCATGAAAATTTTATGGTAGTCTGCTTAGAGTAGTACTATGCTACTGTAATTTTCTTAGATTTTTATAAGCACCAGAAATATAGGTTGCTGTTGTAGCCTTAGTTTCAAATGAAATAAAATAATCCTCTTTAATGCAAGTTAGTTAATAATGTTAGCTTTGGTGTATCTTTGAAGCATTTAATAAGATGTGTTGACTTAACCTATTAGTAGTAGAAGAGAATGCAGTAGATGACATGTGCTTGTAGTATATTTTCTTGGATGATGTGACTACCTTGCTTTTCAACATATCCATTGCATTCATCTCCTTCGATGCACCGATTGCATAGGCACTTACGCGCATTGCATCATACAGGATCGCAAACCGAGAACCCAGTCGTCATTCCCGAGGAGCCCGAGGAGCAGTTCGAGGTGCAGCAGCAGGAAGTGCGAAGCCGACACGAGGAGGACGTTGAAGAACTTCCGAGTGCCCCGATCACCGTCAGAGCTCCTTCGAGAGAGGCAAGCCCGGAGCATCTTTCTCTCCGGTTTGCAATGATTTCATTAAATGCTTTACTTTAAATTGATGCATTACGTTCAGGAGTTGTTTGCAACCGTTCTTTGCATTATACCTTGTTTACCTTTGTTATACTATATCCTTGTTACCCCGGTATCCGCATGATCGAGTCAATGCTTAGGCCGGCTTAGACCGGTAGAAGTCGGGTGATTTCTGTCACTGCGAGCTATAGGTGGTTTACGGATGCATTTGGATGGCTATGAAGTCATGGTATAACTAAGTGTTAAATGAAGTTGAGACCAGGCGGAGACTTGCGAGTTTTGGACCGTAGTGTTTCCGTCAGTGTCGATTAAGGACCGACCGTTGTTGGGCCTCGAGTCATGTTGAACGATGCCTTACATTTAGCTGGGCGGATAAAGTACCTTCCGACCGCATGGTGGGAGATTTTTCGGGCCGAGTAGATTGCCATGCAGCCTTGTCGTGTGCGGCGGTGTGGTAGGACACGGGCGGGATGATAAGACCAAAGTGCAGTCGGTCGGCCCCCGGGTACATGTGGTTCCTGGCAAACTCGAGATATCTGGAAAGTTGACTCGGTGATCAATATCTCACTTTAGCGGGTGAGTGAGATTTGTGTAAGGAATAAATCACCAGCTGGTTAGGAATCGATTCGAATCACCATCGCTCCTGGATAGTGAGCACTTGACTTGAGTTACTTCATCGTAGTAAATGTTTATGGAACACTTGGACAGTTATAGTGAATATGACAGTATGAAAGTTGTTTAATGATCAGTGGTTATCATTAATTGCTTAATCACATGTTTACTCTAGTATAGATGCAAATCTAGTCGACAGGTTAATAATAATTAACTTGACAATAATGCTTTTAGAAAGGTTCATGAAATGCTAAAAATGTTTCTTTTGCAAATGAGTCAGCTACCCTACTATAAAGCCTTCATAATTCCTTGGTGTCATTTATTTTCGGTTATGTCGGGTAAGTCTAGCTGAGTACCTTCTCGTACTCAGGGTTTTATTCCCACTTGTTGCAGATGGGCAGATGTATTACGGCTATTGTATCAACTGCCTCTATCCTGCGATGGGTGATGCTTAGGACCATGGGCATGGTCATTCCTTACGTCTCGTCTAATGCTTTTGTTGGAGATGATCATTCGCTGGCACTATATTTAAACTCTGCGTGAGTGTGTGTGTGGTTTGAACAAATGACTTCCGCTACTTTTATTCGAACTGGTTTGTAATAACTATGTTTAAACTCTGATGTATCTGAGATTGCGAACTTTTATGTAATATGTGATGGTGACCGCTAAACTTATTACGATCATGGCTAGGACACGAGTTGGTTTGAAATCCTTTGTGATTTCACGGACTACCGGGTTATACGGGCTTAAGTTTGTTCAATCGTCTGCTCTGGTGGATGATTCTCTTACTTAATTTCGTATAATTGGTCGGTTCTGTTACAGCGCCGGGTGGATTACTTGCTATCGCATGCAGGATTGGCCAGCGGGGCGACCGAGCAGTCCGATTTTTTCCCGGCGATGATACCTTTGAGGCTTTCTAGTAGTAGAATTGATAATGTTCCATTTCAGGGTCGGGGAGATACTCAATATCTATGCTGATCGGAGGTCTGTTTCGGTACAAGTTGCTGGGTGAAGGATGGAGGATGGCTGCCCATCGGATGAGAAGAACACTTGGGATTAAGGTAAGATGCCAACTCCTAATTTTTTTGATTTGTTACACATTCTTCAGTGAAGTGCTAACTATTTTTTTGGATGATATTAGCCTGATGCTATTTAGCATGGTTGCCTTGGTTGTTACTGCCTGCCCACTGTGTGGTGAATATTCAGTCAGGAAAATTAAGTGTTTAAATCATTTGGGACTTCATGTAATGATTGGGATTTTGTGAATACTCAATAGTGTCTTTTCTGCCCTGCTTTTTTAACTCGTTTGCAAGTGGTTTGTTTTCTGTTAGTATATAATTAGACACTTTCTATTCTAACATAAAGAAAAAGTTTTTGGCACATTGCTGCTGACAGGAAAGTTCCTTTCTTATCGCCTAGTGCATGGAGGCTAACTTTAATTTTGCTAATTGCTATATATGTATTTTTTTCATAACTTAACTCCTATATTTGAGCAGCCTTGTCCTAGTTCTGCCGGATTTTTCATTGATCACTTATGCTATATAATCTGACCAGATGCACTTGCATATTTTATCAACTGATATCTGGAAACTTAAAAGTGTTGGGAATGTTTCAAGCTGGAATCGGGAAGAATTGACCTCGTCTGTTTGCATGTGGGCATAAATTTTATTTTTCTTGGCTTAATTAATGGCATTCTTCAGCTGTTCTGATGATGCACAGTATTTATTCTGTGAGTGCTTTTACTTGTGTCAGGCTTGTAGCCCGAGTTCGCTAGAAACTTCATGCCCGCACATAATTTGTTTTTATTTGTTTGTTTCATGTATGTTCTAGTTTTCCTTTTGCATTTTTGCACTTTTCTGTTTGAAAAGGGAAAGAAACTTGTATTATAATTACACATATGAATGTCATTAGTTTTTGAAATGTCTGCATATGATTGCAAATTTTACTCCATTGCTATTCCCTTGTTTAGGGCTATGCTTACCTGCCTCAGCCTTTGGTGTGCACATTTCAGGAATTGTTGTCGAGTTGGGTTTGCAAAAAGCTGCTGGAGGATGGTGGTGGTGATCACAATACCGATGGACGACTGTAGGAAGCTCAGCTGAATGAAGGATCTCCTTTTGCTTAACTGATGTGGTTGATGTTTCTCTTCTGTAATATCTGCTGTTATGATGTAGACTGGTGATGTACGTGATCGGCGAGGACAAAAGGTTCTAGGCGTGGAAGCTTTTATGGATCCGTGATTTTGCAATTTTTATTTATGTCGGCTTCTATTTGACTACTGCTCTGTCATATTCATGAACTCAGTTTCTTTTTTGCGAAGATCATAGCTCAGTTGTTATGTTGTTTATGACAATGATAACACTATTTGAAACCGGAATATTCATGTGGGTGGAGAAATCTTTTTATGGTTACTGTTCCCAAACTGCAGAAATTACAAAACCCACAGAATAACAACACAGACCAGTCAAATGCCGTCCACCATAGCAGCAGCACCTCAGCCAATGTTAGGCATAATTGCCAGGACTGGTGTGGACGATTATTTGTTATGTTAGTGCTAAAGGCGGCAAAATCCTCCACATTGGCGATGCCATGTTAAAAAAATTTCAACGTTTGTACAGATTTCAAAAATATGCAAATTTTGTTGTCCAAAATATTTTGAAATCTGTCACAAGCTATCCTAATATTTCATGGCAAAATAGGGGTAAAATCACATTTGTACTTACAAAAGTAAGGGCTCTCGCTTTGCTCGGCGATCCGGCTCGGGCCCCGGGTCCAAGATTTCTGTGTAGAGAATGGGCCGGCCCGCGGCAGGCGAGCTCGCATGCTGAACTGTTACGTACACAGCCCACTAGAGGTCCAGAGACGGTGGGGCCCACGTAGCCTGCCTGCGGAGCCGGAGCAGGCAAGTGCCACCGGTCACCTGCTCTCCCGCCAAATCCTCTTCACCCACCCGAACCACGAAACCAGAACCCAGCCGCTCCCGCTCCGGTAATAAACCTCGCACCGCGCGCGCGAGCTCTCCGACGATCCTCGCTACCGGTCGGACGGGCACCCCCATGGCGTTCCCGTTCCCCTCCCTCTCCCTCGCGGGCCTCCTCGCGCGGCGCGCGCTGCTGCTCTACGCTGCCGCGTGGACGGCAGTGGCCACCACGGCCGTGGCCGTGGCGGCGTTCGCGCCGGAGCTCGCCTTCGTCTGGGCGGTCGGGCCCGGGGCCCCGCTCTCCCGGGCGTGCCCGGGCACCACCACCGGCGGCGACGGCGGCGCGTTCACCGTCGGCCTGCCGCTCGACGGGCCGCCGTGGGACGCCGTGTGCGTGCCCGCCGGCATGTTCGGACGGGCAAAGCCCGACGTCATCGTGCCCCTCGTGTTCGCCGTCGTCGTGGTAACCGGCGCCGTCTGGTTCACCACGGCCGTTGGGGTGTGGGAGGATGAACATGACGACGAGCCATCTTCTCCGGCGGTTTTTCTTGAACAAGTATAGGCTGTGTCCGTGTGATTCTCGATCTGTTTACATACATGAAGCAGTAATTTTTGTGGTGTATATATGATGATATGAATCTTGAATCTTTTCTTCTAGTGTCAATGGCAAGACAGCAGGGATGTTCAGAATGTAACAACACAAGAGCTGTATTCACAATTCAGATGCTGAACCAAATAACAAAAAAGAACCAAACACTGATGGGAACCGAACGTTTCAGGCAGGCACAACTCTGAATTTCAAGCCAGAACTGAGGTGCATGTATATCGAACAGATATTAACAGCGCTACAAGTTGATCTTTGCCACACCAGACTAATTAATCTAGGAAAGCAAGCAGACTTTATTTCTCAACACCACGAGGTCCAGCCATCGCTCAGGTTCCTAATAACCACTGCTACATATTAACCAGTCATCACTCACACCACCAGATGCCAAGCAGGAACAGAACATTTCTCTGATCCAGCTCTTTTCGGCTCTCATTTCGCAGACTTGATCAGCTCCTCGCCGAAGTCCCAGAGTTGCTTCGCCAACTCCTCGCTCCTCGCCAGTTTGCTCGTCTTCTCCACGTTGCAGTCAGCAAAGTATTTTCCTGTCACTCCCTTGAGTTGTGGGTTCAGTCCAGCATAACAAGTAGTTGCGGCTCCCTGAAAAATGCATAATGCAAAATTTCAGAACACAAGTTGCGAAATAATATTAGATTCATTACTTTCACCATGTGACGATGTTTTTTTAATGTTGTCGCTATCAACAAACTGGCTACAAACATGAAATGCAAAGATCTGGTTCCAAACCTGGGGTACATTCTTCCACAGTATGTAAGTGGCAACCTGAAGCACCTCTGCAAGAGAAAACAAGGTGCTTCAGAACATTATCAGAAGATAAGTGCTCCTAGACCTGAGAACATATATTCTCTGTGAGAAAACAAGAAAAAGAGAGCATACTCATGAGAACAAAGGAGTGCCTCATCAAATTGGTCATGATCAATCCAGGATGGACACTGTTAACTGTGATGTTTGCTCCTTCTTCCTGTTTACAAACATAGAAATAATGATGCGTCAGAACAGGATCCTGAAGGATGGCTCATACTTTGAGAAACAGGAGTAGGTTTCAGAGTTTTAACCAGTGTAAGCCTACATCACAACCATGAATTTTGATACATAGGTAAAAGGGAACGATATCATATAATTTATGGACGTCATGTTGATATGTATCAAGATCCCTAAGGATCTGAAGTTATCTAAATCCCAAAGTTTGCAATGGCTATTGCTTACTAGTTGCCCCTTACAGTTAGGGCCTCATGATAGTGAAGCAGGCCAAAGCATCAGGGCCATGATGGACAAATTGTTTCTCTTCAGGTTTGTATCCTTCCCGAAAGAGTAATAAACATGGATAATGTTAGGTACCACAAAAAATTACCTTCAGCCTTCTAGAGAGCTCCTTCGCATGCAGTAAGTTTGCCAGCTTAGACTGTCCATAAGCCATTTTGTCGTTGTATCTGCCAATAAAAGATCATTACTTGCAGTTCAATCAACAGTCAATTCCTACAAAGAACCATAAATACACATACATTTTCTCATCGTTGAGTTTATCAAAGTCAATTCCCTTTGGATAAGTATGGTGGTGGGCAACTGATGACAAGTTCACAATGCGACCCTCAATACCCGTAGACTTGGCAGTGGCTTTCATAGTATCAAGGAGGAGATTTGTAAGCAGAAAGTGTCCTGATAAAACAAAAGTCAGTACCGGACAATGAGACTCATTTTAGCTGTTTTAAGTAAGACATGTTGTCAGTGAGAGAATACCAAGATGATTGGTCGCAAATTGCATCTCAACCCCATCTTTAGACAGTTGGAAAGGGCAGAACATCACACCTGCATTATTTCTGTGGAACAGAAAAGGATTCCTCATTCAGTGCAAAGAGGAAAGCACTAAAATTGGCGAATATGCATATAAGCTGGAGATAAATTTAACCAAAGCAAAGCAAACTTCATATATATCAAAGAAAAACAAGCATAACAAGAGGTGAAGAGGGTTACATCAGGATGTTCAGAGGAAGTTTCATCGAGTTGAACTGGTCCGCGAAAGCCCTGACAGACTTGAGGGAGCTGAGGTCAAGCTTCAGAACATCAATGCGTGCTGTTGGGTTCTTCTCCATGATGGTCTTCCTTGCTTCTGATGCAGCCTCTGTGTTTCTAGCAGCAATGACCACATGGGCTCCTCTCAGGGCGAAGACTCTTGAGGTCTCCAGACCAATGCCACTAGCTCCTCCTGATATATGTCAAAAAAATACAAGTTTCAATAGAATTAGGAAATCAATAGATTTTTTACATCTTGGAAATGAGTGCTTGTCGTGATTGACATTAATTTTACTTAACTATAAATGATGGCAGTAAAAACTGTAAAAGGAATGCTTACAAACTTGAGGAAAAGAAATGAAATATCCTAAGCCACATGAATAAGAAACATAAACCCACAGTTCATGAATAAGAAATATTAATCACTGCTAATACATATTTCCTCTAACTCCTAATCCAATAAGGCCACTTATAAGGAGTCAGTTTAACAATGCATAAGCTATTTTCGTTTTGATTTAAGATAAATGAAGGGGCTCATGAACTGAAGCATAACACCAAACAGCAACTGTAGCCAAAATCATAAAACAAAACCAACAGGGGAAATAATAAGGGCTAAAGATGCTAAAATAACACAAACGAAAAGAAAATAGTGCAGAAACTGCTGTAATGGTAAAATCCCAATGCGACCTCCCTTTTAATCCAACCTTGGGCTTCCTGAGCATTCATACACCCTTGACCAAAAATTCAGAACTACTCTACTTTCATACATTCCAAGTTCCCAACAAACATAAGTGGTAATGGCATCAAATTTACTCCAATATAAAAAAATCCCAACAAAGCTTCATGTCTCTCCTCTACCAACAATTTCATTATCAATTTTGAAATCAGTAAATGAATCCTTGTCAACTAAATATATGTGTGTATTGACCTTTTATTTGAAAATCAACACACTAATCTGAAGTCTTTTAGGAAATCTTCCATGCAAGAATGAACATTACTGGGATTGATTTTTAATAAATGCGAATAATCAACGCACAACTAAGGGAAAAGGAATAGGCGTTCCAACTTTTTTGTGAAGTTAAGCGAACAACTGAGCCCTCAAAATACTATAGTGAAATGAAAAAGATAGAAGATGATAGCCATCTAACTGAAAGGATCCTGCATTGTTGACCTCGTTATACTCCCCACTATATGAAATAACATTGAAGTGAGAAATTATGTGCCAGAAAAGAAGAGATGGAAATGTGCTCCAGTTCACAAATTGTGGTTTCATCAGAATAATGATAGAGACATTGGTGCAGGTTGTTGCTGCCACATCATCTCAGTTCCCAACAACTTTTTTTTTTTGCACATAGAGAAGCAGTTATATACTGAAAACAAGGTACTTAAGACTTATATAGGAAGTCAATATAATGTTGATTTTATATTACCACTGGTGAGACACGGGCAATTCTGATAAAAATATATCAAACAACCATGAAAACAAAAGATGCATTGCAACAAAAGCAGGTACAGTTGCCAGTAGGTTCTTCGAAAAAGAACAGACAACATTACACTATGGACAAATGATTCAAGGCCACACAAAAATGATTGTGCCAAAGGACCACGTGGGCCCAAGCTCAAACTCTCCTTTTGCACACAAAAAAGGAAGAAATATCCATCTATCAGAAAAAAGTAAAAAGATAAATCCATCATCCCACTGTAATGTAACCACAGTGTTGAGTAGGAAACCATCATCTAATACAATAGCTTTTACTTTTTTTTCTCGAACTAGACTGGAGAATAATAGCATTGACTTCTGATGCATATAAGTCCTTCACTACTTGCTCACAGGTTCTAGTGTAATTTTCAGTAAGATACAGGTCACTGTAAGGAGATGTTAGTTGGTAGTTATAGTTCACAGGAAAACTTGGCGTACATCTCAACATTCACTAGTGCAGTTGTGAGAAAGCTAGTGGCAACAAGTTGTTGACAGTCAATTTCGTACACTAAGATATCACTGCAAACTCATAAATCTAAACTGTAAACCCGACCATCGAATAGTTCACAAAAAAGGATGTTTCCTTATGAAAAAGCTACCAACACAAACCCAAAAAAACACGTGAGAGTCCACAGTGAGATTACAAACAAAGTAACCAAGAGACAAGTACCGGACTGTGCAAAATGTTGGTGACTACAAAGCATGGTATTCCAGGAAAAAAGTTGACAGCATCAGTAGATTCAGTTGAAATCTAAGCATCAGTAGATTCAGTAGAATTCTGAGAAAGAGCACTAAGCAGGGCACGATGGTGTCGCGCTTTTCAACAACATAATCATTGAAGAGGCAAGATTCCATAATCCATAGACGAGGCTGCATATGCACGTACGGCTCATAAAACAACGACCAGTACAGTTGCGAGAAAACCCAGTGACAACATGTAACCAGCAATTAAATCAGGGGTGCGCATCTGACCTGCGACGCAAATTAGTAGTGGCAGGTGAAGATCTACCCACACCTCCTTATCAAGCGCCCAAAAAGGGAAGTTGTCGAGAATCTAAAGCAGCGGCAATCACAGAGGAAATAAAACCGGCTAATTTCAATTTCATCAAGTCAAGCAACATAACAGCAGGAAGCACCACACATTCACCAACGCAAGAAACAGTATGTTCTAGCATCATCATCATTATAGAAGAGGAATCTTCTTTTCTACGAATCTGCCGGTGGTTTAACGGATTACCTGTGATAACGACGGTGAGGCGGCTGGCATCGACGCCGTCGGTGACCTGCTCCGCCGTGGACGCGGACCCGAACCCGCTGGCGCCCGCCTTGCCGGTGATGAGCGAGAGGATACCCATCGCCGCCGACTGAATTCTCTTTCTCTACTCCAGTAAAGAACGATCTGAACCCCCGGCCCAACCGAAGCAAACTCCCAACTGCAGCCAAGAAGAGAACGAAAACAAGAGGTGAGCCAACGAAGCCGTAGTAGATATAGATAGACAACCAAGAAGTGCAAGAATCACGGAAATGTTGGCAATGCCGGCACCACCGCCGCACCTCGACTTGTTTATTGCGGCGGGAAGTGGAGCGGAGGGCGGAAACGGGAGCGGGCGTGCATGGGAAGAGGGCAGAGGGAGAGGGGTGAGGTTATTTATGGTTGGGGGACGCGGGTAACAGTTTGGTTGGGGAGTAGCAGCGCAACGCCAACGCGGGCGCGGGGCGGGGAGGGGAGGGGAGGGAGACGGAGAGCACGGAGGCGGCCGGCCGGAAAGGGATTGGACTCCGATCTGCTGGTGCGAGCTGGCCCTGCCTCGTGATTCTGCGGGGGTTCTTGTCTCGGACACCAGGGGACAGAGAGCTCTCTAGGAACAGAGAGGCTTGTATACGATCGATTATAATCCGTCAGTACTAAATAATCCATAATCATTTACGACGAAACGAACAGGCTGAAAATGTCTTCGATTTTTTGTTTCACCGGGAAAGAAAAGAAAAGAGTTTCAGAGTTCAGACCGAGAACCACCACATGAGAATTCCTTTCGTTTTACAGCCGGAGGAGCTGTTCATGAATCACGTGACTCCTCGCTCCGTGTGAGTAGCATCAAGGGTTTAATGTTTTTTAAGTCTTCTACAGCAACAAGACCCAAAAGAAGACTATTTCTGCAAATGGGTCTCTGGGAAAGAGGATACTCAGATTTGGATTATACCTCTCCTGACGAAATGGGTCTTCCATATAGGTATTATGTTAGAGACCTATTTTGGATTTGGGTCTTCTATTGGAGACAGCCTTAAAAGAGTTTATTTAAACAGATGATTAGGGATCAAGCACATTTTTTTAAACACGGATTGAAGTCACGCATTAAGATTTATAAGTCGGTCATAATCTTTTTTCTCACTCGGTTCCTATTTGAACAACGTAGTGGATACATGATCTATAGAGAAACAATGTACAGAGTAATAAACTGATCAATTATATTAATGGCGTGTTTGGTTGGTAATAAGGATTCTCCGAGCCGTAATCCCTGCAAAACGACTTAGCTCTTACGGAAACAGAAAAACACTATTTTTCACTTGAGAAGCAGTTACTTCTCTCCGAAAATGTTTCTTAGATATATTGAATCCCTCTTAAACGTACCCTAAGGTGTTGTATTAGTTCTCCTTTGCCTATATTGAGAAATGATTGTGTCAAAAAAAAATCTGGATTTGTGTTGTACTGGAGAGAACTTGGCAGGTCTCCTTATAAAAGAATTTAATTGAGTGTGCAAAGTCTGTTTTTAGGTGGACGGAGACATTAAACTAAATCCTTGTTAACCGTGATTGCGGTGGAATCGAACCTTGAGAGTGCCTTGTATCCGCTTTATTTTCCTTCATCGGAATATTTATGATGTGCAATAAGTTAAGTAACATTAGATTATTAACAGAATATATTTTCATAATGAACATATTAGAATATATTAATGTTGACTTTTGAGATGTATAGTTATTTTAGACAGAGGGAATATAAACTTATAAACTAGTGTTATCATAAGTTTTAACGGTAAACAGTTAGTCACTTGTTGTTTAGCCATCGTTCAGCCTAAACGGACACTCAGATAGATAAAACCGTTGTTTAAACGGGCTAAACAATTGATTAAATGGAAACGATGTACCACTTTATGATGTTTAAATTATGTATAAATGGGCTAAACAACCGTTTTAGACTATCAGCGTATGAACACATACGTGGTACTGGGTTTGCCATTGTTTTGGTCGCTAGTAGTTTAGAGAGAACAGTATGGATATTATTTTCAGATAATTCTCCATTGTTTTAGGCTGCGTTGCGTGCATCTCACGTTTGGCGCTATTACGGGCCGGCCCCGGGGGTATTTTGGATCATGGATTATGTTTCTGATTTATGTCTTTGGTTAAATGATGAATTGTCTGCTCCGGTCGAACATGACAAAAGAAAATGAATTACGTATACATGTATGTATGCGTATGTAGCACACTTCACTAAGGAGAAGATAGAATCATAGCAAATGAAATTTCTAATTCAGCTTAGAGAAACAAAAGAATGAATATCAAGTGTTATAGTATGATTTTTGAATACTCTAAAAAAAAGAAAGGAGGGAGGTGGGAGAGAGAAAAACTTTTGGATATATTGAATCGCAAAGGGGCAACAACGAGGGAACACACGTATTACCTGTGGTCTACTAGATTTCATCCCATCATCGTGGAGAGAGAGAGAGAGAGAGAGAGAGAGGCATCAGGCGCGCGACGGGTCCCTCGCGATGGGCAGCTTCCGGCAGCAGCTGCGAGCGAGGCGTCGTCTCATCGCTTTCAAGAGCCGGCTGGGCAGGGCTGCGTGGCAGCGTGGGGAGATGAGATCAATGCAAACAAATCTGAGACGACTCGGAGGGCATGGCCGCCATGGGCGGCGACAAGCATGTGCTGGACCTGGACCTGGAGTGGCATCCATCCATCTGCCTAGCCTAGATCCACGCCTCCACCTCATCCACGACGACGTTTGCTCCTAGCAGCATGGACGGCCGAATTCATTGGAATCTAGAGGAAGGACACACGCTGCCGGAATCTGCGATGTCCGGCGTCTTTGCATGCGTTCAGAGCTCGGACGCTGCTACTTCGGCAGGTAGCATGGCACCTGCCTCTGCCTCTACATTGACGTGTGTCGGTGTCGTTGGTTGCATTGACCTGACATAGTACAAGTTAGAATCTTCTGTTCGGCCGTTGCCTCGTTGGATGCCAGGTACTAGGTTGCACTGCATGTCCTAACTTACAGAAGAGAAGAATCTCTGTTCTCTGATCCTGTATATATATTTTTTTGACGTAAATGGTGAAGAAAACGTTCGCGTAAGTGGTAAATTCTTGCATGCATGCCAGAGAGGGGCCCCATATCATTTTCCTACTCTTGCTTATTCCATGTACACAGGCACACACTCACCCTCTAGGAACGTAGACATGCAGAGTGCTTCCGTCCCACTCCCCGGCCCAGTCCCCACGGGGTAGCTAGGCCGGCCAAAGGCAGCGAACACACCACAAGGCTGAAGGCTACATTGCCATGTGCAGCTGCCGCTGCACGGCTGCACTACAGCAAACCTAACGCTGCTCATCTCCGGGCTGTGCACCATGCACGTGTCTGCCACGGCTCACTGTCTGGATATTACCCCACACCCACACCCACACCTGGATATAGGATAGCTAATAAGGTACTTCCAAGAACAATGCTAGCTTAGAACATTCAGAATATATATAACTACTGTTCTGCAGCTGGCCCTAGAATAACTTATTCTGTAGCCACTTTGAGTTACGATAATTACTATTCTAATTTACAAGATTACAGTAACTCCTTACTAAGTGATTTACTATAACATTATGGTAAATATCACCGTGAGTTGTAGTAACACGAGTATGGTAAATGTATATTCATGTTATCGTAAATTGGTACAAACATTATTGTAAATCAAGGTGGCTATAGAATAAGTTATTCTATGACCAGCTGTAGAATAGCCTTACCCAACTACTGTTCTGCGGTTGGCCTGAGAATAACTTATTATGTGGCCACTTTGAATTACGATAATTACCATGCTAATTTACAAGATTACAGTAACTTCTTACTAAGTGATTTACTGTAACATTATCGTAAATATCACTGTGAGTTGTAGTAACATGAGTATCGTAAAAATGCATATTCATGTTATCGTAAATTGGTACAAATATTATCGTAAATCAAGGTGACTATAGAATAAGTTATTATATGGCCAGTTGCCAAATAACATATATATATATATATATATATATTTGTATCTCTAGACCTTTACACCGAACCAGGACCTCAACTGGCAGCAACGCAGTCCTGTTCGTTTGAACTTATTAACCTGGCTTATCAGTCATTGAAAAATGTTTTCCTCTCATAACAAATCAGCTTCAGCCAGCTTATCAGATGTAGAAACCATCAGCCGAATAGCTCAACTTCCATCTAACTAAGCATTTGTAGTACACCACTAGGCAATCGGGCCTTTAGAGTCTGGACTGACATCAAAATCCCCCTAGCTCGTCCTAGCAGCATGGACGGTTGGTTAAAATTTGGCTTATGTTGATTTTTTATCGTTCGCTGAAAAGTACGGAAGGGAGATTGGAATTTTGAGAGGAAAAAGGCGGCAGAGACAGATGCTTCAATGCAAATTGCAGTGCCATGTGTCCGGCTCCGGCCGGCGTCTTCCTTCAGAGCTCGATCGGACACTAGTTCAGCAGACAGCAGGTAGCATGGCACCTGCATCTGCATCTGCATTGACGTGGAGCGCTTCAGCGAGGCGCTGCTGTCAGTCCCGGCCTCCTGCATTGCATTGCAGATAATGACGTGGCCGTTCCTTTTCTATTTGTACGTGTACCACCATAGAGTTTTTGATTAAATGGCGATGTTTCAGCTTTTGGTTTCTTTTTCCTTGTAGTCAGTTAGTGGCCAAGGCAGAGCTTCTGTCGCCGTCTCGAATGGTTGGTTCCGTTGGCCGCACTTCCCCACCATGCACGGCCCACGGGGGAACATGGCAAATTGAAGGCGCCACATAGAGGCATCCATCCATGTGCAGCAGCAGCTGCTGCTGCCTGCTACGCTAGCTCCACGGCTCCACGGCTGCACAGCACAGCAAGCTAACGCTAGCTGCTCATAGGCCTGGGAGTTCGGTTTTATCGAACCGAACCGATCGGTTCTTCGGTTTTTGAGGAAATTCGGTTCTCAGAAAACTCGGTACCGATCGGTTCTTAAAAAAACTCGGTACCGACCAAGTTCGGTTTCGATTAGTTCGGTTCGGTTCTCGGATCCAACCGAACTAACCGACCATTTATTGAACATGTTACATTAGAAAAATTCAGCAGCATTTTGGTTGTTTTCAAGGCATAAATGACATGGCAATATATGCAAATCACAAGTTCACAACGCAATTACTGATCTCTAGGTACCGATGTAGAAGTTCCTCCCATCGATTTCGGTTCTTCGGTTATTTCGGTTAACCGAGAGGAGGAACCGATTTAACCGAACAAAGTTCGGTTCCTAAGAACTGAGAACTGAATAGGTAACCGAAATATCGGTTCTCGGTTAGTTCGGTTCGGTTCTCGGTTCTCGATAAAATTTGCCCAGATCTAGCTGCTCATCTCATTGCACGGAGACGCGTGGAGGCGACAGGTGAGCGAGCGTCCGGATTGGAGACCGGACCAGAACGATCCCAGATCCAAGCTCTAATTAAGGAGTTCCTTGATCGATGCTCACTACTCCAAAACAGGAACCTGCTGGTTTAAATGGTGCTGGTCCATCACCACCAGCTAATCGAGCTAGCTAGCCATGGTGTCACTACTGAAAGCAGCAATAAGGTAAGTGGATCCTATCCTATCACTATCACTGTGGGACTCTTATGAGCAACCATAGGCTTTGTTTAAATTCAGAGTATAAAGTTTTTGGACGTCACATCGAGATATTGCATGGAGTGTTCAGATACTAATAAAAAAATAAATTACAGAATCCGTCAGTAATCCGAGAGACGAATTTATTAAGCCTAATTAATTCGACATTAGCACATACGTTACTGTAGCACCACATTGTCAAATCATGGACTAATTAGGCTTAAAAGATCCGTCTCGCAAATTAGTCGTAAATTGTACAATTAGTTATTTTTTAATCTATATTTAATACTCCATATATCCAAACATTCAATGAAATAGAAAGTAAATTTAGAGAAAGAACTAAACAGGCATAACCCCCAGCTAGATCCGAAGCAAGCACAGAATTAAATGGCAGCATGCCAAGTTGGGTGGAGGAATGAAACACTGAGCTTAACATAACGGGCTCAGGGGAGGGTGCTCGGTCGGATGGTCAAGTGACCAACCTCCGGAAACGGAGGTCCCAGGTTCAAGCCGCGGGTGGCGCTCTCGCTGGGAAGGTGAGGGACGGCACCGGCCAGACTAGAATCTGGTCCCCTAATTAAGCATCCAAATTGAAGCGGGAGGGGTACCCCAGCCTCTGCCTCTAATAACATAACTGGCTCACCAATCAGGAACATAGGCCTTGTTTAGTTCCTCTCCTTAAAATTTACTCCCTATCTTATCGAATATTTAGATGCATGTCTATTAAATATAGACTAAAAAATAACTAATTATACAGTTTACGACTAATTTGTAAGACGGAGGATTATGTAATTTGAATTTTTTTATTAATATCCAAACACCCCACGTGACACCCCCAAACTTTACATTCTGAATTTAAACAAAGGCCATACACAGCCTGGATAGGATGATAGCTAAGGTACTCCAAGAATAACGCTGTCTTCAGATGGGCATACTGTTGACAGCTACACTAATCACAAGTACTCCTACATACTGTACATGTGGTACCCTTGTTGGCAACTATGAGCAGGAGCCTTACCAAAAAGGACTGGATACTAAAGGGGAACAACCGTGCAGACTTTGCCCAGTAGCAATAACCAATAAATAAATGGATGAAAATTTGGGTGAAGAATAATGGAAGTTATACCTTTTCACCTGCCAACACAGAAGAGTTAGCTGTCTGTCAGTGGTTATTACCAAACTAGCTAGTCATTGCAAGAAACTCTGGGTGAAGATTAACGCAAAAGAGAGAAATGCATGGGCTTTGGGTAAAAGTAGAACGCCAAAGCTGAGGTGACCTGTCGAACCTTCATAAAGCACTGAAACTGGGGCGTGCATTAGTGTCTGTCAACAAGATTAGGTCAGTCTAAGCCCTGGTAAGGAGGAGCATGTGGGCCAACAGCACAGTACTTGACTACAGTATTTCAGTGTTTCTGAACCAAGCTCTGCCTTCATTCTTTTGCAGCCAGATCTTTGGAGTCAAATATGACCACCGTATATCAAGATTATAACCCAGAATCTGTACCAGGTGTACTGAACATGTAAACAAGGGTCGCTGTAAATGAAGTATTCGCATGAAGCATTCCATGCTGCATGAAGAAGTGAATGAAGACCCTCAGAACGCGAGAATGAGGAGTGCAAACTACTGATCCCACTATCCAGGGAATGTAACAGTACAAAGTACCAAGCAATATATTGATTGCTTCCCTTGGTAGCAGGTACTCCCTCCGTCCACTCAAAAAAAAAAATCAATTCTTGTTTTTCAAAGAGTTAAACAGTCTATACTTTGACTGAATGTATATAAAGAGTACAAACATTTATGATACAAAATAAGTGTCATTAGATTAGTTATAGAATATATTTTCACAATAAGTTTATTTAAGATATAAATGCTAATACTATTTATTTACTATAAACTTGATAAAACTTTAGTTAGATGAACGGGCACGGATACCATTGTTGCATCTTTTGTGGACGGAGGGAGTGCAAAAACTGGCAGCAAGCAACTTAATCCCAACGGAGACCATGTCCTCCAAACGGATGACAGAAGATTTATATCTCTTGATCTTTACAGTCATTCAAGTTAAGCTCAACGCAGTCCAAAAATATATAAATCAAAGACCTGGATCAATTAGTGTGACTGGTATCCAGCAACCCAAGTAAACAAAAAGCAGCAGGAGGCAGCTCAACTTCCATCTACACAAAGCAAGTAGTACTACTGGGCAATCCTTCTGGAGTCTGTCCATAGTCCGTCCAAAGATTTTGGAGATGAATGGGTGCAGGACACTGCAGATGAGTTCCTGAGAAACGAAGCCAGAAATGCACATGCTCTCCTTCATTACCATTTTACTTCTTCCTATATCAACAACTGAACGAACACAGCAGCTTATACAGGACATGCTGTTTGGACAAACGCATAAGCTGCTACTACTTACTACAACACTGCTTGCGCAAACGAAAGAAAATGAACAACAACAACAACAACACAAGGTGCGACTAGTTGGGCTGCCACGTCTTCATTCACCATGCGTTCTCCGGTGACTGGGCCGCCTCAGTTTCTCCCAACTAGACACCAGCAGGTTTAGGATGTAGTAGTAGACAGTCATGGCACAGGTCATCACGAAGTTCCAGCAAGAGGAAGGCCAGTACCACGGATACAGCAGCCGGAAGAACAGGCTGATCACATGCCTTGGGTAACGACCGATCTGTAGCCAACCAACAACCCCATGATGACCAACCAGGAGAGGCATCATATTATCCTTTTACCAAATTATAGTGGTGAATTGAATAAATGAAGTATGTGGATCAATCTAAGACAGTTTATTGGCAACAACGGAGAGGCAACGGCATAGAGAAAGCAAGCAATGATTGGTTGATTGCAAAAGGGCTCTGCCTATTAATCTATGACATTCCTAGCCTTAATCACCAGGTCTGTTTGGTATCACAAAAACACAGTATATCATCTAGACATCTACTTCAGCATTTTTTGCTACATATGCGTCCACTGGAAAAAATATGTATCACCAACATAGATGTATCAAATAAAACCATATTTAATTTCAAGGCAAATTGCCATAGGAACAAATAGTACTGTGAATTCATAACTGTACTAAGATTGGAGAAAATGCGGTACTCACAGGGAACAGCAAATCCAATGTATTCCAGGCTGCATGCCGCACCGCACGTGTTGGGTACGTAGGGCCACCAGGAGAAGTGAAGCTGTAGAGGCAGGCCTTTAATCTGGTGCTTGTACTCAATCTCAGTTCCAGCCCTGCATGAATTAAGTCATTGCTTAAATAAAATTGACCTTGCAGCAGATGAACGGAATCATAACATTAGTGTGTGCCTGACTCCTTTGGAAACATATCCAGGGTAGTTAGTACCTTGAAGTATGCTCATGCAGGAGAGGTAGTGCAGTAGTACTGGCTCAATTTTTAGCTTTTGAAGCTGCAGTGAAGACCAAAGCAGTTAGTTTTAGCTGATGATGATACATCTCGTCATCAGATGAACAGAATAGCACATCTGTATCACAAAGAGACCAACCAGATCAGTGAGTTCAATTACAAAGTAATCTGCTGGTCCACCAACCAAGAAGGAATTTGGAAAAGTGGGGAAATGCTCTAGGAAACTAGAAAGCAAGGGATCTGCATACCCAAAATTGCAACACTTTAGTAGTACATAATAAGCATTCGGCCTTAAGAAGATACAAAAAGGGCACCTACCTTGATCATAGAAGAACATGAATCTAGAGAGCAGAAGGAAAAGGTCTCTACCAGCCTATGGAGTAATGATGAAAATTGTTAGGAGAAAAGAGATAACATAGCCTTGGACATTGTTAGGAGAAAAGAAGTACAGTAGAACTATGAAGAGAGAATAACCTGTAATGATATTTTAGTAAGTCGGTCAGGGACTAGAGCAACATCCTCAAGGAGATACTGTTCAATAATAAAAGAAAAAAACGTAAGTGGTGCAAATACACATGGAGAGTGGAGAGTAATTTCGAAATGAGATAAATCATGAGGAATCAAGCCAGCGCTTACATGATACAAAGAGAGAAAATGTCTTGTATTTGTCTGTATGTCAATCCTATCAAAAAAATATTATTTAGACAGTGGCAGTTTCAAGCAGAAAAAAAAAGAATAAAAGAGAACCACGATATGTTCTCAACTGTAGCAGAAAATAGCTGAGGTTAAAAAAGCATTAATAATAATGATGGCTTTTTATTTTTGCAATCATACCAAAATACATTTGTAGCACCTTGAACAAGAGCAGAGCTATATCGTAGCGATATTTCCTTTTCATCAAGAGGGGCTTCGAACAACTACATAACAAAATTGTAATTAGTAAAAAAAAAGTTTAAATATCGATGTACCTATATTGGGATAACCATATCTTTTCAAGGAATAATCAATGGAAAATCAAATTATATTTTATTCCATCCTGAAATTAACTTTTCTGACTGATGGTTGATGTTACAAGTCAACCTAAACTGCATGTTTTCTTTTCTGATAACTTAATGATTACTTTAAAGGATATGAACTCGAAATAGAAACCATGGTATGTTAATAATGTAATTGGGCCTGTATATACATCCTCCGACCATTTGTTAACTGAGTAACACAACATACCCATTTGTGGAAAAGAAGTGCAAATATGTTGGACGCGAAGGACTGGCTCCAGAGTTGCACTATCAACTCAAGTATACGCCTGCCACTTTCAGGCACTTTAACAAAATGATTTGCAAGAATCTCATAGAAGCATAGCCAACCATCTTCCCGTTCATCTACTGGAGCAATGCCATCATCATTCTCACTCATAATCGCATCTGTTGAAGTATAATGCAGTTCATTATTCTAGGATTCAAGAAACGGCACACAAGTGTGCCTCAGGGTCTATAAAAATCAGCAGTGAATGTAGACCGCATAATCTTAAAAGAATTTATTTATCATAAGAGGAAGTTGTGACTTAATGTAAAGAGATTATACAACAACAAAATATAGTACGTTGTCGACTCAAGGAAATCCAAAATGCAACAAATGTGTTACTATTGTAGTATTGTTGCAAGTGAGAAATTGGTTAAATTCCTTTCAATTGCTCTGCTCATCCTATGTGATAATGTGAATGTGCCAACCGAATGTATTGCCTGATGAACATGTCTATAGAAACCATGGAGCACACAATCTGAGCTCAATCCTAGTAATTAGCATCACATAAACATAAGATAATGATACAGGTTGTCACTTTCTGAAGCAGAAATAGTGCATGTTATACCAGTTCAAAGCAGCCAATATGAGAACAGCACTACAGCAGACAGATGCAAAGAACTTACTATTCCGTCAAAAGATACATTTTGTCATGAAATGAATCGATAGTCTAGTGTATCTATCTCAATATAACAATTTGGAAATGGCATGTTCACAACATCTGTTCTATTATTTCCTTTTTGACTACCATATCATCATAGTTGCAAGCCCATACAACTTCTGCAGTAGCAAAAGCAACTTGCAGAGTACTTCCAAGTTCCAAGCAATATTATCAATAGCAACTTATCAAGCATTAAGCATCTAATATATATGGAAAGAAAAGACCGAGGAAATTAGCAGCCAAAAGTATGCAAAGATATGGCACCTCGAGCACGATCATCCACCTTCAATGCAATGTCAGCAAACAATTGCTGAAGTATCTGAAGACGCTGTGAGTTGGAGATCAGAGCCTGCATGGAAGATAGTCAACCAGGTGACATTATGATCTTTTTTTCATTAAGGAAGCTTTATTGAAAACAAGATTATTGCATCTAGTAAGTGATACAATTATTTGAAATAACTTCCAACCTCTGCATATCAAGATGTACACAGCCCTCAAAGTTTCAGAAGGTGACATTATGATCTCAACCACTCAACAACGGAATATAGACAGTATATATATCTTACATAGATGTGTCACCTATCAGTGAAACGACTCTTGTTGCCTAAATCGTTTCAGATAATAATATTGGCCTTTTTTTACATCAAAACCACAATATATGCAGCGCAAAAGGGATATTTGAAAGGACAGTCAATGCTACCCAAAAAAAAAAAAAGCTGCAACAAAGGTGGTTTGGGGGGGTAATCTGCGAGAGTAACAGGAGCAACCGAGCAGGTGAGAATAAAGTCCATTATCCTCCTGTGTGCCGTCGCCATCGCGGCCGCCCACAGCACGGTGCACCCAGACGCGATCCTGTCTGCTTGCGCGGAGCCACCTCGCCTAACCTACAGTCTACGGCCGCCACAATCCCCCCGCCCGCCCTCGAATTTCTCGCGAAGCGACGTGAGCGAATGCGCGCTGGAGAGATTGAGCCTCGGATTAAGCGCGACGAACACAAATTGACGGAATATTCAGCAAGCCTACGATACGAGCACCGGCGCCGGAACAACAGGCGCCGCGAAATCAGAGCAGCGAGCGCGCCGAGCCGAGCCGAGCCAGCGCACGCGGGGGAAGCGGTGGGTTACCTTCTGCAGCTTGCGCTCGATCTCGAGGGAGAGCGCCTCGAGGCGGTCGGAGGAGCCGCGGCGCCCCATGTCCGCGCACGCCGGGGGGTGATCGGCGGGCGCCGCGGGCGGTGGCCGTTCGGCGGCGGTGGTCCTGCAAATTAAGAGAAGCGGTGGAACTGGTCCAAAATAATCGCTCCTCTCTCTCTCTCCTCCTGGATGGATGGATACGGATACGGACGTGGAGGCCGATTCTGCCGCCGCTCCTCTCTCCTCCGTGTTTGATGGATGGATGGATGGATGGATACGGATACGGACGTGGAGGCCCGATTCTGCCGCCGCTGTCACGCTCGCCGACACGTGCCTCAACAGGCTGTCGGACCTGACACGACGCCGTCGGGTCGCTTTCCAGTCCGGTTGGCGACCACGTCCGGTTGCCGACCACGAGTCAAGCATCCAGAGTCCAGACCCCATGCCCACAGGGCCAAGCTCCGTCTGACCGTCTGAGTTTTTTTTTTTCAAATTTGCGTTTGTAAGAATTCAAGTCTGTAACTGGAAATGCAATGCGTAGAATTTAGCAATTCTTTCACAAATTGAACCACGCATACAGAAGCGCATGCATACAAAAAATCTCGCAACAAGCAGATGAAATTTCGATTTACTTTTGGCGCATTCGTGAGAAAGACTAGCCGCTCGCCGGCGATCCGCCGCGGCGCCTCTGCACTTTGGACTGCCCATGAATCCGTAAGGCCCAGACCCAGACGTATGTTTCCCGGCCTGTGCTGCTGATGGGACAGGCTGATTCGTGTGCCGGACTTCATTGATTGGCCCATTTAAAATTATCCTATAATCACATTCAAAATCAGAACAAGAGCAGAAGAAAACAGTTTTTTCTTTGGGATTGGGAGGCGGGTGCAGGGGGATCAAGATGGATGAAAGTTTAAATTAAGTCGATCGAGCTTGAGAAAAAACACCAAAAGTTTTATTCACACAAAAGCAGTTTGATGGATTCCCATCTGTGCTATATAAATAAACCAAAGAGAGAGAAAATATGTCATCTTTCTCTATTCTCCGTGAGTCCGTGTGAATGGACAACAACAATGCATGATGTCTATGACACGATCTATACACATGCATGGAAGGTGCAGCTAGCCTACGCGCACCAGCCCCCATCACAACCCCGCAGGGCTGCCGCCCTTCCTGGGGTCGCTCACGGCGGTGAGCCTCCCGCGGAAGACGCCGTGGCCCGGCGCGGCCGGCGGCTCCGCCAGCTCGTGCACGATGAACTGGCATACGGCGCCCGATTCCGTGCTCCTCAGCCAGTGCCCCCTCTCCTCCAGGAACGCCCTCGCCGCGCCGCTCAGCGCGATCACCTCGCCGTCGGGCACCGTCAGGTTCTCGTACGTCACCACGTTCGGGATCAGCTGCAGGAAAAAGGAACAGCACATTGTTCACTCGTCGAGCGAAGCAGGGCCTTGCCATGGCCGTCCTGACTGTGTTTGATTGATACCTTGTGGTACACCCTGGGCTGCTGCACGGCGGCCAGAGGGTCCATGCCGACGACGAAGTGGTTCAGGAACACCTGGGTCACCGTGGCGATGATGTTCGTGCCCCCGCTGCCTCCGAGGACGCCGGCGAGCTGGCCGTTCTGCGGACAGGTCCACGGCTTTCATTTCAGTATATGAAGCGAGACGTGCTCGTGCCGTCAGAACGACGACGGACTCATGCGATGCAAGCCAGACGGCGGCACGCGAATTGTACCTTGAGTATGATCAGCGGCGTCATGGAGGACAGCGGCCGTTTCCCGGGCGCTATGAAGTTGGCCGGCGCGGGCGGGAGGTGGTCCGGCGTCCACTTCGCTGGGACGGAGAAGTCGTCCATCTCGTTGTTCAGCACGATGCCCGTCGACGGCGACAGCACCTTGGCGCCGAAGTAGTCGTTCACGGTCGTCGTCATCGCCACCACGTTCCGGTCGCCGTCCACCACGCACAGGTGGCTGGTGCCGTGGTCATCCAGCTGCCTCCATCTGATGCCAGTGCCGCAAACCACAACAGAGTTCATTAATCTCTCTGATGACCGTTGAAATTGACGGAAGCAATGTAATTAGGTAGGCATACTTGGGGAAGTAGTAGCCGGGAGGGAACGTCGTGTTGTCAACGATCCTTTGCCGGACTTTGTCGGCGAATGGCCTCGACAGCATCGCGGCGACGTCGCCGGTCACGTTCACGAAGTCAGGGTCGCCGAGGTCCATCCGGATGGCTAGCATGTGCTTGATAGATTCGATGATCCGGTGGATGCCAAGGAACCCCTTCAAGAACTCGAGCGATTTGTACCCTCGCAAGATGTTCAGGATCTGCATCGATCATACGAATGAACCAAGAAAAAAAATAAATGCACGTCGCTTCTCGCATTTGAATCGATCGAATCGTTGCAGCAGGAGCAAGCACTGACCAGCGCCATCCCGACGGTGCCGCTGGACGGCGGCGGCATGCCGAGGAAGGTGTACCCCATGGCGTCGGCGCGCATGGCTTCGCTCACCTCCCCCTCGTACCCTCTGAGGTCGTCCACCGTCAGGATCCCGCCGGCCGCCCTGACGTCGCGGACCAAGTCCTCCCCGACGGCGCCACCGTAGAGCGCCGCGGCGCCCTCCTCCGCCACGCGCTCCAGCGTGGCCGCGAGCGCCGGGTTGCGGCACGTCTCCCCGGCCGCCAGCACCTTCCCCGCCGGCGCGAACACGGCGCGCAGGCCGGGGTCCGCGAGCACGGCGTCCTCGCTCTCCCTGAGCGCGCGGGCCACGTACGCGACCACCTCGTAGCCGTCCCGGGCCAGGCGGATCGCCGGCGCCACGAGGTCCCGCCACGGCAGCCGCCCGTACCGCGTCCACGTGGCGTGGAGGCCCGCGAGCTCGCCCGGGACGCCCATGGCGAGCGCGCCCCTGTACTTTGTCGTCGGGTCTGCGGCGTACATGTCCTGGTGTTTGCACAAAACCAAAGCTGCAGTAACAGGTGTTGGGATCCGGCGACTAAAGAAAGTGTCATACAGGGGTGTTGTGTTGTATGGACGTTCGGATACTAATAAAAAAAACAAATTATAGAATTTATTAGTAATCCGTGTGATAAATTTATTAAGTCTAATTAATCTGACAGTAACATATGTTTACTATAGCAACATATTGTTAAATCATAGACTAATTAGGCTTAAAAGATTCATCTCGCAAAATAGTCTTAATATGTGCATTTAGTTTCGTAAATAATCTATATTTAATATTTTATGTATATGTCAAACATCCGATGAAACAGCGACTAAAGTTTAGAGGTGAAACCAAACACGCCTAAGAAGATGCTGTTTTACTTTGTTCAAATTTCTCTTTTTGGCGGGAAAACATTCTGTGCACATTTCGACACTGTAGGAACTTACTAAAGGCGGTAATTGTTGTTTTGCTTTGGACGTTAAGTTATTTTTAACCTGTAATTAAAGAAGTAAAATTCATCTGAAGCCAAATTTAAAACAGACCACTAATAAAAAAAATGCTACGCTTTCTCCGATCCCTCGTGCCACTGCTACCTGCCATTTTGATGGGATTTTGTTTGAGGCTGTGCTGTTCAGATCTTGGGCGTGCCTGAACCATGTGGCTACAGAAAAAAAAAAAAGACAAATTGCAATCGATGCGATCTTGGAGCGAATCTGCTTTCGTTTTAAAAATTTGAGGGAGTACAATCTGAACTGTAAAGCCGAGTAGGTGACTGAAGATCCTAGGAGGGCCCGTTTACAACACAAGAATTTTACTGGAATTTTACAAGAATCAGTTCAATTTTATAGAAAAATAGATGTGAGTTGCATTCTTATCTAATTATTATTTCTTGCAAATGTATGTGACGTGGTAGTTGACCGTCCCACTGGGTAGGTCGGGCCTAATTTTTTGGGCCAGGCTCGGGCCAGGCCTAGACCTGGGTGGGTTGCCTGCGTATTTTTTAGTGCAAAATAGCAAAAAGTAGTATTTTGGTCTGGGTTCGGGCGAAGAAACAATTTTCTAGACAGCGGGATCTCTGCCCAGGCCCTATCAAGTAAGGTTCGTGGGCAGGTTAAAACCCATCGGTGGGCTCAGGTCGGGCCCATAGGCCGGGTCAGGCCGGGCTCATTTTGCTAAGGCATATTTGCAAGCACCGGAGTTAGTTGTCCCCAAGAGATTCATAACTTTTGTGTACGAAGTCAGATAAATACAAACTTTATATAAAACTTATAGAACTCAATGCAATCTGCAACTTTATAACTGATAAGATTTTCATTTGAAATTATTTACCAAAAATTCTTTTAACTTTCTTACATTTAAAATTTTATAGGTTAAATTTTTCGAACGACCTCGAATGTTGACATAGTCTATACAAAAGTTGCAGTTATCAATGTGATTTACCATCTACAAAGTTACAGATCACATGGATAACTACAACTTTTATATAGACCAAGTCGACGTTCGAGATTGTTTGCAAATTTTAAATTTTGAATTTCAAAAATTTTAAAACGGAGCCACAGTAAGAACATGCTCTTTTAGTTCGTTCAAGATTTTCTCTTTGGGCGGGGAAACATTCTGTGCACGTTTCCAGACTGCTGGAGATTACTGAAGGCGGTAATTATTGTTTTACTTTGAACGTTTAGTTATTTTTAATCTGTGATTAAAGAGCCGAAATTCGTCTAGAACAAATTAAAAACGCATTGTTTTTTCTACAGTGCGACAGCGAAAAAACACAGTCCAAAATGTACAGGAAAAAAGTAGCACATGTAATTGATGGTTGGTGGTAGCAGCTAATCTGAGGCCGTCCGACAATACGATGGCAGGCAGAGAAACAACTGACCAAGATGGGTTACCATACCAGCCGCTCTCTGATCTCTCAAGTTCTGGATCAGATTGTAGATGGCAAATAAAAAACTAGCACGTGTAATGTTTAAGCATGGTGTATTCAGCCGGCACAAAATAGATTCCCCAGCGCCTCCGCCGAAGCCCCTCCGCATGACCACTCCATAAGCCTCGCCGCCCGCCGAAGGCAGCGTCGGAGTCCGAGTCCGTCTTGACGCAAGGACGGCGCGGGCGAGGCCCTTTCGTGTTCCCCTTCTTTTCCCCGCAGCCTTCCTCTCTCTCCTCGGTGTTGGGCTCGCGGACGGCTGAAGCTGCATGGTCGCAGGGCTGCTCCCTCGCCGGATCCGGCGCCCCATGGCCGGATCTGCTTGGTCGGTGGCGGGTGCGCTGGCGGCTCAGCGACGACGCGATCGGGCGGCGGCGTAAGGGCCTCTTAATAATAAAAAGCGACCATCACACACCGGATCCCGCCCACATTGCACCGGATCCGTGTCTCGGCTCAACCGGCGGCCCCGACCCTCGCCTGCCGATAAAAACTCAGTGTAATGGCGGTGGGCTACCATTTGGTGGTTCCGCGTCATCACGGACGGCAAAGAAAGGCTCCGTCGGTCTTCTTGCGTCAACACTCCTCCGACCGGTTCGTAGGGTGGGGTGTTTGGCGTGCTGCGGAGATGAGGGTGGTGCGCGATAGCGCGCGTCGTCATACATCAGATCTTTGGCGACGCCTGGTGGCATGGACCGCGTGGCGGCGTCATGGTGGCAAAAGGCAGATTGAAATCGATCGGCGCAGGATGATCTTTGGGCCAGATCATTTGTTGGGTCGATAACGGCGACGCCTTTGGGCGCCGTTTTTTAAAATCTGATCAAGGTACAGTAAGAACTGTGGAAAGCCGAGTAAGGCCACCGAGGGCATTCCTCTTCACTTTGGTCATTTTGGATCCGCAGGTGGCTGAAATGTTTGACATATACATTGAGCTTTATTACCGGTCATAAATTTTGGCTAAACGGTCATTGGCGGTTTGAATTAATTACGGTCGCCGGAGGCTCTGGAGCTCGTTGTCTCTCTTTTGGCTACCGGTTACCGCGGTTCTACCGCGAGTTGCTTGAAATTGGTTGGCGACCATTGTGCGGATGTATCTCTTGTAGCAGCATAGCTTCGGTTTTTCTCTCTTATGTTAAATCGTTGTCTTGGGTTCGGTCGGTAATCTTGGGATTACTTACAATATTATGCTATCAACTATAAAACTTCAATAAATATAAGGGTTCTCTTGTAGCTAATGCCGTATCTGTTTGGATGTTCTCACCTCTAATGAAATACGTTTGCACGTTCGAGAAAAAAATGTTTAAGCATTCCACTAATAATAAAAAAAGCACCACGCGTTCTCCGAGCCCTCGTGTACTCGTGGCTACCATTTTGATGGGATTGTTTGAGGCTGTGCTGCTCAGATCTTTGGCGTGCCTGGACCGCGTGGCTAATAACAAAAGGCAGATTGAAATCGATGCGATCTTTGGGCCAGATCTGTTTTGTTTTTTAAAATCTGAGAAAGTACAGTAAGAACTGTAAAGCCGAGTAGGCCACCGAGGGCATTTCCTCGTAGAGTATTAAATATAAACTAAAAAATAATTAATTACATAGATTACGATTATTTTACGAGACAAAATTTTAAGCTTATTAGTTTATGATTTGACAATGTGGTGCTACAATAAAACTACGATAAACATGTGCTAATGTCGATGTGACACATCTAAACTTTAGCCTCTAGATTTAAACACCTCCGAAGATCCTTTGAGTTGTTGGAGCCATTTAGTTGAGGATAGGTGTACGAAACATCCCTATTCAAAAAGGAAAAAGTTTACTTAACCTCCCAACTTTCCGATGATACTACTTATCCCAAGCTTATGAAACCTGCCTCTGTTTTACCGAACTTTTCAAAACCGTCTATTTTACCGGGCGGTTTAAAATGGTTTTTCTGAAGAATAAAATGGGTTGCTACAGTAACGGTGGGTTTGAATTTTCTTTTTTTTTTAAATTTATTTTCGGTGAATTTTTGAAAAGTCATAGAAAAATCATAAAATGAAAAATCTAATTTTATTGGACTCCATATGAGTAGATGTACACAGTGAATATATAATACTGTAGCAACCAGTGTCAAAAACCCTACGGGGTCTAAAATAGACGGTTTTGGAAAGTTTAGGGGGTAAAATAGACGGTTTCATAGTTAGGGGTAAAGTAGACCAAGTATGAAAAGTGGGGGTTTAAGTAGACTCTATTCAAAAACTTTCTTGCAGTTTGCATGTGACATCGTGGTCGAGCGCACGTGATGATTTTGTTAACTTTATAAGATGAAAAACTAGCAAATGTTAAGGTTGCGTGTCTTTGCGATGGCAATTGCAGCGGAATCTGTCCTCTCATCAAAAACGAAATCTTTCCCCAAAAAAAAATCAAAAACGAAATGCAGCGGAATTTGTGGCCTGGTGCTGGTCGTATCGGCTTCAGTGTGTGTGCCGTAAGCGTACCTGGCCCACCAGACAGCGACAGGCGGACAACCCTACACACTTGGGGCCCAGGCGCCCAACTGGTGCTGGCCAGGTGTCATGCGGCCCCACATGTCATGGACCTGTCGGGACGAAGGGCACAGTGTCCTCTCCTCCTGCTCTTGGTTCTAACTAAGAGTCAATGACGAGCAGAACAGAGGAGAGGCGATGCGCGGAGCGCACGCACGTAGTACGTACCGGCGTGGCGGCGGCCGGCGCGGTCTCCCGGGCGTCGAAGGCGACGGCGTCGCCGGAGGCGGCGTCCCTGACGACGATGAAGGCGCCCCCGCCGAGGCCGCTGGACATGGGGTGCACGACCCCGAGGCAGAGCGCGGCGGCCACGGCGGCGTCCACCGCGTGGCCGCCCGCGCGCAGCGCCGCGGCGCCCACCTCCGAGCACCGCGCGTCGTCCGCCGCCGCCGCGCCCACGCCGGACTCCACCTCGTGCGGCGAGCTCCGGCTCCGCCGCCTGGCGCCCGCGGGGCCACGGGGGACGCCGGGACCGGGACGACGGGCGGCCCTGTCGCTACCGGAGCTCAGGAACAGCACGACGCCCGCCAGGGCGAGGAGCGCCGCGGCGATGGCCAGCGCCGTCCACGGGCGGCTGCTCCGGCGGCCTCGCGGAGGGTCGTCGTCCCGGTCCCACCAGACTGTTCCTCCGTCGTCTCGGACTCCGAGGAGCCGGCCCCGGAGATCCTCTCCGTTCGCGGCCATGGCTGCTCGCGCGCCCCGCCGCCCGCCTCCCCGGAGATTCTCGCCCGGATCCTTGGACAGGACAGGACGCGAGAGGAGAGGAGGGGGATTCTTGGATGGCGAGAGCTCGATCGGTCCCTTGTGCTTGGCGGAGGAAGCTGCAATTATATGGACAGCGCCATCTGGCCAATGGGACGTCTAACTGTTGGCGCCGATTTTTTTGCCCCTTCTCCTGCCCTCTTGGCTCTAGCTCTCAAATGGCTAAAGCTGGCGCTTTGTTTATAGCCAAGTAGTAAGCAAATGTAGCTGACGTAGAGGATTAGTTAATGGAAGAAGCAACTTTTGCTTGTGCTCTTACCAGTTCTAGACTTCTAGTATATTGTTGAAGAACAGGTGCAGGCGTGCAGCTGCTGCGTTGTTTATTTCGCTAACCCACAAGTTGCTGGATACTTAAATACATACATGTCTCTTTACATCGTTCCACAGGATGGATTGTGATTTATTTTTTCGCGATTCAGGATCGATTGTGATGTGATGACCCACTGATGCGGTATGAATGATCTTACCCGTTTGATTATTTGATTATTAGCGAATAGTAGAAAAGAGTATGGTCGTGCGCAAGTTCATTTCCTTGGTAAGGACTTGAGAGTTCATTGGCCTGCAATTCGCGCGAGAACTGGGTATTCAGAGTGTTCAATTAGAAACTGATTGCCAAGTACTTGTCAACCTGTGGGTCAATCGATCGTACCAGAAGTCAGATTTAACCTCTTATCGGACAGATGGAAGATCTTAGCCGGAGCTTTGATGGTTTTAGTCTATGTTTCTTTAGTGGAACTTGGGGCTGATTTGTTGTGAGAGAAAAATAGTGTTCGTTGACTAAAATAATACAGTTTATAAGCCAAACGCGTAACTCTCAGGTGGTGGAGTGGCCTATAACCCCATCTGGTCTTACAGACATCATAAACAGTTATTGTAACCCTGATCATGATTAATGAAGCTCCGATTTCCCTCAAATAAAAAAAGACTTGAGAGAAAGAAACAGAGCAGAGTTGCCTAGAACCGGCTGAACAGCAAACATTATTATTAAAAAAATTAAAGAGGGCAAAACAACATAAATAAGTTGTTCTATATTCAACGAAAGGGAATATAGTTGTTGTATGTTAAAAACGACTTAAACAAGTGCCCAACCTGACGAAGAGTAGTTCGTTCAGGCGCGGCGGCTGAACTAAATGGCACGACGTCATCGTCGGTCATTGCCGCGCGTTATGACGGGAAGGAGATGAGTTTTGCCGCGGTCAGAGAACCAAACGGGGGCTTGGTTGGTCAGCTGAGCAGGGGCTCAGGCTGCCCGCCCGCGGCTCGAGCGCTGGCTCCCGCGCGGCTCCAGAGTATCCAGGAGACTCCCCCGTGTGTTAAATTTTTTTTTTTGCCGCGGTCAGTGTCGGGGACGAGACACCAGTACACCACGGCACCGTCGTTAATCTTTCTTGCACGCCTCGTCGTCTCCCTCTCGAGGTCTCAGTCTCTGTCTCAGCTGAGCATTGAGGTTGAGGAGCCATGCATCGTGCATGATAGCTTCAGTTGCCTCGTCTCTCATCGTCGCCGGCGGTCGTCAGCTGCCTGCTCATTGTCCTTACGGAAGGATAGAAAAAGGGTAATGGCGAGTTGAACGGAGCCTCCCCAACAGTGGCGGACGCGGGAATTGAAAATTGGGTGTACAGTATATACACATACAGAACCAAACCATGATGGCATATGTAAAGTTAAATGTCTATCAATTCAAAGCAAAACAGTACTAGAGCAGAGTACATTAGTACAATTAATTTATACTTGCAATATTTGTGAAGTCTCAACTAATAAAGAAACATTACAAATTTATTCGAGGAGACGCTTTTGGAATCGAGAGATGATCTCTTCATCAGCAACACGTAGAAAAGATTGCTTCTCAATGAATGCAACCAAGCAATCATTTCAAGGACTGATCCTCAATGCTATTTCTTAGCTTGTTCTTTAATGAAGTTCATCAAATGCTCTTTCAACACTTGCAGTCCACCAATCAATTACAAATTTGCAACAACCAATCAAAGATGAACTACTATTGTCTACTGAGGGCTAGATGTGGTGGCTCTCAACTTGTTGTTTGAAACTGCCGCTGCCTCTGGGTGTGGGCCGTGCCGCCTACTGGTGTCTGGCTGTGCCCCAATGCCCGCCAAATCAAACCCCAGGCGGCGACGTGCGCGCAGGTGGGGAACGAGACTTTTTGGTCGATTGGGAAAGGTGAGTCGAAGCAGGCGGGGGCGAGCCCTGGAGGTGCCGTCACGGACGGGCAGAGGGCATCGCTCCTGGTTGGCTGGTTCCCTCCGTGTGTTTGATTCTTGGGCTGGCAGGCCGGCCCAGCTGGATGGTGGATGGTAGGGGGCAACAAATGTGGCATTTTTACTCTTGCTTGGATCAAATATATACAGAGTTTGGTCTATTTATATGTATAATACATGTATATGCATAGTACCTGTAATTTTTTCTCAAAATTATTGGGTGTCCACATACTGCGTCCGCCCATGCTCCCCAATCCTGTCCTGTCACAGGAGTAACTATCACCAGCAACAAAACAACACAAATTTACAAAAACACATGTCTGGAAAGATAGCAAGTCTCGCAGAATTTTTTTTTTTTTTGAACTAAACGGAGGGGAGAGTTTCCCCACCTTTCCATTCAAAAGCACACGCCCAAGTTAAGTAGGACGTGGAAAAGAGTTTGAGGTACAATCAGCGGAGGTGGCATATTCCCAATGAGCGTTCCCTAGCTGGGGAGGAAGGCGCTTGCGCCAAGTTACAAGGTCATCACAGACCCTCTCGAAAGAACCACGCGATGACAGAAATTTTCATTACGGAATACATACCCATTCCGACCGCCCCCGAACGCCATAAGATAGTCGGGAAGATGAAAGGCCGGAGAGTCGCTTCTAGATTTGCCGGAGTGTCTCGCTTCCCATGCTTCATCATCCGTCATCGTCCCCACATCGCCCATGCCTATTGTAGTCACACAGCGCATCACTTTGTTCGCAGCCGAAGAAAAGCGTGTCGCTTTGTTCTCCGGTGCCTATTAGCAAGCTTTCATTGTTCGCCGTCGACGATGTGTTTTGCATGGAGGTTCACCCTTGTGCTGAGCCGGTCTTTGAAGTACAGCCAAGCGAACACCTTGACCTTGTTTGGTAGCCTTGTCCGCCAAACACGCCCACCGTTGTGGGTGAAAATGGGAACATCCCCTGGATATTCGGTTCCGTTTCCGATTTTTTTTATTTAACTTTGTACGCAAATTGTAAAAGTAAAAGCAAAGGACGGGTTAACCGCTTCCGTTCAACCATAATCACCTCCATGCTCGACGTGCGTCACTGTCTGCGTAACCGAACCGAGGCGATCGAGGCGGGAGAGGGGAGAACAGTGGGCAGGTACATTGGTCAGAGCTTTTGTATGGAGCCACAGAACCGGTCTAGATGCGAGATCAAATCGAAGAAAAGAAAAAAACCGGTGTAGATGCATCATGGCTACTGCTCGCAACTACATGGTCATGTTATGACTTATGAGCATGACACGTACAGAGATACACACACCATTCAACGCTCTGGAGGCGAATGCCTGGGGTACGAAATCAAGTTCGAGATTTCCTCCAAGTTGTTACGTATTAGTATTAGCAACAAACTTTGAATGAAAGAAGTACAAACGTGTGTCAAAGTTGAATTCAGACATCCTCATTCGACACAATACCTTAGGACCAAGAAGTAGAGGAAAACTTAAAAAAAAAAAAGTGGCATAACAATTAGCAGCAAAAATTGATCGCCAAAAGACGAGGAACTCCGAACTCCAAACTCGGATGGGCGTGCGTGGTTGCGCAACAATTTCGTCATCGCCGATTAAAGTGGCCATACTATTATACTACTTTTGCAAATCCTGTAGAAACAATGATTATGATTATTCTGCACCTATGAGCAACAGATGCGACGGCTGCAGTTGAGCACACCAACCCCTGGGGTTTCTCAAGCCAAGCCTGCCTCTTCGCTGTCTCACAGACACAACACAACACTCCCACTACAGAAAGTAGGGTGTCATAACTGTAAAGAGCCAAATGCATACTGCTGCCTGTATTGCGCAAGTTCATTTTCTAAACAATTCTGACAGGTTGAATTAAACTGATTTGTATGACTGGATGGTTGTCAGCTTGCGCAATATACCCTCCAAAGTCCAAACAATGGTTACAAGAGGAAAACAAATACAACACATATGAATGGTATCCAGATTCTGCCCAATTTTGGAACCCAACTTGTAACGAATACACCAGAGTATCTTATCTACTTCTACAGATTCCTGTCTCTCTCCTTGTGCATATACCCGACTCCTGTTCTCCTGTCCATTACCCTCAGGCCTAGCATATAGTCATATACTGAGCTACTTTCATTGCATAGCTTAGCAGCAAATACCTGTGACCCCGGAAATTGTTTATCTGTCTGCACCTCAAATATAGGCCTCCAACAGACCACCAAAACTGTCTCCGAGATCAACTGTGGCACCTAACTGGTCAACTGAATTAACCTGCAATAGCAAACTATTATTATGTACCCTTTCTTCCAAAAAGAAGAAGAATAAAAAGTTCAATTATTGGTTAGTTTTATATGATTTGGAAGTGACCGTTAAGTTTTTGCTTTTCTGTTTAGAGGAGTTTCAAGAAAATTTAAATTTACTGAAAAAAGGAACAGTAGGAACCATCTATGAATTTTGCAGAACAGAGAAGTTCAACCCTGGTTCTTTGTGACAGATTTATCATGAACAATACCTGAGGGTCAATAGCACTTACCAGTTGTGACAAAAATTGCATCCAATTAGGCTGTAACGATTACTGCACCATGCGCTTCCTCTTCGATCTTTTGCCCTTCTTCCCTGAGTAGCTTGGAAGTTTCTTGTCACTGCCAGTACTCGATGCTTCCTCCACAGGCCCTCCCTGCTGTCAGGATTACATGAGTAACAGAGGATGAATTTCACTTTTTTTTTGGGAGCTGTAGGGACAAGGAGTGTTTTTGAATATGACTAGCCTCACAACCGCCCAACTATAATAATGAAAAAAAGGGTGAAGAGTACCTCTTCTGTGGTCTCATCATCTAACTCTTCATCCTCCATGTCATATGTTGATGACGACGCATTTGAATCTCCTGCAGCAAGTACTTTGCTGAGTTTTCTCCTGTTCTCTTCTTCTTTTAGCTGCCTAAACCTGCTTGTGAGATTGTATGTGAAAATTATAGCCAAGACAGAAGAGGTTTAAGCATCAAAATGAAGTTCAAAGGCACCTCTCTCCAGCTGATTGAGCATTAGAGCGTTTTGCTCGTCCTGCTGTAATTATCCCACTACCTCCCTCACTCACTACAGGCTTCGCTCCACCCATTTTCCGTAACCACACTTGCTGGGCTGTGCTGAGGACATTGTTTGTAAGCCTAATGGAAAACATGGAGTCAATACAAAATAACCGTGGATTTGATTGGTAATTTGATTGTAAAATTCAGTGAGCAGGGAAGGGGTTGTGAACTCATGATCTTGTATGAAGCAATAAAATAGACTGATGCACATACCAATAAATAGACAATCCTGATGGCACTGACAAAGAGAACCAGCCAATCATAAATGGAAGAAATTTCAAAATGAGCAGTGTGTTCTTCTGTGATGGGTCATCACTCTGCGGCAGACCATAGATCACAAGTTAAGCCATGGCAGTGTATAATTGCCACTATAACCAATGAAAGAATATACATGGAAGCATTCACCTGAGGTGGCTTCATGATCTCCATAGAGACATACTGAGAAGCAACAAGTAGCACAGGCAATACAAGGTAGCATATCGTGTCATGCCAGCCTAGCGGAGGATGACCATCCTGCATAATTTGGTTGAGATGTTAGCTATATTTTAGGCGTTTAGCATATCTGCATACCACAATCATGAAAGCTTATAGACCCTTGTATAGTCAGGCTCTGATATACAATAATAATAAAATTGCTGCATGGCCAACTATTTCAGCCATGGTGCTAAAGAGGCAATGGAATTTAAATTATGCACCATGGTTATCAAGGCGGTAAGGCGAGGCGTGGCGACTGACTACTGCCTTACGCTTAAGCGACTAAAGCGTGAGGCAAGGTGACGCCTTAAGAATGTAAGGAAAACTTTAAATAGCAGGTTAGAGCAGTAGATGATGAAGAAAAAAGAAGGGAAAAAGGAAAATAAAATAGGAGTAAGAAATGGGCTGGCCCAGTCCATCAGGCAGCCCATGTGCCCCTCCCCCTCCTGGCGTGGCTTCATCTAGAAAGCTTTCCATCTCTCAAACTCCCGATCCCTGCAGTGCCATTCCGCTTCTGCCAGGATGCACTGCTCTGCTTTCCTCCGCCCCTCTCCAGATGCACTGCTCTGCTCAGTGCTCTTAGATCGACAGCTGCCGCCGTTCTTGAGGGGGAAGAGGGCGCGGCCGCACGGCTCGGCAGCAGGCGGGCGGTAACATCTCCCTGCGGTGGGGAGGAATGCGTCGGCGCGGGTGAGCTGCAGCTTCCTGTTCCTCTCCCGCTCACTCGGCAGCAGGTAGGCGGCAACATCTCCCGGCAGCGGGGCAGAATGCATCGGCACAGGTGTCCCTCCCCCTCTCCCTCTCCCTCTCCTCTCTCTCTCTCTCTCTCGTGTTCTCTTTCTCCCCCGCACTCGTTCTCTCTTGATTTTTGCCGCCGTTCTCCATGGATCTCACTTTTTTCCCGCCCAGATCACTCAAATGCCGCACACCACAAGCGATTTGGCACGATTCGGATGCCGACGTTTTTTGGACGCCTTGTCTGTAACTGTAAGGCGGACGCCACACAGATCTAAGGCGAGTCGTCAGCTGTGGCGTCGTGCGTGCAGTGCTTTGGAGCTTAAGCAACACCTTAATAACACTGTTAGTCACATGGGAAAGCTTTTGTTTGTTTGAATGCCATCGAATGTGCTTCCTATCTAACTATGAAAAGAAACATGCCACTGTTCCAACACATCAGTATGATCTAAAATTCTAAATTGAGTACAATGTTGCAACATGCTAGTATGATCACTCAAGTGCAATTGATCAAACTATTTTTCAGAACCAGGAATTGAACAACAAATTTATATGTTAATGAGATGAATTTCAATACCACAAATGGGAAGAGCCACGAAATTCCAGAACCACTTTGCCGAGCTGCAATTGTTGTAGGACCTCCCAGTGACGGAATCCAGAAAAATCCTTCTGTGAACAGCCCCTTCATGCCATAGAAGACACTCAGCCCAAAAAGCCACTTAATCAAGCAAGCTTAAAGCAGTTGGACTAAACTTACCTCATTTGCTACATTTGAAAGTGCCTGGTAAAGACCAATCCATACAGGTATTGTTGCCAATGTTGGAAAACATCCTGTCAGAAAAAAAGTATAATATCATGATGATGCTGTCATAAAAGCACGGTTTTGCAAGGCAGAGAGGACTATATCAGAAAGAAAAAAAACTATGACAAGAAAGGATTCCTATTCAGAAACCAAGCACACAAAAAAATAGTCAGTATGGTTTAGGAGGGAAAATTTCAAGCAACCTGCTAAAGGGTTGACACCAGCTTGCCTATATAACCGAGCAGTCTCTAGCTGTATCCTTTCCTAATAAGAATTATATAGAAGCAGGAAATCAAAATACACAAAAGAAAAGAATTTAAAAAAGGTAAGGCCAAAATAAGCTTGTAAGGAGCATGATTGATGATTGAAATGGCCAACAGCTATCCAAACCTGGTTGCCTGCATATCTCTGCTGGATTGCCTTAATCTGCGGCTGTAAATTCTGCATTGCCAGAGTTGATTCCACCTAAAATAGATGAGAAGCACAGCAATCAATCCACCAAATCCATAACCAGGAACCAGAGACGGGACAGGTTTATTCAAATATCTTGGAACATTCACCTGCTGTTTGGTTAGAGGCAACGTCACCGCCTTAACAATGATAGTGAGCAGAATGATGGCAAACCCGTAGGCGTATGGCACATGGACTGCAGAGAGACCATCCTTGAGCACCTGTATGGTGAGACTCAGATAGTATCAGCATTTCAATGCTTTCAGTGTTATGAAACTTAGCGTTCTAACTAGTGAACTATGAGTATGACACCATATAACTCCGAAACTCTACCATTTCCAGTTTAAACACTTGGAGGCAAAATGCCTCCCTAAACCCATGTAGAACTGCACAAGCTTCCTGAACACCCATTTCTATCTCTAAGAAGCCCTAATGAACACTACCAATTGGTAAAAGAACCAAACATTGCTGCCTACTGACCAATGTTGTGGCGAGTTCACAAAGACAAGAGCATGGAAGCTCAAGACTAGCAGTGTACACTGTACACACCCTCAGTGCTCACCCTCGACTCTCCAGGAAGTCCCACTTCCATAACTCATAATTCGGGCGCGATTCAATTCTCCGCAGAAAGAATCTGGTAAGTGGTAGCAGCCGCGGGCCCGTCCATTGACTAGGCAATCATTACCTTGAGCACGACCTCGAGGGCCTCGGAGATGAAGCCGAACCAGCCGCCGTTCTTCTGGACCGCCGCAGCCGCCTGGTCGGCGTCGCCCCCCGCGCCCGCAGCGGCGTCCACCGCGGCGACCGCGGCGTCGGCGAGCGTGTAGAGCGCCGCCTCGGCGCGCTCCAGCGCGGCCTGGAGGTGGGGCCCGCCGACGGAGTCGAGCCCGTGCAGGCCCGCCCTCACCGCGCACGCGGAGGCGGCGCGCCGGCCGCGCCGCGTCCGGAGCGGCGGGAGCAGCAGCGGCCTGCTCCGGCCGCCCCCGGCGGCGCGGGGCAGCGCGGGGAGGAGCGAGGAGGAGAGCAGCGCCTTGGCCATCGCCGCGGGGGGTGAGGGGATGGCTCGGGGAGTGAGGTGGGGTTTAGGGTTAGGGTTTCATGCACGGGGAGGGAACGCGTGGCGAGGGGGAGGCTGTGGTGGCGGTGGCGGTGGGAGGTGGGAGCGAGAGGTGGAGAGGACGGGAGCGCGGAGGAGAGGAAGACGAGGTGTGGAGCTTGGAGGTGGGGGACGCTTTATTATCCGCTTATAGGCGCTCGTGGACTCGGCGCACCGCCACTACGGTTCAGTTCATTGTTATCTGAATTTTAGTGCAGTCAGTGGCCTATCTGCAGCTGAGCTCAGTACTCTACTCAATTCAGTTCGTTGCCCTCTGAACTCCTGTTCACTAATGTACTCCGTATCTGATTAGCATCAATACGTAATGTGATAAGGCTATCAGAGCATCATATATAATCTGAATCTCGGTCCATATTTCAATGGATCCTTTTAGCTTCGGGCTTCTTCTGTCTGTAGTCATGGCGTCTAAAGCAAGCTCTGGCTGCTCATTGCACGAAGGATATGTTTGATGAGCTATGACTAATTCAAGAGTTTGTTTAATTCCACTAGTGCTAATAATTAGTAGCTAAAATAAATACTAGTAAATCCAAACAAGGCTGTTAATAGACCAGCTAACTACTCCATCCATTCTAAATTATAACACATTTTAGCGTTTCCAGATACATTCCTTTTTACTATATACCCTAGATTAAGTGTATATCTAAATGCATAGCCAAAGCTATGTATCTAGAAACCCAAAATATTTTATAATTTGAAATGGAGGGAGATTTAGCTAAAAGGGTTATTCACTATTAGTTTCTTTAGTAGGTTTGGGACTACTAATAGGTTTGAGCTTCTCCAACCATTAATTAGCAATCTATTAGCAGGTGGACCCAAACAACCTTGGCTAATACTTAGCTAGCTAACTATTAGTACTAGTAAAATCCAAACATACCATATCTCTAACTAAAAATTAGTCCGCTAAAATAAAGCAAGCTAAAAACAGTTATGGAATGTTGATATATAGATCTCTAGTGTCGGTGTTTCGAGTTACCACCGACGAGTAAATTTCTAGTATTGCACGTCTGGCTCGGATGGTGTGCATAGAGGACACGAGGTTTATATTGGTTCGGAGCAGAAAGTCCCTACGTCCAGTTTATCGCTGCCGCTCATGTTACTAGCACTGAAAGTTTATAGTAGGGGTTACAAACAGGCGAGAGAGGGACATGTCCCAAGTCTCTAGTGAAAGGAGTGAAAGGGTGCTGAGAGCTCGGTTGCTGCTCTTGTGTGTGTCTGGATTTGATCGGTTCGGGGTCGAATCGGATCGGTCCTCGATGGGTCGATCACTTCCATGGGACGCTCTTCTTTCCTTTTTATAGGCTAAGAGAAAACACGGGTTATAGCGGAGGAAAAGAGAAGAATGAGAGAGAGAGAGGAAGTCCTTTAGGATCGCCGGGTCCTTCTTATCCTTCATGCGGGTCTCACCGACCCTGTAGATGTCAACAGGGATAGCTCCACGTCGCGGCCCTGTCCGCCACTGGAGCCATGCGCAGGCGTCGTTTGCCGGTCATGGCGTTCCATTCCGTCGCAGCGGACGTCATGATGAGCTGACGTGCCTGTCAGTGTTCGTACGGGGGTTAGGCAGAACACCACCGGTACGCCCGACGCTGTTCTTGATGTGAATCCTCAGGCATAGACCGTCATGGCCACGGGTTACATCGGGGCGTGCCGGTCTCTTCCTTGGTGTCAGAGCTTTGACCCAGGCCCATACGCTTAGACTTGGAGTGGTTGGCGACGGTATGGGACCCTATCGGACGAGCCGGAGCCCGCGACCTCGGGGTCAGGCGAGGCGGAGCGCAAACCCAAGGGTCGGGCGAGCGGAGCTTGACGCGGCTTGGGGGGCAAGGCAAGGCCCTCTCTAGAGGTCGAGGCGGAGCGGGCGCAAACCCAAGGGTCGAGCGAGGAGGAGCCCTCTCCTAGGGGGGGCGAGGCGGGCGAGCGCAAACCCAAGAGTCGGCGAGGAGGAGCCCCCCGGCCTTGGAGCCCTCTCCTAGAGGTCGGACGAGGCGGAGCGCACGACCTCGTGGTCGGGCGAGGCGGAGCCCTCCCCCAGAGGTCGGGCGAGGCCACCTAGGGGTTTGTTGGAGCTGTAGTCGCGTTCTTGACTGCTCGGATGAATCAATGTTGATGATCATTAGCTCCTCTTCGAGTACCCTAGTATTGATCCCCGACACCTAGCCAAAGATTAGCGTGCCCTAAATTTTTTCTCTCTCTCTCACCTAGATTATCCCCATCTTCAGTTCCTCTCTCCCACATTTGAGGTAAAAGTGACTTTTTCTCAGCTATTAGCCCTCGATAGCCAACTGATGGCCTAACAACTAGTTGAGCTCTTAGATAAAAATTGCTCCTCCATTCCAAATTATAAGACGTTTTGACATCTTTAGACATATTCTTTTCATTACATATGTGAACATAGTGTATATCTAAATACATAGCAAAAGCTATGAATCTAGAAAAGTCAAAATGCCTATGGAGATTCAAAAAAAAAATGTCATGTGTATCTAGCAGCACCAAACGAGGCTCCTAGGAGCGGCACCAAACGAAAGCTAAGACCTCAAACTGGCCCTGAGTCATCCTTCTATCTTACGGAAGAGAATAAAGAATAAAGAGTCTGTTTGGAATGCATGATTTCTGCACCAAATTCACAGTAAGCAGGGAAGTTTTTTTTTTTTTTTGATCAGTTCAAGAATTTAACTGCGCAGCTGATCTTCAGGGTGCCACACCAGTGCGTGCCGGATTGGTACCATGTCCCAGATTTTCAACGTGCATTCGAAATCTAGATCTCTTTTAGTTTTTTTCCCTCTTCGATCCATGACCTCAACTCGGGCGCCTGTTTCATTTCGTCAATGAAACGCACTTGCATAAACACTCACCAGTTTTCTTGCCATAATAACACTGCTTTGCAAATCTCCTTTCTGACGTCCATGCCACACTCAATCTGGAACAGAACTGACAGATTGTAACTGCGCTTCCGTTCTGCTCACATGTTCTTATTTTCCAGAACAAGCAGGAGTTCTGGTCACATGGTTATTCAGAAAACCAGAATGGGATTGCCAGCTCGGTTCAGACACCATCATCGATGTTCAGAAATCACCTGGTCCTGGTGTCATGATCTCTTCTGATGCATGGGCAGCGCTGCAGATACGTCACCGGCCGCAAAGCACAAAACAAACCCGTTTCCGGCTGTCATCCCGCCACCCGGGCATCCACTCATCCATTCGCCTGCTCCTGTCCACAGAGAAGAGAGAACCATCAGCTGCATCGCTGAAAGCATATTCGACGTTGCTTTCGCTGCACAGACGTCTCGTGGGAAACTACACTGCGTGGCGGCATGGTGCAGTGCCGGCCACTGAAAAGCCATAAAATATCCTGCTTCTCACAACGAAGTAGAGAGAGATCTTTGTTGGGCACAGGTCGGTTAGGCATCACAATCCGCAGCATTCGGATTGAGCAAAACTGCAGGCTAGGCTGATGAAGGAAACATAAGATTACTGTTTGCAAAAACACCAGCTTCTCATCAGTAGTTCAGTACCAGGATGCAAGCAGGAATCAGTCGAAATGACGCACATATGAGTGCATCAATCATGAATACAGCAACCACATCATGTTCTGATTCAATCTCTGATGAAAGCGAGACAGGAACATTAAAACGGTTAAGGCAATCATTAAAAGGGCAGACCCAGTGCCGGAGGCTCCCATATGAGTGGGGTCTGGGGAAGGAAAAACCGAGGCAAGCCTTCCCCCCGCAAAATCTGCGGAGAGGCTGCTTCGAACCCGCGACCTGGTGACTCAGTGAGACAGCTCTCACCGCTGCACCAGGCCTGCCCTTCCAAACCTCAAATAATTTTCGAAATCGACAACACGATTCCAAACCTCAAAATCATAGGTAGCCATCAACATTATTACGAACCTGGTCATCTGAATATACACAGAATCTTAACTAGCCAGCTTTCAGATAGTCAAGGAAGATCACCAATAGTGATGTACTTGTGTGACAGAGGTACAGAGGGGAATTAACAGAGGTAGGAGGGTAACTTTTGCCTAAATCACCAACTTTTATGGGGAAAAAGGAATTCTCAACTTATAAGCTACATGTTTAGCAGCAAATATGATGGCTCTTACTGATCCATGACACCACCTGTTACATTCCAGTATCTCATGGCATGAGCATGACACTGGGAGATCTAAAAGCTAACTGTTTTCCTGTTCTAGGATAGCACAAGATCGTTGTCACCAAAATGTGGGGGCCTCATGCACACCTGAACTTCATGCTCCTCTGGTCCAACGCGGTGCTTTGGGACCATGATTTCCAGTCCAGTTCCTGTCTCATCATAATACGCCTCAATCTTCGCGTCTTCTGGAATCCGTGTGGCCAGAGGTATCTCTCTCACAAACTCACCGGGAGGGCAGTGCTCTGGGAAAGGGTCCGTCAGCTTGAACGTCCTGTCGTGTCTCTTGATGTAGGGCATCCGGGCAGTGCTCACGCATGTTATCTTCACGATGCCATGCGTCAGCGTGTTCCTCCAGGTCACCTTGACGCTGTGTGGATCGGAGCAAAGCATGCTCACCACGATTAAGTACCCTTCCTCATCCTCGTATATCGTCTTGGCAGCAGTAACAGGCCCGCTTGCATGCTTGGCCACACCAGTGAACTCGTGCATCCATGATGGCTCGCCGGTGTGAGCTTCTACCTCTTGCTCTCTGTCAGAACAAGAATTGTTTGCCATCACACAGTCCTCCTCTACACCATGGCCAAAGAAATCCTTGCGGCGTTTGGCACATTTTGGTGAAAGGTCCATCCCATCGTCTGATGATGGTGGAGTTGAAAGGTTGAGACCTGAACCGTTCAATCCTTCTTATGGCTATGAGATCCATGTGTGGCACTCTTTGCTGCCGGTGGATGTGGCCTGTCAAGTTCAAAATCAGTGCTGGGAAGATTCCTCCATGACTCAAAGTCGCTGGCTTCAGATGGTATTGAGAAATTAAGTTCCCTGCCTGTCAGTTCAGCCCACCTCTTCAAGTCTGCCTCAGAAACTGCTGACAAATTTGGTGAGCCCACGATCTCAATCCCATGAAGGCACTGTGGGTTCGACAGCCCACGGTAGTGCTTTCGCTGCATACGGTGTGACCTGGCAAAGCCCTTATCGGCACTGAACGGGAAAGATGGCTCCCCATGCTTGGAATGCCCATTCATAAAGCTCCGGAGCTGCATCTTCCCAAGGGCATTGTCGGGCCGCTCCTTGAAAACCCACATGTACATGTTCTCCATGTCATGCTGCACCAGGAAGATATCAAGGCGGAGATCAGACTTGTCGAAGCCCGAGATGCTACCGGACAGGTCTCGCGTCACCTTCCCCTTTGGCTTCTCCACAAGTGCAGGCTTGAAGTAGTGATTAAAGAAGAACCATGCACCCCAGATGCTGTCTCCTCTCTTAGCACACTTCCTCGCGCCGACACCAATAGTGGCACTGCCATTGCCGTTGCCGTTACCCGTCGACTTTGGAAGTGTAAGTGCAACCTCAGACTCATAGTTGTGTGTTCCAAGAGTGACATCAAGTATGTCGAACGTGTCGAGGCTCCATGACGGAGGCGGTGGTGAAGGATCTGCAGAGAGCGGGAGGTTGATGTCCGGCGGGCCTGGGTGCGCCGACTCACGCCGCGGAATGATGAAGAGTTCCCGGTCACCACCACTACCAACCCCAACCCCATTGGTAGCAGTGCCGCCGCCACCTGAGGACTCGGCGGAGGCTGGGTGCGAGCCAGCAGGGTCCATGGAGAGGAGCGTGCAGGGGTGGCTGTTGCTGTTCTCCATGGAGAGGGAGGTGAGGAGGGGCTCCCCCATGGAGAGCTCCCTCCTCTCCTTCTCCTTCGTCCTTCCTATTTTTGCCTGCTTCTCTGCTATACCGACTGCCTCTCCTCTCCCTCGTCTCCCTGCTCTGTCACCACCTACTGGCTCCTGCCCCTTCTCGCCTGGTGCGCCAATCAGCGTTCAGCACATCCATGGGAGGGAGGCACACGGGTTCCTCACACAGCCTCGCCTCATAAAAGAGGCAACTTTCCACCACCAACAGATAGATCCAGATTGGCGATGAGAAATATCACGTCGGAATAAAACTGAGATCTTTCAGCCCAATATAACGGCAGCAGCCCTGAAAACGGATGGAATTCAAAGTTATTTAAACGCTCGTCAAATTCACACTGGTAACAACTAGTATTACACAGGATGACAGGAACCAAAATCTAAACCGCGGGGACCAAATGAAAAATCACTCTTTTTTATCAGTAACAACTAGGGATTTCTCCCACAACAATTCGATCTTCTCTTTACCAAATTGCAACTTAGGAAGAAGATTTCCTCAGACCAAAGCAGATAAGACCTCGAGAACTCCATTACCTGCCCAGAAATTGTCACAGGAGTGCTAAGGAAGATGTAATAGATGGGAAAAAGCAAAAACGCGAGGAGGTTGGGGGTAGAGGAAAAGGAACAGAAGGCCATCCTCTGATCTAACCTTGGGGAAGGGAAGAAGAGCCCACCGCAGGTCCCCTTGTTTCCCGGGGAGAAAATCTCTCCTGCGGGTGCTGTGGCGCCTCCGCCCGAGCTCTCGCCGGCGACGGGGGAGAAGAGGGAGAGCGGAAGGGAAGGGAAGGAGAAAGGAAGAGACGGGAGGGGAGGGCCCAGAGAAGAAGGGAGAGCGAGCCAACAGGGGTCTGGCCCGTCAACGGGTTCGCGTCCGCTAGTCCATTGCGGATCGCAAACTGCAACCGCGTTCGTCGTATTTCCCCCCTTTCCCTCGCTTCTCCTCCAAGAAAAGGAAAGGCGCAGGTGTCATTGGCTGGATCCTCGCTAATTTTTTCTTCACAATAAAAAGATGAATGAGTAGATGCAGCTGGGCGTGAACTAAAACCGTGATCTCTTCTTTAGCCACATGACGTAGTAGACGTACCATCGTTATCTTAAAAAGATGACGTGCCTGTTTGTTTTAAAGTGGATTTTATCTTTCTTTGTTTTCGCTAGGACCTATTTGGATCACCTACAACTATTATATTACAACTAAAGTTTAGCGGAGAGGCTAGCGCCATATGGACACCCGCTTCTAGACGTGCTTGTACTAATAGGCGGGAGACTACGCCGCACTCCGAAAGAAGGCCGTGCTGCCTATTTTTGCGCCCCATTGCATGGATCCCACACTACTTCCCACCCTGACCATCGCACTCGCTCTGTTTCACGCGCGCATGCGGGAATTGTGCCCCACTGCTTCCCGCGATGACCGTCGCGCCCGCACACGGGAAACCACGTGGGTCCCAGCCACCTGCCCCGCCTGTGGATGTGCGTCGCGGATGAGTCTGTCGGCATCAGGTACCCGCACAGTGACCCACGGTGGTGCCCCAACAACTACAGCAGGCGGGTGCAATAGGTGGGCCCTATTGAAATATGTGCAACACCAGATCTACTTTGCAACATCCAGATAAAATACTTGCAACGTACGTCTGAAACACTTGCAAACAACTGAAAAACATGTTTAGCCATTGTAAACATATGCAACATCCAGATGAAACACTTGCAACATACATATTAAACACCTAAAACACTTGAAACATACGCTTGCAATATATATGTATATGCATATATATACAACATCTAGATCTATTTTTTGTAACATCCAGATAAAACACTTGAAACATACGCTTGCAACATGAAACGACATACACTTGCAACATGCGTATATAGCCATTACAACATATGCAATATCCAACTGAAACACTTAAAACGAACGTCTGAAACACGACATCACCGGCGGCCACGGCCCGTTGTGACAGGAAGCTCAAGTCAGTGGTGGCGCGGCTCCCTATTGTGCAGAACCGCCTAATCTAATGCCTCCTAGGAGTACTTGTCTTTCATTAGACAATAAGTACTCAAGGAAAGACACTAAATTACGCAGTTACGTCGAGCACACCCCGAGGAAGAACCCGAAAATCCATATTTTCCCACCATGATCATAAATGAGAGAATAAAACTTACAACGTTTAGTCATTTCTTACATCACTTTTTATGCAACATCAGATGATAATATTTATTATTTATAATAGCGGAATATGATCATGTTATCAGAGTTACAAATAATTTAATTTAACAGCGAAATATAAACATGTGATCAGAATTACAGCGGCAATAAATATCTAGTCATGACATAATGAAGCATTGATATATAAGCTATGACAATAGATTACGCAACTTCTATTTATAAAAACATTTAGTAAGAGTTATAAATAAAAACTATAATCACAGCATAAAGGAATTCCCCTGAGCCCACAAGGAGGAATCAACACACAAAAGTCATCTCTAGCATCGCCTGTCACCTGCAACAGGATAGAACAAACCCTGAGTACTCAATTGTACTCCGCAAGACTTACCCGTCAGGAGAAAAGAAAAGACTCTAAGGATATGCAAGGCTATCTGGTTTGTGGGTTTATTGCATCTGCAGGAGCATTACTAAATGTGCGTCCTTATATTCAATTTTATTAGCAGTCATCATTAGTTCATTAACTAACCATTCTATGTAAGTATATGTGCTGCTTTCAAGCAGATGGTAAGCAATCAGAATTATTTTACCATCTTTCATCTTTCAATTCTTATTACGGTGCTAGATTGTAGACAAGTCATACCGGATCACCCGACGATTCACGAACCAATGTATCCCATCTGGGTACCCTGAAACACACGCCCCGCTTGTACCCTAGGCACAAGCAAAACCAACCCACTACCCTCCTGTCACGGGGTCAGGTCTCCGTCCAAACTTGGACTCCAAGCCCCCGCTCCTAAGTCCCGGACTTAGTGCGGTGCTTAGACCTCCACCATCTCCGCCTCCAATCAGTCGGTCCGGAAAAGAGCTAAAACCCATGACAAGAGATCAATGAGTCTTCCCGCGCCCATACACAAGTATGTGTTCAGGATAATAAAGTTTGTGACCTGCCTAGAACCCAATGCAACGGTCGGTCCATAATCGACACAGGCGGAACAAATGCAATCCGAGCCTCGCTCGAATGCCAAACCAAGTCCAGATCCAAAGTACCATTCCGCTCAGTCTTCAATTATCATTCATATATATTCTAGGTGATAATAATATAGTAACAACAATAATATGTTTCCTATCTCTCGCGAGTGACAGGCAATCACTCGACTTCTACCAGAGTCCTGTAGCATAGCAATCTACACGATCCTGTCATACTAGTAAGACTCATAATATAAAGTGCAGAAAAGTAGGAGTTATGGACCGGGGCTTGCCTGAGTAACATATAATCAAAAGTTAGTATTCCATCTTGGTGACACGATCTCCTAAAGTACCATCTCACTAGCACTCCCGATGACTCCGCGATCCATTGTCGTCTCTATTATGGTATGCAATGCGATGCAGAGATGATGCAATAGTTAATTAACAAGGCAACAACAACTCTTAAAATAGAGTACATACTACGAACTAACAAGCTAGCTCTAATGACTAATGTACTAATCTATGTATCAATGTCGTCGAGAAAGGTGTCATTTCCTAACAAGTGTTTTAGTTATACAATTCGAAGGTGTTTCTTTATTTCATTTATTTGATTTACTATATATTCAAACTAGGGCTCATTTGCTATCTTAGCAATTTAATTACTCTGTATGTACAAAAAAATACCGAGAACACCTGATAACACTTCTAACCTACTATGAAATTTTTAGAGCTAACACTATCACCGATTTATCGCGGAAATTCCTACAAGTTTATGTCTTAACAATATTAAGCATGTTAAAATAATTAGAGCAACCGTAAAAACATACAGAACCTATGCGAACGAAATACCCTATCAGATAGATCATGATTTTAGAAACTTAGCAAAATTGGTTTGGCATTTTTGTGATTTTTCTACACTTTTTGACGGATTTATGAAGTTTCTGCAAATAAGAAAATGGAAAATGAAATTTCCTCCAGGCACTAGGCTACGCTGCCTGTGCACCCAGACCCATGCCTGCCCACGTGGGACGACGACGACCAGGTGGGGGAGCCGCCACACATGTGCAGCGTGAGCGTGCCCAGGCATGGCGTGAGCGGCCTAGCAAGCCGGCCCACGCAGCCAAGGCAAGGCGGCGGTGGCACTTTTGCATGAAGGCCCTTGAACTTTTACTTAATCAACCCACAAGACATTACACACTATGTAACACTATTTACATGAGTCACGGATTTGCATTGGGAACCCTAGAAAAGCCTCTATTTCATTTTCTCACCTTCTCTCTTCTTCAGCTCGTACACAGAGGAGCAAAGGACGACTGGCTCTGGCCGATTCCCGCCGGAGGGACGGCTGCCTGGCGGCGCAGGAGCAGTAGCAGACCCGACCGTACTCGCGGGTGCCGGCGGCATGGCCAGTGGCGGCCCGAGGCATCCTGGCCACGCACACACATGGGCAGCCGTTCGACGACGGTGGGGGTGCTGCGGGGCGTGGCAGCGGAGGTGGAGCGACGCGGGGCAACGTGGGGGCCACGATTGAGCCCGAGCCTGGCCGCGGCGCGGACCGAGGCAAGGCACGGCACGGCGGCCACGCGCAACCACGTTAGGGGAGGCGACGTTCGATCTTCGTTCGAGGAAGATCGTGGCGGCGGAGGGAGACACGCCGGTGAGCCTCGCGGTGGCCGGCCGCACCGCCTGCTGCTCGCGGAGTGGCCGTAGGTGCTTGCAGCGGGCCGGCCACGCGCATGGCGACGTGCAGAGGCCACGGCAGCGGCACCAGCAAGGCAGGCCGAGCGGCGGCAGGAGAGGCGCTCGGGAGGGCAGCACGGTGGGGCTACAGGACCCGCGCGGGGCCGTGGGGGCTCACGCGCGCCCGCGCGCGCTCGCGAGGGGACCGAGCGATGGGCAGCATGGCCATGGTGGGTGCTGCGGGGCGCGGGAGAGAAAGCGGCAGAGGCAAGCAGGGAGGGAGGGATAGCAAGCAGCGTCCCCGCAACCATCGAGCTCGGTCCCTTCCTCAATAACGCGCGAGTCGTACCGGTGAGGTAGGTGAGATGAGTGGATGAGAGCGAGCAATGCAGTGACCGAACGACAACGGACAAGAGCACCTCCCGGCACGCGCGCATGGACGGCATTACGGTCGACAGTAGCAACGCATGAGTTTTTAAGCGAACGAAAAACTGTTAACGATCACGATTGAGGTTCAACTAATTCCACGACTCTAAAATTGATCTTATCAGCTATCTAACAGAGCAATCCGCACAACAAAAGGACCACCCGAGAGGAAGATAGGAGGATGCCAAGATTGGTTCGTCAAGCTGGGCGCTGGTTCACGAACCGAGCAGTAATTCGCGGTCCAGCAGCGTTTTCTAACGAAGTTAGGCAATTTCTACAAGAGTGCCGTGACACCCATCGCCACCTCGACCTACACCGCTCTCAAGTGCTCATTTCGACGAAACTGACGGTGCAAAAACATGGAGTTGATGTTTAGAAATTTTTTGTGGATATTTAAATGTCTAAGTAGCATTGTCTATCATCTTTTAAACTTGCGCTCCAAGTTTTATTCAAGTACTAAATACAAGTTATATTTTATTTTATTTATAAAAATTGCTTCCGTGCCACTGCTTAGAACTACTTATTATACTCTTCGCGTTAGGATTTTTCATCAACACATATAAGCATTTACGTAACTAACTCACTATATTAATAGATCTATCTCTCAGGCCATAATCTCAGTGCTAAGCGAGCTCGTAACACCAGAGGTGTTACACCTGTCATGGTGTCTCCGGCCATCGGCGGCCTTCTCCTGGTGGTGCCAGGGTGGTGGTGGCGCGGTGAACACCGCGTCCACGACGGGCAAGGCGGAGTGGGGGATGCGCGCGGCGGGGGATGGCGCGACAACGAGGTGGAGTGGGGTGGCGCTGCGCAGGATGGCCGTGGTGGGGGATGGCTGTGGCGGCGAGGCGGAGTGGGGCAGGCGGGTGGCTGCACGGCGCGGTGAAGCCGCGACGGGCAAGGCGGAGTGGGAAGATATTTTTTTGAGAAAGAGAGACGGGAAAGATGTAGAGGTGAGCAGGCCTGTTGGGCCGGTAGCGCGGGCGTCAGGCCCGGGAAGGCAGCATGTCTAAACGGATGGACGCCCGCGTCTAAGCATTAGCGAAAGTTTATGTGATTAATGTTTGGTCTAGTGTTATTTGAATACAGGACTAAAAGTGGAGAGTACCGTGGATAAAGGCATCTTTTAGTCCATATTAGTCCACATTTATCAACTAATAAACTAAAAAAAATAGTTTATTTTTAGTCCATCTGTTTGGATACCTAGGTCTAAAGTTTAGGTAACTAAAGCTTAGTCTATGGTATCCAAACAAGCCCTTACATAGGTCCTGTATTTTAGTCATCGAAATGGTTTTAGACTTCCAATCGATGGTAAAAAAATCACATCAACAATATAGAGGTTTGGGAAGAGAATTGGCTAAATATATTTTATTGCCACATATTGCAGGGAGGGTTAGGGCATAGTGCGGCTTTCCAGTGTTGGACGCTTGAGTAGGGTGGCATCGATGGCATGTGGAAGGGTAGGAGATGCATAATAGTAAGAGTAGTATGGACAAGTCTAAGTTAGGATGGTGAGAGCTAGCGAGAATGCCACTCGGGATAGAAGCATAATCACACCGTGTAGGAGTTGAGATGATGATACTAACAAAGAAGTCGATAGATATGAATAAAGGTAGAATAAATATCAATAGTAATGGACTGATTTGGATGTTCGAATTGTGATATCACTAACCATGGGTGACAACGATGGCACTTGCAAACTTAGCACCTTCCATTATCTAAGGTTGCATCATTCTATTATTCATATTTTGTAAAATAAAATTTGACCTTAGCTTTGTTGAGATATTTATTACAGAAAAAATTATCAAAAAAGTTTCTTTATCTGCTTTACTAGGAAAAAGTGAACGAAAAAAGAGCCAAGATGTATGCTGCCGTTCTTGGTAGGAAGGAGAGAAAATGGAGCAGAACGAGTACGCGTACCTAGAGTATGACCTAAATTGAGGAGATAATACGCCGCGGGAGTCCATCCCGTCCGGACGGACCGCTCTGCACGCTTTGCCCGCGTCGTTGGGTCCGTGCACCCCACGCCTCACCCGCCCGCGCGCGTTGCTTGCTCTCGTCCGCGCCCTCATCCACCTCGCCCATCTCGGAAGGGGGAGGCAGGGGAGGGATGCGCCTGCACCTATGGCCATTCCACCTCGAACCGCCGGCAGGAAGGGAAGGCATGCACCACCGCAGTTCCCCGCTAGGTAGGCCGTGACCTCCAGCGACACTGTGTTTCAAGTGTTTTAGTCGTTTTCAGACATGTTGCAAGCCTATGTTTTCAAGTGTTTCAGTTGTTTCATACATATGTTTTTTTCAAGTGTTTCATCTGGATGTTGCATATGTTGCTATAGCTATACACGCATCTTTCAAGCGAATGTTTCAAATGTTTCATTTTCAAGCTTATGTTGCAAGTGTTTTTATCTGGACGTTGTAAAAGTAGATCTGGATATTACATATGTTTCTATGGCTATACACACAAGTTTCAAGAGCATGTTTCAAGTGTTTCATCTGTTTTCAGACGTATATTACAAGTGTTTTATCTGGATGTTGCATATGTTACAAATGACTATGTTGCAAATGTATGTTCTGAATGTTTCGTATGTTTCAAGCATATGTTGCAATAATTGTTTCATCTGAGTATTGCAAAAGTAGATTTGGATGTAGGTGTGGAGAAAGCCTACGCCCTTGGTGGTCCAACTGCTGCGGCTCCCTGGTGTGGTGACAATGGAGCCCGCGGACACGAGAGCGGCCGGGATGGGATGCCACGGCGGATTGTCTAGGATGTGGAGCGGGATGGGCACAGGCGCGGCACATCGGGCGGGATGGGACGCAGGCCTCCATGCTACGTGCGTCGTGGCAGGGCGGGAAGCTCCGTCTGGACGGATGCTGCCTCTAGAGCGGGGATGGACGCGGGGCGTGCGTTGGGCGCAGGTCTGGCGTGGCGCAAGCGCAGGAGCAGTCGTCCTGTTCTGTAGCACTACTTCAGCAGTACTTTTCAGCGAACGAACAATGCTTTTCTCTAACAACAAATCAATATAAGCATCAGTATAAGCCAAATTTCAGCGAAACGGACACCACGTCTGGACGTCCGGACGCTAGTCCTCCGTTTAAATTGTAAAAGACGTCCGGGCGCTAGTCCTCCGTTTAAATTGTAAAAGACAAGAAAGAGAAAAAATACATAACGTATGACTAAAAATAAATAAATCACATTGGTTCGTTTCTTGTAACCCTCTAAAGCATTGCTCTCGGGGGTTAAAATGGTAGGACACAACTTCTTTTTAGACTAAAACCATAGCGGTTAAAATTAGCATGGCACCTGGTTTTAGTCGATGCAAAACAGTGGGACAATCAACCAGATCGACAAAACATATTATAAAAAAGTTAGAAGTCTAGAATCCACGTCAACAAAGCCCCACCGCCGTATCAGCCAAATGTTGAAGGCTACTTTATAAGCAACTTTTCAGTCGTCGATTAGTAACAAAAGATTGAACTGAAGGAAGACTTCAAAAGGAAAAAAAACTAAACACTTTGCTAGCTCGCTAATACTACAAAGCGACACTGATGAGACACCGTATGCGATGGTAATTGGTAATATATAAGCATCCGAGGCAGAGGTACACAAGTCGGCTCTTGCGAGCAACCTAGCTATGGCCGTTGGTTTACCACACAGCCGGCAGGTTCCTGAATTTTCTTTCTTATATTAACAGTTCGTCGGGCGCGGTCAGGCAGAGGTTGCCGTCGTTGACGAGTACGAATGCATTAGGCAGTCGATAAGGCCGTCCGCAGCAAGGCCTGGTTGAGCATCTGGAAGGGAGATTGTTCTGGCCTGTCCATCATCCGGAAACTGCGATGCAAATGCAACGCCCTCAGCCTCATGGATGGAGAAGGCCATCTGTCCCGCGACTCGTTCGCACTTCGCACGCAGAGGCCAAGGTTGCCGCCATCGGTTCATACAACTCCAGTCCAGAGAGAAGATTCCCAAGCCAAGTGCCGAAACAAACAAATATACTTGTTTCTCTTATTTATTATTGGAGTATATAAGTACCATCTGATTGGGCCTTCAATTTGGGTGCATATATACGGCACAATTTGCGTGGTTGGCACTTCAATTTGGGTGCATATATACGGCACAATCGTATCGTACCTATAACATATACTACAGCCATCAGATCCAAGATACGATGATTCAGAATGTTTATTATTTTACCTTGCCCTTTTCAGTTCCACTCCTTTCATCACTGAATCTGATCTCTGCCTACCCTTCTCACCTCCTTTTCTTTCCAGCTGACAGAGAGTAGTCGCTGCATACATATTTGCCTGAAGCAAATGGTGACTGTATCCTTCTTGCTTCTTGCTATTCATGTCAAGTGACTCCATTAACAGAAACTTTATCTCTGTTTTTTTTTTGCGGTAAAAATTGGAGGGAACAAGACCTGATCTGAAAGCCGAGCATCAACACCGAAAACCGAAAAGCTTTGTACGCACAAAAAAGTATCCACTTATATATGATTTTATTTTCTTTCACCCATGGAAGAGCTATATATTCAGTATTCCCTGGTATTACAGTACAACCACACTGTTATTGCCACCTGATAAGAGCCATGGCACAGTACAAGTGTACAACCACACTGGTTACTCTGTGACAGTGAGGTTCGTCTGGAGCATTACGCGGTTTTCGCCTTGGACAGGACCTTCTTCCTCTGGGCGAGCATGTAACGGTACAAGTATGGGAATCCTGAGAGCCAAAAGAAGCAGAAGCAGAGTGTGTCATGTCAGATCCTACTTTGCTTGGATGAATACATAGAGATAGAGACGGAGGGGCACCTGGAATATAGAGACTGGTTAATCCAGCACAGATGTAGAAGGATCTCCCCTGCAAATTAAAGTTGTTGCCAAGATAGGTCAAACTCGTTACCCAGTTGAGCAGTTGAGCTTGAGCAACATGGGCTTCTGGTTTCTTCAGTTCACTTACCTTCATGTGAGGCATGGCAGTGAAGATTAAGCCGACCTCACTGATAAGCCCAATAGGATACAGTACAGTGAACGTGGAGTATCTTCAAAAGGTTGGGAAAATAACAGGTAGTGATTCAATTTAAACAGAAATTGCAAAAGGGTGTATCACGATTTCTTTCAAGTCTCTGTGGAACAGTGGGATGGATGTATTCAGAACTTGTACCAACCTGAGCCATAGGAGCCAGAAAGGTGTAATTCCAAATGCCTCCTTCAAACCAAAGAAAGAATATCTGATGACCTGCAATCCACAGCAGTAAAGTATACTCTGAAATGGAGGAGGCACTATGTTTTGACATTAATATCATCATGAGAAACTTCACAACATGCAACTTTTTTTTTTTCTATTTTTTACTTTAGGAACTCAGGGGTACTGAAGGTGATATATATACTCAACATCTGTTGCAGTTAGTATGTACGTACCTCAGTGATGGACCAGCTTAGGACCAAGGAAGTAACGAGGACATGAGACTGTGTCTGCAACGCAAACAACGTGCACATTGATCATACATGATTCTTGAGAACCCAGCCAAGTAACTGTTTACTTAGGGCTTATTTGATGCATGTGTATCCACCTCAATCCATATGTGTTGGAGTGGAATGGAATGGAATTTAGTTTAATTACATTCCAATCCACTTCAACACATATGGATTGAGATTAATACATGCGCATCCAAACAAGCCCTTAGTTGAGATATATATACAACAAAAGTAAACTGAAGAAAACAGAGCAGTCGTGCCTAAGATGCACTCGTGCTGTCTTATCTGTGGCTGTCCCATGGTCAGAAGCAAAACATAACTAACATTCTAGTTTAGGAGTTGAACAAATCTCTATGTTTTCTTTATTCAGCATGCCCTTTAAAAACCAGAACTTGTGTAATATGAAAGATCAAGAGCTGATGCTACCTCAGGAAAACTCCACACGATGTACCAGGTAACTAAGATCCTTCCGCAAACTTGTGGAAGAGTTGCACTGATTGGAGATCTCACAAGCCCTTTGAACAGTTCAACATATAATTCAATTTTTCCAAAAAAGTAATACAAGAGTTAATTTCTGAAAATTACTACTTTCATGTTGAAATCTTTGAGGGATTATTTTCATGCAAAAAGTCAGTTCTGATAAAGACTGCATTCAATAACTAGAATATCATGACTAACATGGATAGTGAAAATATAAACATAAATGGGAGAGAAAGAAGAACCTCTTACCTATAATAGAATGAGGAATCTGCGCTACCAGCGACGCCATCACCAGTGAAATTCAAATTACTTAGTAAATTAGCACGGTTAGGTTGATACAAGGAATTCCACAAAGTTTCTTGTAGGACCACAGAGGTATAAGTGTGTAACAACTAAATTGAAAGATTGTATATAAACTCTCTTCCTATTGTTAATAAAGAAATGGATAAAATGCTTCAGGCAGACTTGTTCTCCAAATGCTGGATAAAATTTCTCTTCATGAGGCAACATGTGCAATTCAACTTGCAAATGCAATGTACTTTTTTTCTCCGAGAATCATTTTTTCTCACATTGGGTTTTCGGATGAAGTTTTAATGAGACATGTGCATATAGTGGTAATGAGGAATTCTAATCCTAGTCCATTGTACGTGGGCTCTTACCAAACTCTTAGGACTATATATGTTGTAATCACTAATATTCAGAGAAATAAAGAATAGTCTCTCTATCCTATGTCTATGTGTTCTCTACTTTCATCTAATATGTTGATCATGAGTGACTGAGAGAGAAAGATCCTAACCGCTGGTGAAGTGTTTCATAACACCTCAAAATTTCAATATCTTAGTCCCACATGAAAATTTCTGTATCTATTTTACCAGTACATGCTTGGTCATGTTCATCACGTATTATATGCAACATTTCCTTTTTCCAAAAATGTTTATCACATGTATTAATGATTGAAACAGATAGATTTCCATTGACTAATTTAAACATCTACGTATGCCCGTTGGACAATCTTGGTAGCAAAATATGTAGCTGATACAGTAAAAGTTTTGCATAGTGCTTTTTCTTGGCTCTGGTCTTTGTGTTTAATTTTAATGTTTAGATCCATTGTTTATGTACAGATACAAGAAGCACACATCTGGTTATTGTTGTGTAGTGATAAGAGTATGCATATAAAGAAGTTCATTGTTTAGATCCATGGTTTTTTTGTTTTTAAATTAGTGAATTTAATTGTATGATGCTCTTCTCTATTAATACATGCCCGACAAAACTTTCTTGCTCGTGACTTTTCAAAAAATATAAATAAGTTTATCTTGAATTGTATCTATCCAAACAAGTGTTACCCAGCAATAGCACATATTCCAGACATAACGCGTTACATGAACCGTGGGCTAAAGATGGTCATGAATAAATTGGTAGGATTGATACAATAAGACTAGAAATCAATGAATCTATTTATGGAATGATAATTTTCACCATTGCTCCTCGAACTTGTCTCATATTCTTATCTAGGTCCGGGTACTCTCAATCAGTGGTTCTTAAACTTGTCTTATGTTTTCATTGAGGTGCTGATACACTTAAACGAATTTTTAGCAGCCTAAAACTTGCTAATTGTACAATATGAAGTCTAAACATTCACTTGTGTTAAACTATCCACGTGGTGACATGATATGCTGACTATGTGATAATGCGGCCTTGACATGTGGGGGCAAAGGCTGTTGAAAACATTGAATCCATTTCGAAATGACTATCGAGAAGAGAGAGTTTGAAATTATAGACTTGTGATCATCTGTATAATTACATTAAGATGTTCGATAAAACATGCGACTAGGCTAACATTAGTTTACCTCTGCTATGGCAGCAGTCTGTGAAAACAGAAGTGGCAGCTTGACAGCAGCATAGACGGCCTCATGGCTACCGCCTAACAGCGCCAAGGTTCCGTGGAATAGCACCTCCAACCTGCAGAATTCAAATCCAAGAACCCAAATCAAACCAACAGGCCCATGTCCAATCCAAGAGAGACCTGATCAGGAACTGAAAATAGGCAGATCTACTACTAACCATCCGAAGAAGGTAACCCAGTTGTACAGGGAGAGGTAGAGCTGCCGAACCACCGACCCGTCGTCACCCGCCATTGAAGAGTTGCAGGGAGGAAGACCCTGAGATGGACATGGCTTTAAGGTGGTGGCTTTGACCCTAAAACATATGAATCATCAAAAAATTGATCTAAGTTGGTCAGTGCAAAGTGGCAATAACTGTCGTTGCTGCTACTGCTTACCAGCCACCACCCAGGCAGGCACCCACGCTAAATCCAAGCATATGACCAGCAAATTTCCTCTGAACAGCTGGTAGCATTTACAACTTATTTCTCTAAAAAAAGTTTTTTTTTCTTTCTTTATCTGTTTTGTATTTCATCAATCAGATACAAATATATATAGTCAATTAGCCATATGCGAACTTGTGACTAAAAGGGTTAACACTACCCCATTCTTTTACACTGATGACTAATCTGGAAAGTAAATATTTATTCAAGACGACTCAATTTTGACTCAAAACTCAGTTTGGTTATAAAGTATTCTCGGGAAAAGAAAATGTGCATAGATACCCGAAAGAATCAGCTGAAAAACATGTAGTGGTGTACGTACACTAAGACCCTGTTAGGTGTTAACATCATCAATCACCAGCCATGTAGCTAAGGTGTATTAGGAAGAGGGCGCTCATCAACAGCACTACAAGCAATAAAGCATTACTCAACCGCCAAGTGCCAACAGCTAGTTCACATGAAGTAAGCCAGCTCTCAGCAATAGAAGCTTATTACAGTCAGCCTAGCGCTCGGACGTCCAGCCGTTGGCCCGCGTCCGGACGAAACTATCCGTGCCCCGCGCTTGCTCCGTGCCGCCCGCCCCACCCGCTCGGATTCCGCGCCACTCGAACGACTCGCCCCACCCATGCCGCCCCCCCACGCGGGCCCACACCGCCCGAACACCACCAGCATCGAGAAGAGGAGGAGACACCGAGGCGAGGAGTAGAAGGCGATGAGGGAGATGCAACGCCCAATCTAACGAAACGTCCAAATGAAACATTTGCAACACATGTTCGAAACAGTTGAAACACTTGCAACATACGTCTGAAACACTTGTAAAAACACCTAAAAACACTTGAAAAAGCCATTGCAAAATATATGCAACATCCAGATAAACACACATGCAATATTTGTGTAAAATATATGCAACATTCAGATAAACACACTTGCAAACATACGTCCCGAAAAAATAAATAAAACATTTAGAATAAACGCTTGCAACATAAGTGTACAACTATTGCAACATATGCAACATCTCGATCTAGTTTTGCAATATCCATATGAAACACTTGCAACATACCTCTAAAACATCTGAAACACTTGAAACATACACTTGCAACATGTGCTTTCAAGCGTAACATCTACTTGCTGCTTGGACGAATGGAAGTTTATCGACACGGAGCTCGGCGCGGCTTGGAGCTTGATGCCACGGGTGGCTGGGCGCAGCCCCAACGAGCGGTTGTGCCGCTCCGATGACAGACGGTAGGCGCGGTCCCCGCGTGAGGCGCCCCGCGGTGTGCTGGAGAAGGGGAGGCGGCGGGCATGCGACCTCAAGAACTGCTGATGATGCTGCTTCTCCTCCGTCAGCGGCGGGGAAGGAGGAGGGATGGCGAGAGCAGGAGGGCGGCGACACGTAGCCGAGGTGGAGGAGGGAGAGGAGCAGGAGCAGGGAGGAGAGCGAGGCCGAGGAGAGCACGAGCGGCAACACCGAAATGGGGAATAGGCATCTTGTTTTTTAATGGAGAAGCCATGAGGGAAGCATCGGGGGAGTAGGCATATTGGGCGGAAGGGACGCGGACGGGAGTGGGGAATCTGCGTCCGTTCATCCGGACGCCCTGAGGAGAGCATTATCGATCTTATTATTCTTCTTTAAAACCATATTATCCAAGATAATGCTTGCGGTATATGCAATATGCACACTGAAATCAACACACTTAAAATAGTACTTCATCTGTTTCAAATTATAAAATGTTTTGACTTTCTTAGATGCATTGCTTTTTATTATATATATATCTAGACATAGTGTATATCTAAATGTATAGTAAAAGCTATAGATCTATAAAAGTCAAAATATCTTATAATTTGGAATGGACTATATATAAGTAAACTAATCTAATGCACAAATATATAATTTGACATATGGAACTCGATCATAGGTTTTGTTTGTACAAAACACCATGGTCGACATAACGTCTTCGCTTGAAGCCATCTTGGTACTAAAGTAATCAATATAATATTTAGATCTACAAATATAGATTTGAATATTGTATCAATTTTTTATGTATCAATAAATGAAAAGGTCATAAACTAAAAAGTTATGAATCTCTTTTCTCTCTACAACTTTCATATAAATTTTATCTTTATCTGAATTCATATATAAGAGTTATCATTTTTTAAGACAAGCTGGCAGAAAAAAAAGATATTTGGTCAATTCAATTCAATATTCCGCTAGCTTAACAGGCGGTATATCCTTCCCCGCTTCAATCGGCAGCAGTAGTATAGTTTTATATTTTTTAAAACAAGCATTTTTTTAAAAAAAGACGAATTTAAAAATCCAGAGAGGGACAAAAGGGCATTGATAGGGCAAACTGGTGGCTTTCGGAGAATTTATTGCAAGCAGCAATCTTTTTCATCTCCCATTATCAGAAGAAGAAGCTTTTGTCCAGTACAACAATTAGAGCAAGATATACAAAGCGTCACTTTAACAGCTGAATATGACTGGTGGTCTTATTACATTTGAAACTCTCACATCTACAAATCGACAAAGGCTTACAGAGTTTTAATTGGTCACACGGAGGTACACCCGGTGTTCAAATGGACCTAAAGGTCATCCGACCAATACAAACATACAAGTCTCTTTTAAGTTACTCCTACTAAAGGATCGGCTTAAGCACAAGAGAACTTCTGAGAAGGAAGAACATGTCTAGCCGTCTAGGATAGTGAGGCTCGTCTGGAGCGTCATGCGGCTTTCACCTTGGACAGGTTCTTCTTCCTCTGGGCGAGCATGTAACGGTACAAGTATGGGAATCCTGAGAGCCAAAAGAAGCAGCATGCAGAGCGTCATGTCATGTCAGATCCTACTCTGCTACGATGAAGATCGGCAGCAAAATGGGCAACAGGAATAGCGTGGGAGGTGCACCTGGAATGTAGATAGTGGTCAATGCAGCGCAGATATAGAAGGTTCTTCCCTGCAAAGTTGTTGCCAAGATTAGGTCAAACTCGTTGCCCAGCTGAGCCTAAGCAGCATGGTCTCCTGGTTTCTTCAGTTCACTCAGGTTTACTTACCTTCATGTGAGGCATAGCAGTGAAGATTAAGCCGACCTCACTGATAAGCCCGATAGGATAGAGTACAATGAACGTGCTGTACCTTCAAAAACCAAAAGGTTGGGAAAACAACAGGGACTCAGGGAGTGGTTCAATTTAAACAGAAATTGCAAAAAGGTGTATCACCGATTTGTTTCAGGTCTGTGTGGAACAATAGTGGGATGTGTTCGGAAGCTGTACCAACCTGAGCCATAGGAGCCAGAAAGGTGTGATTCCAAATGCCTCCCTCAAACCAAAGAAAGGATATCTGATGACCTGCAATCAGTCAGCAGTTTCTTTTTTTTTATAAAGTATATACTCTGAAATTTAGGAAACACTAAGTTTTGACATTAATATCACCATAAGAAACTTCACAGTATCCCACTTTTTCTGTTTTTACTTTAGGAACTCAGTGGTACTGCAGGTCATCTGCTCAACGTATTAGTATTTACGTACCTCAGTGATGGACCAGCTTAGGACCAAGGAAGTAATGAAGACATGAGACTGTGTCTGCATGACAAACGTGCACATTGATCATATAGTCTTCTTAAGCTTGAGAACCCAACCAAGTAACTGTTTACTAAACTGAAGAAAACAGAGCAGTCTCAAAGATGCACCATTGTGCTGTCTTATCTGTGGCATAATTGACATTCTAGTTTGGGAGTTGAACAGATCACTATGTTTTCTTTATTTAGCATGTCCTTTAAATCCAGAACCTGTCTAATGTTTATATGAAAAAAAAATCAAGAGCTAATGATACCTCAGGAAAACTCCACACGATGAACCAGAGAACTGATGTCCTTATACCAACTTGTGGAAGAGTTGCACTGATTAGAGATCTCACAAACCCTTTGAGCAGTTCAACATATCATCATTGCAGTTTTTTTTTAAAAAAAAATCAATACAAGAGAGTCGATTTTTGAAAATTAGTACTTTCATGTTGAAATCTTTGAGGAATTATTTTCATAATACAGAAAGTCATTTCTGATAAAGATTGCATGCAATAGCTAAAATATTATGACTAACAAGGATAGTGAAAAAAAAACATAAATGGGAGAGCAAGAAGAACCTCTTACCTGTAATAGAATGAAGAATCTGCGCTACCAGTGACACCATCACCAGTGAAACTCAATTACTTAGTAAATTGGTACAGATGTGCAAAAAGAATACAAAAACTGATAATCCACGGTTAGGATGATACAAGGAATTCCACAAAGTTTCTTGTAGGACCACAAAGGTATAAGTGCATAACAACTAAATTGAAAGATTGGATATAAAACTCTCTTTCTATTGTTAATAAAGGAATGGATAAAATGCTTCAAGCAGACTTCTCCAAATATTGGCATTAAACATACATAAATTATATTGACAAAATTTTAGTCTCAGATGAAAACTTGTCCATCTAAGGGTGCGTTTGGTAGGGATCTAGATTTTCAGGTGATGAATCAGAATCACTTTATGAAAGCGTTTGGCTAGTAGTTTAGATTCTGATTCACAGGATTATATATATTTTTTCTACAAAATCATATAAATAAAAATATGCTTAAAAAAATTCTAACTTTTTGTCCGCAAAGAACAACTTAAATGCAATCCATTTTAACTTATTGCACTAAAAAAGGACTATAACTGAAAAAGATACAATTGCTAGAACATAGGTGAGAAAAAGGAACCCGAACGTTTCTATGTGAAAATGCCCTTTCCTGGATTCCAACTTTGCTGAAGGAGGCTCGGAACGATTCTGTTCCGGATCTGGGCAGCAATAAATCGTTTGGAGCCGTTTCTGACGATTCATATGAGAAACGAATCTGTTTCTTGCGTCTAAACGGGGCCTAAGTATCTAGTTCACCAAAACATGCTTGGTCATGTTGATGTTCATCACATATTAATTAAATGCAACATTTCCTTTTTCCGAAAATGTTCATCACATATATTAAATGATTCAAACAGATAGATTCCCATTGACTATTTTTTACACGTACATGTAGGTGTGCCCGTTGGACAATATAATATTTCTAGCAAAATATGTGCCTGATCCATTAAAAACATAATCAGAATCTGCAGCTTCTCCGGGGTTCTCCTAGTATTTAGCATTCAACATTTAGTATGAGCTTTTTTTCCTGACCAAATGCTTCTTAGGGAGGATTCTCATGTGCTAGGACTTGTGATAGTGTTTTTATTGCACAATTAATCATCATGCCCCGTGGATGGTTTAATGCATGTTTTAAAATTTTGAACCTAGTGGTATAATTAGAAAGTGTAGCGTGCCAAAAATGCATCTTAAGAGTAACGGGACTTCAATGAATATCAACGGCTGTGTGGGCATCATGAGCCACAGAAAGCTGCTCATAACACTGAATCCATTTCGAAATGACCAACGAGATGAGTGAGATTCAAATCCTAGACTTGTGATCTTCTCTAGAATTACATTAAGATGTTCGATAAAACATGCTGCTAGGCTAACATTACCTCTGTTAAGGCAGCAGTTTGTGAAAACAGGAGTGGCAGCTTCACAGCATCATAGACGGCCTCATGGCCACCGCCTAACAGCGCCAAGATTGCGTGGTATAGCACCTGCAACCTGCAGAATTCAAATCCAAGAACCCAAATCAAACCAACAGGCTCATGTCCAATCCAAGAGAGACCTGATCAGGAACTGAAAATAGGCGAATCTATCTACTAACCATCCGAAGAAGCTAACCCAGTTGTACACGGAGAGGTAGAGCCACCGAACCACCGACCTGTCGTCACCTGCCATTGAAGAATTGCAGGGAGGAAGACACTGAGGCCCTGTTTGGTTTGGCGTCTTCGCCTCTTCCCTCACCGATGGGCTTTTTGGCTTTTGGCAATCCGCCATCCAAAGCGAAAAAAGCGCCAACCAAAGTGGTTTGCCTTGCTTTTGGAGTGTGCCTTCTATGGATAGCCACCCCGAGCCGTCACAGCTCTTCAAGAGCAACATCGCTTTCTTTCAGTGATTTTTTTGAAAATTGGGTTGACCTCGCTCTTTGGCCTTGGCTTTTGGCTTTTTGGCTTTTTGCTTTTGAAATTGGTGGAATAAAAAACTCTTCCATAGTTGTTTCAAGAGAGATAAAGATAAAAAGTATATTTTATACTTGTTTAACCAAACACTTCAACCGATGAGCTGCCGCCGCGGAGGAGAAGTCCGTTTTCAGCTTTTTCTCAGTTCGCCTTTCAGGATCCGTAGCCCTCGACCACCGTGATCACATTTACCCCACAAAGCTCCTTTTTCCACGGCCGCCGGGCTTCCACTCACACCCCACATGTCGCTACGCCCTTTTTTTTTCACAGCCCACGTACCTCATGGCAAACCAAACTCGTGGTTGGCCTCGCCGAAGCTCCACGCGTTTAGAGGCCGTGGCTTTAAGGTGGTGGCTTTGACCTAAAACATATGAATCAGACGCATCAAAAACTGATCTTAGTTGGTCAGTGCAAAGTGGCAGTAACTGTCGTTGCTGCTACTGCTTCCCAGCCACCACCTAGGCACCCACGCAAAAAATCCAAGCATATTATGACCTGCAAATTTCCTCTGAACAGCTGGTAGCATATAATACAATACAACTTATTTATCTAAAAAAGTTCTTTTCTTTTCTTTTCTTTATTTATCTGTTTTGTATTTCTTCAGATACCAATATGTATAGTCAACTAGTCATATGTGAACTTGTGAAAAGGGTTAACACCACGCTTTTCTTAGCTGAGTCGCTGATGACTGATCAGGAAAGTAACATCGATATTCAAGACGACTCAAGTTTGATTCAAAACTCAGGTTGGTTATAAGAAAAGAAAATGTGCAGTCCATGAAGAATAAGCTGAAAAACATGTAGTACTGGTGTACGTACGCTAAGACAGTGTTAACATCAGTCACCAGCCATGTAGCTAAGGCGCGTTAGGAAGAGGGCACTCGTCAACAGCTCTAGAAGCAATAAAAGCATTACTCAACTGCCAAGTGCCAGCAAGTAGTTCACAGGAAATAAACCAGCTCTCAGCTAGAAGCTTACTGTTCTTCTTTAAAATCACAAGATGATCCAGGATAATCCTGCAGTATATGAACACTCAAATGAACACACTTAAACCAGTTCCATGCACACTCCAACATTGTTTTTTTTGGCACAAAACATCATGACTGATTTTTACATGCTGATATAACCCTCCCAAGTCCCAAATCGATGCATTATAGTTCGAGCATTTCCTCTTTGACATTAACCAAATTTTGCAGTGTCATAAGTCGTTGAGCATGTGGCCTATTTGTGCCACGTGGCTAGACAACCATCATGAGTCCATGAAAACCCAGATAGACAACATTGTAAGAAATATTTAGGTACTGATATCAAGCAAGCCGGACTTGACCCTCATGAAGTCCAGTAATTGAAGTCGAGACTAGTGATCAAGGTTGTTATGATTTTGATCCAATCATTAAACCTTACGACATTACAATCCTATCAAGCAAAACGATATCGATCCTATGATGTATTATAGATTTTGTAATATCTTGATCTTATATGAAACTTCCATATAATCCCATAAGAATGATAGGATCTTGATCCTATCATACTACATAACAATTGACATAAAAAACCTTTTTAAATGATTTGGATGAAAAATGCTATTTAAAGCTAAGGTGTATTGAAAATAATAATGTAAATAATTTGAGTTAAACTTTAAAATGTTAGTTAGATCAATAAATATCAATATTATAGACTTCAATCTTTATGACATATTAGAAATCTTATAAAAATATATTTTGTAGAATCTGATAGGATTTGAATATTACGATATTATTCTATGATCTATTGGGCAAAAAAAAAAAAAGATTGTACCTAGGATCCCAATTTTAATATAAACTTTTGCTATGGTTAGACTAATTGTGAGTAAAAAATAGCAAAGTTTGAATTTTGAAATGCATGCCTTATATATTTAGGATGGAGGAATATTTATTATAAAGAAGAGAAAGGGGTGTGAGTTGTGACTATGATTATATGATTCAGTCTAAAACGATCAAATTTCAGCGAGAGTTATCCATTTCGGTGAGGCCGAAACAAGATCACATCGGTAAACAATTTAGACCAAATTTGATTTTTTTTTTTTTTTACTTTAGTCTAGAGTTCATACAAGCCCATAAGTCCGTGCTGCAATAGATGGGTTCGCAATTTCGATGAATCTGCGAGGTAACCGGCAGCAATGAAGTAAATATGCGAGGTAACCGGCAGCAATGAAGTAAAGCCACCAGAGACCGCTCGCACCAGACAGGGGACACAACGGCATAGATGGTGTCCGGTGGCACCAGAGAGGGACACAGCGGCATAGTTGGGATCCGGTGGCCTTCGGAGGGCGCGACAGGAGGGGAAAAAAATTCTATGCGACACCATCGCATAGAATCCTCTGTGCGACACCGCTACACCGTCGCATAGATTTTTTTTTTTTTTTCTGATGGGAGTCAGCGGATTGGGAAAATCTATTGCAATCAGTGATTGTGTTTCAACTATAAGGTGGCAGAAGTTAACATGTGGGCCAGGCTGAGGCCTGAGGGCTTTTGCAATCTAAATCCCCGGTGCCGAATGATATTAATTTCCTCCCAAAAAGGGATAATAAAATGACACTTATCTCAGCTTCTCAATAGAAAATAAGTTCACTACAAAAAGTGATACATCAACTACTATAGCTAGAGCATGATAATGTTCCTGGCACTGGATAATAATCAATCATATATTGTTTGCTAGAAACAAGAGAACACTACCAGTTGAGAGAAGGATGCGAAACACATTGCCATATAATCAACATGGAAATTCACCCAATTGGGGGTGATTTGGAGCAAATTACAATTTAACCATGCAACAGCTGATAGCTGAAATGATTCTGGTACAGCACATTACACGTATGGGGCAGTTCATATGAAGAGCTCCATTCTAATAATATCCCCAATCACTAGATTCTACCGGAAATGTCAAAAACTTGAGCCGTGAGGCACATTCTAACATCACACAAACCATTCTACAGAGCCCTTGAGCAGCATTACGCCGCTTTGGCCTTTGATAGTGCCTTCTTCCTCTGTGAGAGCATGTAACGGTACATGTGTGGACTTCCTGCGGTGGTCCAAAGTGAAACAAAGCACCTTCTTATAAGACACTAATGCAAATAGCAAAATGGAGGTCGGTTGAGGGGGAAGGCTTACCTGGAACATAAATCAGGAGGGCAAGAATAGATGTATAGAAGTAATCGTATGAGAAGTTCCATTTGTTGGGCATCCTAAGACAGTATTTCTCCGATGCCTGAAATTGGTCCACAAAAAAAATAGTTAAAAACGATAGTTATAAGCTGAACAACATGTGGACCTTTTCAGTTTTCTAGTAAGATCAGTGTACCTTCATATAAGGCAAGGCAATGTAGATCAGACCAACTTCACTAGAGATACCAGTAGGATACAACAACATAAAGGTGCTGTACCTGCAGACAATCAGTATGCAAAAACACTTTTAGGGGAAACTTCAATGACAAAGGTGGTAAGATTACTCTCCAGATTTGGAGCAAATCCAAATTTACCTAAGCCACAATAACCAGGAAGGTGCAAAGCCAAATGCCTCCTTCATTCCAAAGAATGAGTATCTGATGATCTGCAAGAAACCAGCAATTCCTATTAAGATTACTTTGAAATTCAGACCATAACAAAATTTACTCTAGGTTTTATAGCAACATATAATAAAGTACTGAATTCAATGGTAATTAACGTGATTTGTACCTCAGTGATAGACCAGCTTATGACCAGGGTAGTAACAAGAAGATGTGACTGGGTCTGCAAAACAAGGTTCACACTGTCAAGAAATAATACAATTGTTTACTCACAATAGAAAAAATTGAAATAGGATGCAATATCCTTTTCTAATGTGCCTGGTGTTGAAACTTGTACAATGCATACTCATAGTTGCTTATTCCATTATCGGACTTGAAAATTAAATAATTGGCTAACCTTAACTTAGTCCAAAAAGTCACAAAATTTAGCAAATGCTTTTAAACCTAGAACCGTGTCATAAGTCAAGACCCCAGCAACACACCAACACATTGATATGTATCTAATTTAAAATACGAAATTACAAAATGGAAACTCTAAAGTTCATGAACAAATTAAGACATATTCCTAAAATAAATGGATGTCATATATGAAAACATGAAGACTTTCTAGTGATGATACCTCAGGAAAACTCCACAAGACACCCCATGTAAGGAACAACCTGGATCCAATCTGTGGAAGAGTTGCAGAGACTGGAGACCTCACCAACCCTATAAAGAAGACAAACTTATCAGAATAGTGACAAAAAAGCAATACCGCAATAGTGAAGAAAGCATATTTTTCTTATATCTAACCCTCCTCGGAAACTTTCTGATAAATAAAATGTCTGATGTGTTCAAGATCTAGACTGATGTTTATGTATCATACTGTTTTGAGTAGATGGACTTATAACAAGAAAAAGGGATACATGTCCACCAACATCACTGTACCTACAAGCCCATGAAGAATCTGAAGCACCAACATCGCCACCACCAGAAAAACACAGAAAGGTCAGTTAGTACCTCACAATCTTCATGTGGGTAAAACATGGACTTGAACTACGGCACTAGAAATTTCACAGAGTTTATCTAGCACAGCAAAAACATACTAGGGCCCGTTTGGATCCTTAGAATTGAATTCATTCTAATAATTACAATTTAGACATAGATTAATTAAGCTAATATAGTTGTATATGGAATATATTTGTATATTTATTGTTAGGCATACAAGGGACATACCTATATGTTGCATTTCTATTGTAGGGAGGTGAGTTGAAGAGTGTGATATAAGTTAGAGAATAGAATTATAGCATAGTGATCTATAGAATCTATTTCCATCTCCCTCCCTATGAATTTGAGATAGGCTTATTTGTGAGCTTGGGAAAGTTATGGAATGTCAAATTCCAAGCCAAATAGCCTAATCCATTATGTAGATTTCAATTCCTCCAAAATGAAGGGATCCAAATGGCCCTTACTGAATTTGAACCAGTGCAAGATTTTGCTGCGACCATAAGTAGAATTTATGTAATTGCACACATCAATCTAGTTAATTAGCAGTTCTTCCTACCAAGAACCACAAGACAATTTTGCTTGTAGTATCCTTACTCAAACTTTAAAGCAGTAATCATTCCTGTTAGGATAGATCCAGGCTTCATGAGCTGAGCAAAAATATGAAATTGGGCCAACTTTACAGCTTTACTGTGACCAAGCAAACTGAAGTGCACTACCAAAGCACTGCTAAATAAAAATGGGTGCGGAAAAAGAACCAGCTGACCTCCATGACGGCGGCTGTCTGCGCGAACTGCAGCGGCCTCTCGACGGCGGCGTAGACGGCCTTGTGCCCGCTCTCCCGCAGCGTCAGGACCGCGTAGTACAGGACCTGCGCCCTGCGACACCCCCAGATCAAAGAAACACCGAATCAAAACCCAGACACGGCCAACGGAGCAAGAGGAGGAAGATCCATCCGGAACCCAAGAAGAACAGATGAGCACGCAGCGGGGGCAAAGGCAACGGACCATCCGAAGAAGACGACCCAGTTGTAGACGGAGAGGTAGAGCCGCCGCACCGCCGAGCCGACGCCCGCCATCGCCGGAGCCGCGGTGAGGACTGAGGAGGGAGAAGACGCCGGGATGGGACTGGGGTGGGCTTGGCTACTCTGACCAGGCTTCTGAGCTGTGCTACTGCTGATCTAGTACAAGCAGAGACGCCACACGCATCAGATCAGATGGCATGAAATATAGCTTCGGCGTCTCTGCGGTGGGCTGCACACGACACGGATTGAGAGTCCGATTCGATCTGGCAGCGGCGGGCCAACCACTGCCCGGATTGAATTTGGTATTGAATTGGAATCGGATCGGGGTGGATGGACGACAGGTGAGCTGGTGGGCAGCGGGAGTTATTGCTGCTGCAGCTGCGTAACCGCCAGCCCGCCGCCGGCGCCAATTCCATCCGTGTGACCAGCGAATCTCTGTCACACAAGTGTAGTAGTAGTGTAGTACTGGACTTGTACAATGAACATGCCCTTCCTATTTTCTTTCCTTTTCAGTTCTCCAAGAAAAGGTACATTTTTTATCAATCGGCAGTCGTCAATCTTTATATATCAGTCACGGTAACCCTGTGACCAAAACAGTAGCTGCTGTTTGATCCAGAGCTCCAGCTGATTTTTCACCTCAATTCTGGGAGAAAAGCTGAGTGTGCAGATGCCTAAAGAGGGCCCTATTCAGCTGTCAGAATTTTGACTGAAACTAACTGAAAATACTGTTTTGACTGAATTGTTGTGAAAGAAAAATACAGTTCTAACTAGAAAAAGAAGTTGAACAAGTCGAATATAGAGAAACATCAAACATTCGAGTAGCCTTCCAAGTGACGATAAAACCGTTCAGCTAACTCAACTGTCAACAATTAGCTCAACTAATTGGGAAGAAGACAGTTCGGTTAGCATGCCCATCGCACTTCTTTTGCAACAAATTATCACACATCTTTAGAACTCACAAAGTAATGTTACATGATCTGCCTAGCCAAACAAGCACACCGACAACATAGATCAACGTAGGAGGTGTTCGGATCCGGTGACTAAAATTTAGGAGGTGTCATGTGAGGATGTCGCATGAGGTGTTCGGATACTAATAAAAAAACAATTATAGAATCCGTCAGTACTCCACGAGACAAATTTATTAAGCCTAATTAATCTGTCATTAACATATGTTACTGTAGCACTACATTATCAAATCACGGCCTAATTAGACTTAAAAGATTCGTCTCGCAAATTAGTCGCAAGCTGTGTAATTAGTTTCGTAATTAGTCTATATTTAATACTCCATGCATATGTCTAAACATCCGATGGGACAGCGACTAAAGTCTATCTGTAAATTACTTCCTTGGCTTTCAGCTGTATAGCCTGTATGAGGTACTGGATTACCCCAAACATTGAAGACTAATTGGGATTCGGTAGAAATGCGAGTTTCTATAATGCAGCGGAGAGGATCCCCAGTTCGACGCAGAGGGGTTCGAGCCCTTCCTCTTCCAACAAGGAAAGGGCTGCCAGGCCATAGTAAGAATGGTAGATGTCTGGTATCCGATCATCTGGGAATTTTGTGAAGCCTCCATACTGTTGCAACAGTGAACGAGTTATCTGAGAATGTGATCAAGGCATTAAGCTGACAGAAGAGATTTGAGATCAATTACAGGTGACTGGCAGGTGAGCAAAAATCCCCGCAGAGCACAGCTATCGATCAAGCGATAAGCACCCAAGATCTTCAAGACACCTCCAACCCAAAAAAATTGTAAAAATGATGCTCGAAAGATTGACTCAGTGAAATTAAAAGCAAGAAAATTACTCAGGTCTTGTTCACTTGTCACATAACTAGTACATTGATTGCAAATTGAATTTACCAAAAAGCATAGCAGGTATCACTGGGCTTATTTATTCTCCCTTGGAATCCTCCATTAGTCACTTGTCTCTACACAAGTGGTAGAGGAATCAGTTTGTAAGGTTTTTTACCATAGGGTGAAGGCGATCCAGTTATACTTTTTTTTTATTCTACCTATGTTGATTTCAGATAAATGGTAACATGAATGAAAATGCATGGCATAAAAATACTGCATTTATCCAGCATGGGTAAAGAAAAAATTGACATGTTAATGTAGTAGAATAGTATATATAAGAAAAGATAAGAAATAATGGTCCCTCGGCTGCCCTGCACATCTAAACATTAAGCTTACTAGCACACTCACTCACTATGGCTAGAGTTAGAAGAAGATATTGATCAAGAACAACTCGCACACACACAGTAAGCTCAGCGCTGGCCGAAAGCTCTGCTTCAAGATGTGGCAAACTGAACTGCCTTCACTGAGTTGCAGTGGGAAACTACATATACAACTCTACACATCTAATTATAGTACACAGACATGCCAGGCTATAGTGACTAGATGTGACAGCAGGGCTGACTTTGACGTCTGTCCCTGCTGTGGCTACAGTGCAGCAGGGGAGCCTTTCGGCGCCTGTCCCTGCCGCGGCTACAGTGCAGCAGCAGAGGAGCCCTTTCAGCGCCTGCTATAACACCCTCGGTGTTACTGCTTAAACAACTTGTTAAACTATGTCATGAGCATCATGTTTATGTGTCAATGCATATGGTAAAGTGTGTAGATCAATTTCCGTACTCAAAACAATCAACAAAAGTGCTAAACGAAAGTTGATTCAATAGTCATGTTATATCATTTAGGGTTTAAAACTAATTTTTATTAAGCAAAAATACTATAGAACATGTATGTGACACTTAAATAAAGTTGGAAGTATAAACTTGGTAGATAACAATGCAGCTTTAACTTTTGAAAAATAGATGTTGTTAACTAGTGTTTTGGGAGGTCTAAAATCAAACTTGACGTTAAGATAAGCTCTTTTCATTAAGTCGGCAAACACTTTGAACTATTGTTAAAATACCATTTTGGCAAATTATATTGAGCAAAATAGTTAAATAGTGCTTAAATATTTTGCTCCCACATGTTAGTATAAGGTATGGACTTTGGCATGAAGTATTTATTGGTTGAGGTTAGCAAGGTTTAGATCTATTAAAAATTACGATAAAAGAGTTAATGGTTACTTGGTCCTAACTGAAAACCTTAACATTTCTAAGTATGAAGGGTGGTAGACAATGCTATTTTGGCATTTAATTTCTAATAAAAAATGTTTAAACACTAGTGGCATGTTTTGGTATTGTTGATTGCATCAAAGTGAGTGCTTGAGCATGGCATAGGTCGACATTTGTGTTGGATGTTACGTTGTCCGCTCTAAAATTGCCCTAACTTCACTAGAACGCGGTGTTGGGGTTGTGTCGGGTTTCGTTCATGAACCGGCATTCTGCGTGACGAGCTCATGTTGGCATCCTTCTATTCCCCTCTCTTGTTGCTCTCGGGCCATGTCGATGGCTTTGCTGGGTCACTAGTCATCTTGACTTTAGGATAGGGGAATTAGTTGGGCCTCAATTGTGATCGTTGGTAGTTTTCGCTTCGCTTTAAAATACGTGCACGTCACCTATAGCAGCCGTTCGGACTGGGTTCGCGGTCACCGTGGGCACAGCGTGGTGGCGCCGGGGTCACGTTGCGACCATGCCGCGGACGCTGACCGCGCGTGCTCCAGGCCCGTGCCTGTGCGTCCAGGTCTAGCGTGGCCCAACCCGGTTGGCAGTGGTCTAGTCACCCGGCCGCAGTGTGCGCGTGCCAACGCCAGCCACTGAGCCATGCATAGGGCCGTGGCTGTCACCGCTTTACTGATGTGGCGCTCGTCTCGCCCTTCATCCTACCTACCGCGCGCGTCGAATCTTTGGACATGTGCTGCTGCCGCCGTGCCTCGGTCGTCGACCTCAGTCGCTGTGATGACGAGATGCTTCCCTACCTCGCCACAAGCCGACGCTAGTGAGCCCCGCTCGGGTGTTGCCGCTCCACTCAAATGTGTCGTGCCAAGCCCATAAACCATAGCTACGCTCACGTGTTCGAGCTGTCGTCATCAAATGGAGCCGCCCCACCTTAATCCGCTCGCCCATGCTTTGGTGCACTCTCCACGACAGGGCCGTGGCTAGAGCTCTACTGTTCCGCCCTCCAATTGCCTAACTCCAGCGACTTCGCTGTTCAATTCCTCGCTCTCGCGGGAAGCTTAGGAAGTAGGCTAGCCATATACTTCCCCTCAAGCTCAGTTATGCCCTATCGACCGACAATTTGGTGTTTCGCTCGCCGCCGGTCGTGGGCGCCGCCGAATCAGTTGGTTGGGAGGTAAGGCATGTAGGAGTGGTAGCAGTTCGATTGCTCATAACCCTGAGCTTGCCTTGACTCCCCCTATCTGATGCTCACACTATTTTGGCCAGGGTGCTCGTCGTCGGTGGGGTGACGCGCCGGTGTCCTTCGCAGAGCGCCGCCGCCCTGCTCGGTCGCCCGTGGCCAGACCGTCGCAGCGCTCCCCAACTTCAACCGTCAGTAGGGCATGCACCACGGTGAGCTATGGATGCTCCTCCGCCATCTCTACCTTTTGTGAGGGCGTAGGCTCGCCAGAACAGTCGTGTCACCGCTGCAGCCCGCGACAGGGCGTCTTTGAGTCCCTAACCGCCGCCCATCCTTGCGTGTTTAGCTGTAGATGGTGGTCGACCACTCACTTCCATCGTATCGAGCCTAGTTTGCTCGGCGTAACCGCCTTGTGTCGTCAGCCGCCACGTTGGCGGGCGCGGAGATCCCAAGGATCTCCTCGTGGTAAAGGCGAAGACATCCGAGGGTATAATTGCTAGATTACTGACGGTAGAAATAGTGCTCATAGTAGTCATGTTATTATGTAGAAGCACGGGGGGTTTTCTGTAAAGACGTCGTCGCGCGCAAGCGCTGTTGCTGGGCCGCCCCGGCGCGCGCGCAGCTACGCCGCGCTAGACTGTCGCGCCTGAAGGGTCGCTGCCGGCCCTTTCCTTTTTCTAATGTATTTTCTAATTTAGTTTTTAAGGTAAACTTGTAAATTTAATATAAAATTATGTAGTTAATCAAAAATTGTGAAACTAATTTTATTAGGTTTCTAAAGTCATGACCTATCTGCTAATGTATTTTGTTCACTTAGTTCATAGAATTTTTAAGAGTAGACTAATTAATTTGAAGCACTTAAAATGGGTAAAACATGAACTTGTAGGAATTATTGTAATGAATTGGTAGTAGTACTGGCCCTGAAATTTTTATAGTAGATTCCTAACATTATTAGGTGCTCACTGTAATTTTTGTAGCTCCATAGGAATTAGTTTGTTGAGGTAACTAAATGAACCCTAGTACAAAAATATATATTTAATCAATCAAATGTCAAAAATAATTGGGGGTTTGTAGAACGAAAACATTTTCTGGAAACAAGCCTTACTTGGCGATGTGGATACGTAGACTAGTACGTTAGTCATTAAGCTAGCTCGTTAGCTTGCGGAGTGTAATCGTATTATAGAGTTGCAGTTACCATTGATTAATTGTGTCTCTGCGCTGCATTCACGTATATCATAATAGAAACAACGATGGATCGTGGAGATGACCGAAGTAGCAGAAAAGATGGTGCCTTGATGATCGTGTCACCATGATGGAATGCAACCCCTATTATTCTGAACTTTTGGTTATATCTTACCCAGGCATGCCCCGGTGCATAATCCCTATTATTCTGAACTTTATTTTATGTTTGTGCATTAAGTTTTAAGAAGTTGAATGAAACCCACTTGCATATATATATCCTTATCCTAGGAGTCTTAATAGTAGGACATGATCGTGTAGATTGCTCTGCTACAGGACTCCGGTAGAAGTCGAGTGATTGCTGTCACTCGCGAGAGATAGGAAATATATTATTGTTGTTATTATATTACTATCACATAGAATATATATATGAATAATAAATGGGAGACCGGGCGGAATGGTACTTTAGATCTGAACTTGGTTTGGCATTCGAGCGAGGCTCGGATTGCATTTGTTTCGCCTATGTCGATTGAAGACCGTTCGTTGCATTGGATTCTAGTCAAGTCACAGACTTATTATCCTGAGCACATACTTGCTTATGGGAGCGGGAAGGCTCGTTGCTCTCTTGTCGTGGGTTCCGTCTTTTTCCAGACCGACTGATTCGAGGTGGGGATGATGGAGGTCTAAGCACCACACTGAGCCCAAGACTCAGGTGTGGGGGCTTAGAGTCCAAGTTTCGACGTGGACCTGGACCCCTTGACAGGAGAGTGGTGGGTTGGTCCTGCTTGTGCCTAGGGTACAAGTGGGGCATGTGTTTTGGGGTACCTAGCTGGGATACATTGGTTCATGAATCGTCGTGTGATACGGTACGACTTGGCTACGATCTAGCACCGTAGTAAGAACTAGAATATGAAAGATGGTAAAATGGTTCTGATTGCTTACCACCTGCTTGAAAGTAGCATAGGTGCTTACATAGAATAGTTAGTTAATGAACTAATGATGACTGCTAATAAAATTGAATATAAGGATGCTTGCTTAGTAATGCTTCCTGCAGATGCAATAACCCACAAGCCAGATAGACTTGCATATCCTTGGAGTCTTTTCTTTCCTCCTGACAGGTAAGCCTTGCAGAGTATAATTGAGTACTCAGGGTTTGTTCTACCCTGTTGCAGGTGACAGGAACATGTGGAGCTGACACTTGTGAAGTGGAAACCTCCTGGTGGGCTCAGCGAGGATTTCCTTAACGTTGCGGACATAGAGTTTATTTGAAACTTTCACCCAAAATGTTTTACAATGAAAAAACCTATAACCTGTTATGATGTATATAATGGATCATCGTGTTAATGTTTAACTTGTCATTGAATGATTTTATTTCAGCTGAAACTCTGATAACATGGTTATATTTCGCTGTTATAAACAATAAATATTATACTCTGGTGTTGCATGGAAAGTGATGTAAGAAATGGCTAAAATGTTGTAAGCTTTATTCTCCCATTTAGGATTCTGTTGAAAAATATGGATTTTCGGGTTCTTCCATTGGGTGTGCTCGACAGAACTATCTGATGTAGCTCACCTTCGGGGTGCTTAGTGTCTAGTGGAAGACAAACGCCTCCGTAAGTGAGTTATTTTGGGCGGTTCTGCCATAGGTGGTATTAGAGCCGTAAATGGAGAAATAAAGCTCCAAGATTCTTTTCTAAACAAAAATTTGACAACCTATTTTTGCAAAAAGTTAGGGCGTTTAACCACGAAGTATATAAGTAGCCCTATTGCTATAGTTAAGCATCTGGAATAGGTTTAACCAGGCTTTCTCCGGTGGACTGACTCTCGCGTAGTATACGATCTTTAAGTTGGTCGCGCTGGTACTATTTTAAGTCATTGTAACCATATTGCTGGTAGATGCGCCCTTCGTAGAAGTCACGCGAGTCGTATGGTGCACGACTGACTCATCCCTGTTCAGGAGTTACTGTGGCACTTTGGCTTCGTACTCCGCGTTCGCCTGTGGTTCACGCTTGCCGTGACCCGCGTCTCCCCGTACTCTTTTCTGCGCTCTTGTTGAACCCTTGTCTTGCAGCCATATTAGTCATTAATGGCCTCGGACATCGCTCGCCTCGAACGCGCAAAAAAATTGATCGATTCATTCGTAGTGATCCCACGCAGGAACCTTGGTGGATTGCGCCAGGACCACTGACCGCTCTGCCATTATAAGCAAGGTCTGGCCTAGCCATTGGTACCACCACCCGGAGCACTCTAGCTCATGCTTGACAATGGCACCGCGCTCGTCCCACTTGACCTTGTATACCCACTTTAGGCCGATCGGACGGCATCCTAGAGGTGGATCGACGAGCTCCCAAGTCTCATTTTCCTCGATCGCCTTAATCTCCTCCAACATCGCCCATCGCCAATTTGCATTGCGCTTGGGCAGCGTGAATGTGGATGGTTCCTCTGCACTGACGAGAAGCAACTCTGGGTCATTGAGCATTCGGCCCGTCAGGTCTGAGGACCCTGTGCCACCGATGATGTCATCTAGCCTGTGGAACCGCACCTCCTCACCATCGTGGAAGGCATCCACGAACTCAATGATGTCGCTTGGAGGTGAGACGAACTCGATCGGCGTCGATGGAGTCACATGTTCCGCCGGAGTGGTCGGCACAGCACCTGGAGTGCTCGGCACCCCAGCTGCTAGTGCTTGGCACTACTCCTAGACCACTCGTCACCACTCCTGGAGTGGTTGGCACCACTGCAAGAGTGCTCAGCACTAGTCTTGGAGTGGTCGGCACCACTGCAAGACCTCTCGGCTCCGCTACGGGAGCGTTCAGCACCTGTCCTAGAGTGGTCGGCACCACTATAGGATCGCTCGGCATCACTTCTGGAGTGCTCGGCACTCCTCCTGGAGTGCTCGGCACTGCCCCAGGAGTGCTCGACTCTGTTGCTAGAGTGGTCGGCATCTCCTTTTCAGCGTCTCCACCATCGTGGATGACCAAGTGCTCAATGACGAAGGTGCTGGTGAAGCCACTAGCTTCCCTCGTGCTCGGACTGTTCCAGTCCTAGGCCGCCTTCTTGTCAAACACGACGTCATGCGAGACAACCACCTTGCCTCTGTGTGGGTCATAGAGCTGGTACGCCTTGGTGCCCTCCTCATAGCCCAGGACCACCATCGGCGTGCTCATGTCTTCTAGCTTGCCGAGGTGAGGCTTGGTGTTCCTCACATGGCCGACGCAGCCAAATGTCCTGAGGAAGGACACATTCGGCTTGCGTCCATGCCAAGCCTCGAACGATGTCTTGCCCTTCAGGGCCTTGGTGGGCGTGCGGTTGAGGATGAATACCGCCGTGGTCACCGCCTCTCCCTAGAACTTTGCCAGCATGCTTTTGGCCTTCATCATGGATCGAGCCATGCTGACCACCGTATGATTCCGCTGCTCCACCACGCCGTTCTGTTGTGGCGAGTATGGCGCAGTGTGGTGTTGCACCACACCCTGATCCGCGCAGTACGCAGCGAACTCCACTGAAGTGAATTCGCCGCCGTGATCAGTCCGCAGCACACGCAGCTTCTTACCGCTCACCGCCTCCACGCGCGCCTTGAACTTCTTGACCGCTTTTGCTGCCTCGGTCTTGCTGGTTAGAAGCTATAGCCATATGAACCGGCTGTAGTCATCCACCAACAAGATGAAGTACTTGCGCCCGCCATGCGTCGCCGGTGTGATTGGCCCACAGAGGTTACCATGGACCAGCTCGAGGGCCTCTACCGCATGGTACTTTGCCATCTTTGGGAATGACAGCCTTCTTTGCTTCTCGACCAGGCAGCTATCACACAGCTATCCTACGTGCTCGATATGAGGCAGCCCAGTCACTATCTTCTCCAGCCGACCAAGAGCGTCAAAGCTGAGATGGCCATACCGGGCATGCCACAGTCATGGCTCCTCCATGTGCCGTGTAGCCAAGTAGATGGGCTGCTCCACCTTCAAGTCGAGTAGGTATAGCTGGTTCTGGGACCTCTTCACCTTGGCAAGAAGCTGCTGCTCCCGGTCCCTGATCTTGAGGACGTCGTTCTTGATCAGTACCTCGCTGCCACGCTCATCCAGCTGGCCAATTTGATGATGCTTGAACATAGCTACGGGATATAATATATATCCGTCAGCGCGCGGTGCTTGTTGTTTTGGCACCTGAAGATGATAGTGCCGTGCCCTTGGATAGTCACCCTTGAGCCGTCAACGAACTTCACTGTGCCGGTCACGTTGCCGTTGAGCTCAAACAAGGCTTCCTTGGAGCCCGTCATGTGGTTGCTGGCGCTGGAGTCCACGTACCACCGCTACTCCTCGTCACCCACACGTCCAAGGTGAACTTGGGTGCGTGATTCGTCGAGGTTGACAGCCTTCAGAGCCTTAACCGTGGTCAGCTCTGCTGCTGGAGGGGTCCGCTCTGCTGTTGGAGTGCTCAGCACCCCATCTAGAGTGGTCGGCTCTGATGTTGAAGTGCTCGGCACCCCCTCGCAGCCCTGAGAGCCTTCCCATGCCCTTCCACTGCCATCACATCTCCCTTCTCCTTGGCCTCAACGTCGTGCAGAGCATAGAACGTCGCCATCAGGAGTGGCTTCATCATCATCATCTGCCTGTGCCAGATGAGTCTCAGCCTTCTTCTCCTGCTTGCGATTTGGGCACTTCTTTGCCCAATGGCCTGTCTTCCTGCAGCGCCGACAGGCGTTGGGGTCGACCTTCTTCTTCTTCTTCTTCTCCGAAGAAGCCTTACCGCGACGCTTACCATCGCCACCGCAGCTGGAGGAAGCTTCCCTGGACTTCTTCACCTTCATCCGAGCAGCCCACTCCTCCTCTATCAGCAGCAGCTTGCCGCTGTTCGTCGTTTCTGTCGTCTGCTCCAGGCGCTCGTCCATCGCCCGTAGATGGCCTGTCACATCCTCAATGGTGAGGGTGAACAAGTCCAGCATCGTCTCTATGGAGAGAGCGATCTGGATGTACTTCGTCGGCACGAAGTGGAGGTACTTGGAGATCGCTTCTTCTTCGTCAATGGTGACACCGTGGCTCCTCAGCTTTCTAATGAGCGACTGCAGGCGGAGGGAGAAGTTCTCCACTGACTCACCATCCTTGAACTTGAGGTTGGTGTACTTCTGTTTCAGCAGCTGGGCCGTAGCGATCTTTGCGCGGTCAGAGCCGACGCGCATCGTTGCAATGGCCTCCCATGCCTCCTTAGTAGAGTTTTTCGCCCCTAACGACTCCCTGTACTCCGTCGGCACAACAGCGGGGATGGCATCCAACGCTGACATGTCGTCTTTTTCGTTGGCAGTGCCCTTGTCAATGGCATTCTAGAGCCGTCAGGCTCTGAGCTTGACCTTCATGGTCACCGCCCACTTGCCATAGTTGGTGCGAGTCAGTGTCGGGCAACTGGTGCCGCTGACCTCCCGCACCGTGCGCACGACGACCTCCTGTCGTGGCTGGGCAGCCACAGCAGCGCCGCTGCTGTCGCCCATCTCTGAACCGTCCGTCATCGCTAGCTGTTAATCCAACGACGACGCTTGTACGACCCTGATACCACCTGTTGGTCCCTCTGCTGTCCTGCACAGGTAAGCAGTAAGCTTACCAGCACACTCACTCACTATGGCTAGAGATAGAAGAAGATATTGAGAACAGCTCACACACACAGCACAAGCCCAACGCTGGTGAAAGCTCTGCTTCTGGATGTGGCAAACTGAACTGCCTTCACTGAGTTGCAGTGGGAAGCTATATATACAACTCTACCCATATAATTCTAGTACACAAACATGCCAGGCTGCCATGCTGCTACAGTGACTAGATGTGACAGCAGGCCTGACTTTGGCGTCTGCCCCTGCTGTGGCTACAGTGCGGCAGGGGAGCCTTTCGACGCCTGCCCCTGCCGTGGCTGCAGTGCAGCAGCAGGGGAGCCCTTTCGGCAGCAGATTACTTTACAAGAAATTTCTTATTGCTACAGAATCACATGAGATGGCACGAGAGCTAATTGCGGAGACATGGTTGAGCACAAGTACAACCTGAAGACACCATTCGAGGAGCATGCATATGTTGATTGACGTTGAATCTCTTAAGTTAGATGCCAAATCAACTTGAATGAAGCCCATTAGATGGAGGGCTGCAACAGCACAAAAAGTTCCTCCACCTGACTCGCTAACACAAAGATAGACAATTAGAACCTAAAAGACCCATTGCCCAGTGGCAAGCAAAAAATAAGTTCAACAAATGAAGATGATAAATATGTACAGTAACACATAAAAAGGTCAAATGAAATTGCTTACCATGAGATTCAGAACCAGGAACCATACCAAAGCCTCCATCATATGACTGCATATGATAACAACAAGAATTAGGCAATAGGCATTGCAGCTGTATGTATCTCAATGCAAAATGTGGCGCATTCTAAATTTTCGGAAATCAACCTGGCAGTTAAGAATGTATTCCTTTGCCTTTAACTTGTCCATTCCTGTCCAGTCATCTAGCATTGAGCAGATTGCAGCTGCAAAGACACATCATATGCGAGTTAGATCAATAAAAAATCAAATTATAGTATTATACTGATGTAAAATGTAAATAAAGGACAGTGCTCCTGACCTGCACAGTATACAAAGCGAAGGTCTGTTTCTGCACCAATATGAGTAGGCATGAAGCTACAAAAAGATGCTTGTCAAAAAAAAGCCAATGCATTAAACAAGACACAGTATTCATAAAACGGAAGTCTCCTAGGCTGACTACCAACCAACCAAAATCTCACTGATAAGCAAGATCACATGCAACAACAGCATCTATAGCATTTGCGTTTACTCATAGCATAGCATCTTTAACATTCTGCCCAAACAGGATCACTAAGGCCGAAAATGTAAAGATATGTAAAAGTGGTATTTAGCAATGTATAAAGTATGTCTCAACAAGAGAACATGACTTAGGAGTAGCAACAATTGAGCCCAGCAGCTGAACAAAGTAGTAATCATATAAGGTTCGGAAACCCTAATATAATTAGGGATGTGAACAATTACATGATGATACAAAAATCACAATGGAGCAAGTAAGGCGCGCAAAACTTTTATCTTCAACTGTAAGCAGATCTACAGATGCGGAAGCAGAGATACTTCGAGGACCAATTTGCAAGTATAATGGCCATGATATGGGAATAAATGCGTACTTTCCATCTGGCTGCTGGAGCTTTTTCAAAGACAATTGTCCTGTTCGTTTGGCTGATAAGCCATGACTGAAAGTACTGTTGGCTGATTTGTTGTGAGAGAAAAATATTGTTCGTTGGCTGAAAAAGTACGGCTTATAAGCCAAGCGAACATGGCAAATAGAAGTGCCTCGCAGTCAATACTTGCTAGATTGTAGCCTATAATCTTGAGGATAGCAAGGGCAGAATAAGTGCTTGCAAGATGACTAACATCGCGCGCGGCAAGGATCCTGAAACAGAGCGTGCTTTAATATTTGAAACTATCATAAAAAACACACACAAACATGAAAACGTGTATAAAAGGTAGAATCAGCATTTGCCACCCATACCTTCACATTAGGCAAGGGAAATTGAGTTGATCTAGAACCACAGAATCCATAGAACAAACCTAGAAACACATGAAATGTTACATAGCGAGAATATTACAGTTGAAAATACGAACTTTAGCTACCATGGTAGTTATTTTTAACAATGTACAAAGAAACTTACCAACACCTATATCATCATTTGCCTCAGGATGAACTTGAAAAGACAAAACCCATTTGGCTATTTCATCCTTGTTAATCTAAAGAGAAAAAAAGAGACGCACAACTTCTCAGATCACTACATTACTTCTTACTGAAGAGTCAAGGTTGCATTTCACTCCTTTAGCAGACTATGCCAAACCTGAGGGTACCATGGTAAGCAATAAAAAGACTAGCATAAACTTAACCGGTAACCATATACGAAAGCATAAACTTAAGCAGCAGCCAACTGTACGAAAGCATTTAGACAACTGCCCAAACTGCCTAGATAGAGACGAGCACAATTTAGACTATGAGCTCCGCATTAAGGGCACCAGCGCCACTTGGCTACTGCACCGTCAACATCACATGGGTTTTGGGCTCCAACTCTCCTAAAGACAGAAATATAGTACTTACATTTTATATGGAACAAAACAACGGTGAATATAATTGTGACATGTACAGGACAAGAAGAGTTATACCCCCTACTAGTCTGTCGCCTCTAGCTAACTCCCTTGAGTAGATTAATAGATTAATTAATTATAGGTCAGATGTTAACATCACTCATAAAAACATTGAGAAGTCCGCTATCCCTCCATAAGTGAATTCTGCTATCCCTGTATTTGCATCCTCCTGCATTTATCATTATGAATACTACTTGTGCTTACCGGCATGAATTCTTCAACTACTTTATTAATACTATACTTACACCCGTTGCCCCAACTGAACGAAATTTAATAGCGTTAGACAGAGGTCTGCGATTCTATCAGCTTTACTTGTCACAAGCTTGGTATGTTCCTCTTCTTCCTCCTTGTCCCAGGTACTCCCTTGCTAACCAGCCTACCATCTAAAAGCTACTCTCCTAAATAAGTACAAATTCCCTACTTTTCCAAAGGAAATATGTGTTTAGGACGAGAATGTTACAATTCTAACTAATTTTAAGTGCACAGATCTACTCCTGCCTAGATCCACGTTTTTTTTTTTGCATACAATTCGGATTACACTAACTGCAATGAGAACAAGCGCACAAAGCCCCTAACAAGTAATCAAGATCCAATTTTTGCACTCTGGCGAATACAGAACATGACAACCAGCCGGCAGAATTCAAGCGGATCGATAAAAGACGCGTCGCGGCGGAGCGGCCGCGGGTGGGATCTTACCCAGTCGAGCTCCCGGAGAAGGGAGAGGCCGCTGACGGCGAAGTAGGCGATGGTGAGGTGGTTGACCTCCTGCGACGCGTATTCGTCGGGGAGCTCTGTGGCCATGGCGTCGAAGAACGGCACGTGGTGCAGGCGCTCAAAGTCCCGCTACCCCATCTCCGGCGGGCAGTCGGTCGCCGAGTGCCGGAGGTACCCCCAAGATCTCGTCTGCTGCCTGGGTCCGTCCGCCATGAACCGAAGGCCACGTGGACGCGGCCACCCGCCCAGCTGTGCGCGAAACTGTTTGGGAGGGAACTATCTCCCGACCCGACTCGAACTCGAAGACTGTTGAATTCGGGGCAGATTTGAAAATTGCATACAAAATCTGAGCGTAATTCAGGCGAATATACTTTATTTCGAAGCAGACGTGGGTAAACTGTCGGATACTGCACGCATGAAGGAGTGTCTCCCGACTCCCGTACATAAATTTAGTAGAGAGAAGTAATTAGCTTAATTTCAATTTCAGTTTGGAAATCTTCTTTTGGCAAATCCGTGGTACAATAGAACATCTTTCAGGCGTATTTATTTATTTTTGGTCTTATTGAAATTGGGCCTAAAGAACTTCCAGGGTCAGTGATGGAATTGAATTTCTAGAGTTTTCATTGTCTCCTTATATAAGTTTATTAACACATATAAATTTTAGACTTATACACGAGTTACAAACACTACTGGAGACTCGAATTGTTCTGTGGGTGATGAATTTTTATGTGTGTTTTTTTCGGTACGCACAGAAAAAATTACTATTTTTCTGTCGGTTTCAAAATATCCCGACAGAAAAATACGAAAACCCACAGAATAATTGTATGATTTTTCTGTGCGTGACAATACACACACAAAAAAAATCAGCACTCATAGAAAAATACAACTTATTCTGTCGGTTCTTTAAAAGCTTGAGAAAAAAATATATACGCTTACGAGAAAAAAATGTTATTATTCATTGGTTGGTTTTAAAAACAGAGAAAAAAAAACATACACACGCACGGAAAAATTCAAACGACCAACCCTCCCCTTCTTCTTACCCCAGCCCCTCCCCCCCTTCTTCCTCCTCCCTTTTGAACCCCAACGCCCCCCCTCTTCTTCTTCCTCCTCACTTTTGGGACCCCAGCTGCCCTCCTTCTTCCCGGCCCCCGGCCCCTGCCCCCCAGCCGCCCTCCCTCCTTCTTGCCGCCTCCCTTCTTCTCCCCTTCTTCCCTGGCACCGCCCCTCCCTCTCCTGGATCCGGCCCTCCCTCTCCCGGATCCGGCCGATGGAGGTCGGTGGCGGCCGGATCTGGGCTCTAGTGGTGGCGGGCGAAGGGCGGCGTGGCGGCGGGCTTCGTGGTGCTAGCGTGGTGGTGGTGGTCCCCGGCGCCGCCCCTCCCTCTCCCGGATCCGGCCCTCCCTCTCCCGGATCCGGCCGGTGGAGGCCAGATCTAGGCTCTGGTGGTGGCGGGCGGCGGGCGGCGTGGCGGCGGGCTTCGTGGTGCTAGCGTGGTGGTGGTGGTCCCCGGCGCTGCCCCTCCCCGGCCTTCTTCTTCCCCGGTGCCGCCCCTCCGCGGCCTTCTTCCCCGGCGTTGTTCCTCCCTCTCCCAGATCCGAAGCTGTTGGAGCTACTACCACCATGGGTATGTATTCACTACTAGAGCTACTTCCTCCACTGCTCTTGTTTTATTAACAGTAAGATGACCTCTTGGTTGCATTGTTGGGTTGTTCCAGCTGGTTTAGTAGTAGTAGCACCTTTGATTTGTTGTATGAAGAAACTACACTGCCATTTTGATTCATGAAAATCACAAGTAGAACTATACTAACATAATTCACGATTAGTAGTGCATCAAATATTTCTTAAACATATATGAGCAATGAGCTGTCAGTTTGATCCAAATGGGAGCTCTTCATTGTCTTTTATCAGTAACTTGACATCTTTGAAAATCACAAGTAAAACTATACTAACATAATTTACTGTAATGTAAGAAATATACATGGATGGACCACTCAAATAATGTCATTATATTTGAATTTGAGGGAGCAATGTAATAAGAAGATTTTACTGCAAAGTTAAAATACAATTTTAACTTGTTTGTTTTGTTACCCTGGTTGCTTTTCAGGTGAGATGCTATGAAAACAGTATCTTGAATATCTTGCATATATCAACCTGATCAATCATTTTGATATGTGATATTTGCGGAGCTGAGATGATATGGAACCCTAGTCTCATGCCGCGCTGCTCTCCCCTTCCCTAACTATGCCTTGTGACTTTTTTGTTTTGTACTACTCTTGAGTGGCTGTGATGAATCAAGTTTTCATTAGAGAACTTCTGCACTTTAGCACCTTATGAGCTGGTACTTGGGATATTTTGTTCTGTTTGCTGCTTAACTAGGATGGCTTGTACCAGTACAAGCAACCAGTTCTGTGGCCAGTTCAATTCCCATTAGAGAGAGAGAATTAAGTTGCAGTTGTCATGCTGATAATGGGTAAATCTGAGCCATTTCTCGAGTTCTTTTGCTCCAGGTGAAATATATGTAGTTCTTGTGCTTTTGTCATACTGCTCTCTAATGGATCTAGAATGATCAATAGTTTCTTTTCTATTAGCTCAGTTCAATAGAGCTCTGTGATTTTTGCATTGCTATTTGTAGAAGAACTTGACTTTTTTGCACACAAATCATACATTTGTGGCCTTGGACTGTGAAACTTAGGTAATACTTTCAAATGTGAAATTTCTGGAGATGGTCACTGTCTTGTTGTATTTCTTTTGTGAAATTTTGGTAATTATATACTTTCAAATGTGAAATTTCTAGAGATGGTCACTGCCTGCCTATCATTTCTTTTGCACTTGTAGATTTGTAAGTTCTTCCTGTCTCTTGCAGCTGTACTGCTTTGTGAAGGCTAGAAGTAATTATGGGCAGCATTTGTATTATGAAAACTTGAGTATGTGTAAGAACTAAGAAGCTTGTATGCTATGGCCACTGCTTTAGGCTCTTACCATTGACGAGTTCTATCGAATGCATCTTTAGTTTTATTTTGTTTAGGCTTAGTTTTATATTCAGTGGTACAGTAAAAAAAGAGATGATGGGTCATTGTGAATGGGACTGGTTGTTCTGTACCTCTAGTAGTGCTAGCTGCTTATAAAGGCTTAGATCGTTGCATCCGGTGTTTGTTGAGAAACGGTGCTAATCCCAATGTACCTGATTGTCGATGTTTCACCACCGATAGCCTACCACGGGGGTCCCCGGGGCAGTTTTGTTCGGGCTTCAGCGTATGCAGAACTCGACGGTGAACGCAAGAGACAGTCGATTTATCCTGGTTCAGGCCCTCGATCGTTGATCGAGTAATAACCCTACGTCTAGTCGGCGTTAGCCTTGCGTTGGATTGATTGTCTGGAGTTCAGTCAAAGTCCCGTCTCTAGGAACCCTTCCCTCCTTTATATAGTCAGGAGGCCAGAATCCTAGTCGGTTTACAGTGAGAGTTCCTAGTAGGATTACAAAATACTACTACTACTAAGATTACATAGGAAGAATCCTAGTTAGACTAGATCTTCTCTGTTCTTTGTGGGGTATCCCGTGGGTCCCGCATCGACAAGCCCCCGAGCACTTCATGGTTAAGCTCTGGAAGCCTCGTCTTGTTCCTTTAGGTCTTGCCGAGTAGGAACAAGCGTCGTCCGAGTGCTTTCTTGAGCGAAACCGTGTAGCGCTTCGTGATATCTTTGGGTGGTGTGCGCCTTTTTGAAGAAAAAAGCACATCCGACTGGGTGTAGCCCCCGAGCCTCTTGCTATTTGGAACAAGTAGCTGGAGGGTCTTGTCTTGAAATTGCTCTGATTCTTCGCCAAAGGGTTCCCGGGTTCTTTATAAAAAAGAACTCGGGTATATCGTGAGGTCTTGAAGTGGTCTGTCTTGAATAAGTATTCTTGTTGACGTGCGCTTTTTGAAGAAAAAAGTGCATTCACTGAGTGTAGCCCTCGAGCCTCTTGCTATTTAGAACAAAAAGTTAGAGGGTCTTGAATCCTATGTTGTTTTACAACTCTTGTCTTGAAGAAGTCTTTTTGAGTGACGTGCGCTTTTTTGAAGAAAAAAGTGCACTCACTGAGTGTAGTCCCCGAGCCTCTTGCTATTTGGAACAAAGAATTGGAGGGTCTTAAATCTGAGTTGTTCAAAGAACTGAAAACTTCTCCTGTTGCAGCCCCCGAGCTTTATTCAAAAAGAACTCGGATACAGAATCTTGGCATATTCTCTGGTAGTCTGCTGTTGTCAGATATAGAGTCTGCTGCTTTCAGATGTAGAGTCTGCTGCTTTCAGATGTAGAGTCTGTTGTTGTCAGATGTAGTTGTATGGTGGTGGTTGAGTGTAAATGCCCTTTGTTCACGGGTTATACAGTGTTGGTATATTCTCCCGAATATGCTCGTTGTTGAGTATTGTTCCTTCATGCCTGAGTTCTCTTTCATTGAATTCTGTCTTTTCACCGTGTCCTTTGTTAGGTTTGTTTCGCTGGTGCTCCTGATCCATGTGCACCGCTTCTTTGGTTTATAAATATCCTCCTTGTGTGCTGTTTTGATTCACCGAGCATTTTATTGTGTGGTCTGAAATCTCCGTAGCCATAAATATGATAGTTTGTGAAGTAGAGCAGCCCCCAGACGTATTTTGTAGTTCTTGTATATCTTGTCATAGCCGGAGGAAGTCTTGTGATAGGGATTAGAGGTAGACTAATCTCGCAGTGGCATTGCTCCGGGAAGTACATGGCGGTAGTTGGAGGAAGTCTTGTGATGTGGGATACGTTCCTTCATCCAGCAGTTCTGGGTTGATCCTCGTCGCCTGTCCTGAGACTGTCTGGTGCATATCAACACCATATCCAATATCACATCGGACTTGGGTAGACAGATGCCTGCAGGCTCCTCTTGTTTCATGTTGTCCCGCCGTGCGGCTGATCTCCGCCTTGGATGTGCTGCCTTCTTCCTTCGAAGAAAACAGTATAGCCGAGTGCGGTTTGTTCTACCGAGTAGCAATTTGGAACACGTAGTCGTTCTAGAGCCCAGTTGTGTCCGGGTTCCTTTTTGCTACCTTGTTCGTCGTAGTACCAAGTTCGTTGGGTCTTGTAAGATGTGTAATCTTGTATCTTTTGAAGTCATCTGTAATGGAAAGAATCTTATCTTCTGAGTTGTCATTCTTTATTCTGCTGATGTCCTGGTTGTTTATGAGATTCCTGAGTTCTTTCTGTAAGGACCGGGTTGTTTTGTTCCTTGTGAGGTACCCTTTCATTGCTTCATGGCTGGTTAGTTCTTTTTGTAGCAATATGATAACTCTGCTGTGTTGCTGGATGGATAAATCTGAAATCTGCCCGTTGAATTGTACCGTTGTGTGGATTTGTGCCGTCCGTCATTTTAGCTGTGGCAGTAAATGGACCGTTGCGTTCTCATGCCATGTTTTAACGGGCCCGATGGGCCTCATTTTACTGCTGTAAAATCTATTTAAGGGCCTTTCCTCTTCTTTTTCTTTACTGCCCTGATTTTGCCTTGAAACCATAGCCTTCAGAACTCCACCGCCGTCATTGTCACCGTCCTCTGAGCGCCGCCGCCTGAGCCTCATCTTTCCCTAGTGCTTTATTGCTTCTGCTAGTATATGGGTAGGAAGAAAGCCGCGAGCAAGTCCCAGGCAGCATTTGTAGGCGAGGAGGCATCACTCTCTGTAATTGAGAATCAAGAGTTCATGGCCATGAGGGCTGCTCAAAAAATCTGGCCGACTCCGACTATGACTGAAGATCAGCTTCGCGAGCTTGTTAGCGATGGTCTAATCCAGAGCAAGGACATTGTTGATTGGAGAGCTCCAGACAAGCATCGGGTCCCTGCTCCAGGTCCTGGTGAGATTATTCTTTTTGTCTCCTTTATCCGTGCCGGACTCTGCCTTCCTGCTTCCGCCTTTCTTCATCGGTTTCTCAGTTATTTTGGGGTTAGCTTGAACCATCTTGCTCCTAATGTCATCCTCCATCTTTCTGTTTTTGTTCATCTTTGTGAAACTTTCCTTAGAATTTCTCCTTCTCTTTCTCTCTTCCGTCACTTCTTCCGTTTGAAACCACAACCCCACCGCGATTACACTAATGTTCTTGGTGGCTGCAGGATTCAGTTTTGCCAGGGTCTTAAAGGCAAATTCTTTGACTATGACTTGGTTGATTCTGTGAGGGATTGGCGTGCTGACTGGTTTTATGCCACCAATTTGATTCCTCCTCTCACTGTTCATTCTGAATCTAGTCCCTTGGTTAATGACCGATGGGAAAAGAACCCCCGACGTCGGACGAGCTCCAGGCGATCAAGCCATTTCTTGAGAGGATATGTACTCTAAAATAGCAGGGCTTGACCGGCTTCGGTATCTTCTCGAGTTTTCTTCGCTGTCATGTTCAGCCTCTGAAGGAGCGAGAGAACTTTGGTTTTGAGTACTCTAGGGCTGAGGATCCTTCTCGTATGGTCCCTGCCCTTGAGTTGACTGACGAGGAGGTACTCGAGAGTCTTCAGAAGATGTTGAAAGGAGCAAGTGTCGTCCCGCTTATTGTCTCTGAGTACTGTGCTAAAAACCCACCTCCTGTTCTGAGTTGTTTTCTCTTCGTGCATGTACTTTTTTTATTTCTTTTGTTGTATCCATTTTTTGCTTAATCTTCCTTGTCTTGTTGTTTTACTCTTTTTGTAGGAATTGGGGCATAACTTCGTTGACCCGATTCCCCTTGACGATAGCCCTGCCATTGTTGGGACTAGGGATAGTCTTGCTGGGGCTTCTTTAACCAGTAAGTTTCAAACCACCACAATGTTTCCTAGTGTTTCTTCCACGGTTTCTGATGTATATGTGGAGTATGTTCCTCGTCCAGTTCCTCGAGGCCCTCGTAGTGTCGGGAAGAGGGGGCAAGCTGAAAGTTCTTCTTCTGGTGTGCCTGCTGCCAAGAAGTCTCGCCAGCCGAGTACTCGTCCAGGTACTCCAGTTGTAGCTAGCATGCTCTTAGGTGAGCATATTAATATGCTCTGTCCTTTTGTTGTTTGTTTTTGTCTTTAATCAAGTACTTTTGTCCTTTTTTAGCTGGTGTTATGGCGGCCTTGGTCAAGAGTGAGGAAGAAGAGGATGATGATGCCGCCCTTGTTACTCGTCGGTGAGTTGTTTTCTTGTTTTCTTGTCGCTGAACCTCTCTTTTTGTTTTGACTTTGGTATTGTTCTCTTGTATTAAGCGGCTGTCGAGCTTGAGTTCTTCTGGGGCTCCGGTACCGACCGCACCGCTCTTGTCGTAGAGCGGCGGTGATGTTTTTGTCGCCATAGTTCCTCCTGTGAGGTCTTCTTTTGATTTCATGAAGAAGAAGATAGCTGAGTAAGTGATTTCTTGTTATGTTTCTTTGCTTCTGTTTTCGTTTTTCCTTGACTCATATTCTTATCATCTTGCAGGCCCTCGCCTTCCCTTAACCCTCCGCCGACTTCTTCTCGGTCCTCTGACCCGCCTCTGTGCGCTGAGTCTCGGGACTTGGAATGTTCGGTCGGCGAGGTGGCAGTGAAAGAGGCAGGGTTCCCAGGTGATCACGCTGCTGCTGATCCTGTTGCTCCAGAGGTGACCGTGGCCACGGCGGTGGGTTCTTTTGAGGAGGTAGCTGGGGCTTCCCAGGATACGGCCCTGGTTTTTCCTTCTTTGCCCGTGCTGGCTTCTCCTTCTGCTCCTCTTGGTGCCGGTGCTCCGCGTCTGGACGATGATGTGTTGCATCAATTTGATGCTACTCATCGGTTGTCAGAGCTGACCGCTGCCTGGGGAAACTTGGCGACATTTGTGACTTCTTTTGGGAAAAAACTCCAGGTAAGTTCTTCTAAAGTTCTTTCTTCGGATGTTCGTTTTTCTTCTGTTCTTACATCTTGTTTTTCTCTCTCTCTCTCTCTCTTTTTGTTCAGTCTTTTTCTCGTGATTATACCGGCTTCTTTTTCTCGTCTAAAACCGAGAAAAAGTTGTCTTCTGAGGTGAGTACCCTGAAGGCAGAGCTTGACCTCTGTTGGGCCGAGTTGGAGACCGAGCGTCAGGCGCATTAGAAGGAGGAGAAAGCTCTCCGTGCCCGGGTAGTTGAGGCAGAAAAGCAGAGGGATGCAGCTGCCCAGGAGGCCTTGAAGAATGTAGAGGCCATGAAGAAAGAGTGCAATGGTATTGCGGGTTCTTTTTGTTTCCTTTTGTATTCTGATTTACCTTTCTGCTGACTTGTTTTTCTTGGTCTAGCTCTCCGAGTTGAAAAATAGAAGCTCTCAGAGGGTATTGAGGAAATGAAGATAAATGCCCGTAATAGTCACAATAGGGCTGAGGAGGTAATTACTCATGCTGAAGAAGAACTCGCGCTTGCCAAACTGATTAGGTGTGGAGCTGACAGAGATCTTGTGTAGGCCCAAAAGACTATTGAAGTCTTGAGTGGGAAGTTGGCGACGGCTACTGAGAACTGGAATGCTTTGTGGAAATCATTTCGGTCAGTAGCCGGTCTTCTCCGGACTCCAGTAGATGATGGTCAATCTTGGGCTCAGTTCATTCTCCAAGTTCCGACCCATTTCTAGGACTTCGTGAAGAGGTGCGCTCAACTGTGTACCAGGAATGTTCTTGCCTAGGTCCGAGTTCTTTCTCCGGAGTTTCCTCTGTCCAAGATTGCTGATGAAGCCAAAAGTCAAGAATACGTGGATGTTGTTGAAAAGTTGGAGCCTGAGGTCGAAGATTTAGCCAGGAGGATTGTTGATAATCTTAACATTGATATTTCTTCTCCTGATGACAATGCTTGATGTAATTGACCTTTGTACTCCAGCTTTTGTAATAGAACACTATACTTCTTTTTGGATAAAGATTAAATGAAGATTCTTTATTTTTGTTGATGTCTTCTTTGCCTGGATGTCCTTGTCTTGTAAACAACTTGGTATATGTGGGTCGTTGTCTTGACAGACTTTCTTGATTTGTCGAGCGCTTGTCTGGCTTGTCTGGCTTTCGTTTGTGACTTGTAAACTACTCGGTATAGATCGTTGTTTTGGCCAACTTTGTGTTCTTGTTAGTACTAAAAAGACTTAGGACCGGCCATCTCGAGATCGATAAGCCCCCGAGCACTTCATGGTTGAGTTCTGGAAGCCTCGTCTTGTTCCTTCAGGTCTTGCCGAGCAGGAACAAGCGTCGTCCAAAGATTCTTTCCTGTGCGAAACCGTGTAGCGCTTCTTGGGTCCGTCTGAGTCAGGAACAAGCGTCGTCCGAGTACTTTCCTGTGCGAAACCGTGTAGCGCTTCTTGGGTCCGTCTGAGTGTAGCCCCCGAGCCTCTTGCTATTTGGAACAAGGAGCTGGAGGGCCTTGTCTTAAAATTGCTCTGATTTATGCTCAGGCTTAGTTTCAGTCATTTTGCTTTTTGGTTCGGGTGTTCTCTTATTAGCTACCCTCATCGGTGGGCTCAAGCATCTTTTCAGCTCTTTTGCTCTCTGCCGGTATGCTCAGGCATATTTTTAGCCCTTTTGCTTTTTGGCTCGGGTGTTAGCTTATTAGCTATCCTCATCGGCGAGCTCAAGCATCTTCCTAGCTCTTTTGCTCTCGGCCGGTATGCTCAGGCGTATTTTCAGCCATTTTGCTTTTTGGTTCGGGTGTTAGCTTGTTAGCTACCCTCATCGGTGAGCTCAAGCATCTTTTGACTCTTTTTGCTCTCTATTTGGTATGCTCAGCGTATTTTCACCATTTTGCTTTTTGGTTGGTGTTAGCTTGTTAGCTACCCTCATCGGTGGGCTCAAGCATCTTTTTAGCTCTTTTGCTCTCGACCGATATGCTCAGGCGTATTTTCAGTCATTTTGCTTTTTGGCTCGGGTGTTAGCTTATTAGCTACCCTCATCGGCGAGCTCAAGCATCTTTTCAGCTCTTTTGCTCTCGGCTGGTATGCTCAGGCGTATTTTTAACCATTTTGCTTTTTGGTTCAGGTGTTAGCTTGTTAGCTACCCTCATCGGTGGGCTCAAGCATCTTTTTAGCTCTTTTGCTCTCGGTCGGTATGCTCAGGCGTATTTTCAGCCATTTTGCATTTTGGTTCAGGTGTTAGCTTGTTAGCTACCCTCATCGGCGGGCTCAAGTATCTTTTCAGCTCTTTTGCTCTCAGTCGGTATGCTCAGCGTATTTTCAACCATTTTGCTTTTTGGTTCGGGTGTTAGCTTGTTAGCTACCCTCATCGGCGAGCTCAAGCATCTTTTCAGCTCTTTTGCTCTCGGCCGATATGCTCAGTGGAGACAACTCGGAGAAAGTCATAATAAGACATATGTTGTGTAGAAAAACCATCTTTATTGATCATGAATGTTGATAAGCCATGATAATACATATGTTGTCGATGAACACTATCTATATTGATCACGAACATTGATCTCTTGTGGCTTGTATATATATATTCTTCCTTGAGTTGTTTTCATGCATAGAATCTTCTTAGTTGGCGGATGTGCCAAGTGTTGCTGACTTCTTTTCCATCCACGGTTGTCAACTTGTACGTGCCTGGTCCTAGTGACTTTTGCGACAATAAAAAGACCTTCCCATGAACTTAGTAGTTTATAGCGTCCGTCAGTTTTTTGTATTCTTCTTAGTACTAGATCTCCGATTTGGAGTGATCGAGGCTAGGTACTCTTGTTGTAGTGGCGTCTTAAACCTTGTAGGTATCTGGCTGATTGAAGGGTAGCGTTTACTCTGACTTCTTCTGAACTATCGAGTTCTAATCTTCTGGTGTGTTCCACTTCTCCTTCGTCATACTGTTCTATCCTTGGTGACATCCAGATCAAGTCGGTAGGTAGTACGGCTTCTGACCCGTAAACTAGGAAGAAGGGTGAGTAACCGGTAGCTCTACTTATTTGAGTTCATAGTCCCCACACTACTTTGGGTAGTTCTTCAATCCATTTGGATCCATAGTCTACTAGTTCTTCATACAGTCTTGGCTTTAATCCAGCTAGTATGAGTCCGTTAGCCCTTTCTACCTGTCCGTTGGCTTCTAGATGTGCGACTGATGCGTAATCTATGCTGAAGCCGCAATCCTGTGCCCAACTTTTGAATTCTGTAGCTGTGAAGGGAGAGCCCAAATCTATGATTATTCGATTGGGCATGCCGAATCTGTGCATAATGTCTTGGATGAACTCGACTGCTTTAGCTGTGCTGTATTTTGCGAGTGGTTTGTATTCAATCCACTTGGTGAACTTGTCAATTGCTACGAAAATGTACTCGAAACCGCCCTTTGCTTTCTTGAGAGGTCCTACTTGATCCAGCCCCCAGCAGGAGAAAGGCCAAGCAGGTGGGATGCATATAAGATTATGAGCTGGTACATGAGCTTGTCTTGCGAACATTTGACAGCCTTTGCATTTTCTGACGAGTTCTTCTGTGTCTTTCAAAGCGGTTGGCCAGTAGAATCTGGTGTGAAATGCTTTGCCGATTAATGTTCTTGAAGCGGCATGATTTCCTTAGCAACCTGAGTGTATTTCGTCTAAGATCTATTTGCCTTCTTCAAACGAGACACATTTTATGAGTACTCCTGATGGTGCGGCTCTTCTGTACAGCTTTTCCCCTACTAGGACGTAATTCTTGCTTCTGTGAACAACTCTGGTAGCCTCCTCTTTATCTGCTGGCAACTTGTTCTCTTTGATATAATCAATAAAGACCTGGGTCCATGAGGTGGTGATTACCATAATCTGGGTGCCTTTGGCTGGGAGTTCAGGGGTTATCTCACCGGGTTGTTTGATAGAGGGAGCTGATAACTCCTCTATGAATACGCCGGGTGGGACCTTCGCCCTGTCCGATCTGAGCTTGGCAAGGATGTCTGCCGCAATATTAGAATCGCGCCGGACATGTAGAATTTCCAATCCTTGAAAATGTTTTTCGAGTCTTCGTATTTCAACACAGTAAGCGCTCATGTTTTCTTTGGTGCAGTCCCAATCTTTGTTGACTTGATTGATGACCACTGCCGAATCGTCGTATACGAGTAATCGCTTGATTCCGAGGGTAATTGCCACTCGGAGCCCGTGGATGAGGGCTTCGTATTCTGCTTCATTGTTTGTAGCTTGCCATAATATCTAAAGGACATACTTGAGTTGTTTTCCGTCTGGAGAAATGAGGAGAACGCCTGCACTAGCTCTGCCTAGCTTGAGTGATCCATCAAAGTACATCTTCCAATGGTCAAGGATGGTATTTGTCATAGGTTGTTGAATTTCTATCCACTCGGCCACAAAATCCGCAAGGGCTTGAGATTTAATTGTCTTCCTTGGGGTAAAATCGATATTGAGAGCACCGAGTTCAACTGTCCACTTAGATATGCGCCCTGTTGCGTCTTTATTGTGCAGGATGTCTCCGAGTGGGAAATCTGTCACCACGGTAATCTTGTGGCTTTCAAAATAGTGGCGAAGCTTGCGTGAAGTGATCAGGAAGGCGTAGAGTAGTTTTTGCACATGCGGGTACCAGATTTTTGATTCTGACAATACTTCGCTGATGTAGTATACAGGGCGTTGTACTTTATATACGCGCCCCTCTTCTTCCCTCTCTACAACTATCGTCGTGCTGATCACAGTAGAAGTTGCCGCAATGTATAGCATCATGTCTTCATATTTCTTTGGAGGTGTGAGAACAGGTGAGGATGTGAGGTATGCCTTAAGTCTTTTGAAAGCTTCGTCGACTTCTTCTGTCCACTCGAACTAGTCTATCTTCTTTAGTAGTTTAAAGAAAGGTCACCCTTTTTCGCCGAGTCTTGATATGAAACGATTGAGGGCCGCCATGCAGCCTGTTAGTTTCTGCACATCTTTGACACTTCGAGGAGGGCCCATCTCTGTTATTGCTCGAATTTGCTTGGTGCTGGCTTCGATTCTACGATGACTAACCAAGAATCCGAGTAGTTATCCTAAAGCAACTCCGAATACACACTTCTTTGGGTTCAATTTTCATCTCCACCTTTTTATATTTTCAAAGGTTTGCTTTAAGTCTTCATTTAGTGTGTCCGGGTTCTTTGTTTTTACTACTACGTCATCCACGTATGCCTCAACGTTTTCGTCGATCTGATCACCAAGGCACGTTTGGATAGCTCTTTGGTAAGTGGCACCGGCATTCTTGAGCCCAAACAACATGGTCTTGTAGCAGTAGGCACCGAACGGAGTGATGAAAGATGTCTTGCTCTGGTCTTGTTCCTTTAATGCGATCTGGTGATATCCTAAATAGTAATCAAGGAAGGATAATAGGGCAGATCCTGCTGTTGAATCAACTATCTGATCAATGCGTGGCAGCCCGAATGGACCTTTCAGGAAGTGTTTGTTGAGGTCTGTGTAATCGACGCACATGCGCCACTCGTCCGTATTCTTTTTCTATACTAGAACTGGGTTTGCTAGCCAATCTGGATGAAGAATCTCTCTGATGAACCCGGCTGCCAATAGCTTTGTGATTTCTTTTTTAATTGCTGCCTTTTTGTCGGGTGAGAATCGTCGTAGCCGTTACTTCACAGGCTTGGAGCCTTCATTGATATCGATTCTGTGCTCAGCCAACTCTCTTGGGACACCTGGCATGTCGGCCGGCTTCTAAGCGAAGATATTTTTGTTGTCCCGAAGAAAGTTGGTGAGCGCGAGTTTCTATTTTGCCAAAAGGTGGGCACTGATGGTTGCTGTTTTGGAGGGATCACCGGTGCCCAGGTCGATTTGCTTGACGTTGGCTTCTTTTGGTGGTACGAGGATGCTTGGCTTTTTAGCCGGTATCTCTAGCTCTTCTGGGCTCATTTCTGCTGCGATAGTGGTTATTTCTTTTCTACCATCGGTGGCTTGTGCTTTTGCTGCAATTTGGATTGCCTGAACATCGCAGTTAAAAGCGCGCTTCAAATCACTCCGAAGAGAAAGGACACCGTTAGGCCCTGGCATCTTAAGCAATAGGTATGGATAATGCGGTATCGACATGAATTTTGCTAGTGCTGGGCGCCGAGGATTGCGTGATATGATGAATCGAAGTCTGCAACTTCAAACTTGATAAACTCTGTACGGTAGTTCGAGGAAGTCCCAAAAGTAACCGGTAGAGTGATTTGTCCAAGTGGCATCGCTGCCTTGCCGGGTACTATGCCATAAAAAGGGGTGCTCGTTGGTGTAATCATCCCACGAGTTATAGTCCCATCTTCCTTAGAGTTTCCGAAAAAATGATGTTGAGTCCGGCTCCCCCGTCGATTAGTACTTTCGTAACAGTCATACCGGCAATAGTTGGATCTAGAACCAGTGGGTAATGGCATGTGTTTGCTACGCTAGTACATTGGTCTTCTCTTGAGAACTGGATTGGATATTGTGACCAATTGAGATATCTTGGAGTAGCCGGTTCTGCTGCCATGATGGTTCGTAGAGCTAGCTTTTCTTGATGTTTGCTTCTGGAATCTGGAACCCCGGTGAAGATCACTGCTACTGTCCCCCTGGATTTTTGGAATCCCTTGTCTTCGTGGTTGTCTTCATCTTTTTTCTGATTGTCTTCTTTTGTGTTTCCCTTGCTGTCTTTTCTTACGTATCGATCATTGAAAGTGAAGCAATTTCTGATGGTGTGATTTCCTTTAGGGTGCAAGATGCACTGCATGTTTTCAATGTCGTCGTATCTTCTGGGTTTGGAAAACTTCCTTGACTTGTCAGCCACCGCAACGGTGTTGTCTGATCCACGTTTTCTTTCCTGATGTCTGCTGTTTTGATGATTTTGTCTGTCCGGGTTGTCTCGGTTGCTTCTTTCTAGGAACCTTTCTCGTGTCTTCTCCTCTGTAGTAATCATCTTTTCTACTGTGCGTCTGAATTCTTCGTTGTTTATCGGGTTCTCTTTGCAGAAGTCCTAAAATTGCCACTTAGCCATGATTCCATGAGAGAAAGCTTCGATTACTTCTCGTTCGGTGATGTCATGTACTTGGGCGCGTAGTTCACCGAATCATCGACTCAGTAGTTTTGACTGAGGTCCCTTCTACTTTCTTTGTTGTGACTTCCACTTGGTCCAAGTCTCTTGAATATGGACTTCCTTTGATTTTGATCTTCCTTTCTATGAGATGTTGACCTAGCAGGTAATCTTGAGCAGGTTCTTCCATCGTGCATTTTTAGGGCTGCTGTCCGGAGGAGGTCTCTGAGTTGTTCCTGTTGCTCACTGGGATGTGAGGTCGCTCCGAGTTCTTCTAGTGCTTCTCGGATCCTATTGTAAGGTGTATTTGTTGTTCATCTTTCTTCGACTTCTTGTTCTGATCTTCTTCTGTTGTACTCGACCAGATCTGACTCATATCTGATCTAAGCTTCCTTGCGCTGCCTAGCACGGCGTTGGCGTCCTTGCTTCAATTTGTTTTTTCTTTCTCTGGCTTGCCTCTGATTCTCGGTCTCACCATCGTAGCCCTAGGCAAAGGGTGATATGTTGGACTCAGATTCATCCAAGGACCTGATGTCGGGTGCTTCTGGGGGGACCAATGGTGATCGAGAACAGCGAACCATGAGTACTTCCCGTGCGTGAACTGTTATGTTATCGACATTGATTTCCGTACTGTCAGAGTTGCTGATAACTTCAGTAGAGGTTTCAAGGTCGTAGATCGAGTCTCCTTCTTGGTAGGGTAGAATTGCTGTTGTTGTCGTATCGACTAGTCGGGTACTGCTGTCTTCAGGAACAGAACCTGGCCAGTGGACGATGCAGTCTTGAGATGTTATAGTTAGTACGAGACCTTCCTGAGCTCCTTTTAGTGGCATTCTAAGCACCGGATCGAGGGATCCTTCGAGCCGTGCCTGATAAGCCTTTGCCATGTAGTGGAGTCCGAACGGAAAAAGACCTAACTTCTTGAAAAGACTCTGAGTGTTCTCCGAGTTGTTTTCTTGATATGCCGAGGCCGCGTTCTGGAGCCCCATCGGAAAAGAACTCGGGTTCTCGAAAGAACTCGGGTAATACTCCGTCTCGGATGCGGAGCCTGAATTCGAGTCGGATGCGCAAAACCACGAAGTCTGAGTCGGTTCAGTCATCATGAGCTGCGCGAATCTTCCTATGAGTTAACTTGTCGTAGTCGCCGAAATAGAAAAGTCTTCATGGTGATCTGAATCTTCTAGGAGACGGCTTTGGAGCTTGCCATCGTTGCCTGCCTCGTAGATCCATGAGCCAAAGATGAAGGTTGATCCCGTTGAGAAGTTCATGTTGTCGAGGTCCGTCGAGCTCTCGGATGCAAATTTGTCGAAATCCCCTACCTGGCGCGTCAGCTGTCGATGTTTCACCACCGATAGCCTGCCACGGGGTCCCTGGGGCAATTTTGTTCAGGCTTCAGCGTATGCGGAACTCGACGGTGAACGCAAGAGAAAGTCGATTTATCCTGGTTCGGGCCCTCGATCGTTGATCGAGTAATAACCCTACGTCCAGTTGGCGTTAGCCTTGCGTTGAATTGATTGTCTGGAGTTCAGTCAAAGTCCCGTCTCTAGGAACCCTGCCCTCCTTTATATAGTCAGGAGGCCAGAATCCTAGTCGGTTTATAGTGAAAGTTCCTAGTAGAATTACAGAATAATACTACTACTAAGATTACATAGGAAGAATCCTAGTTAGACTAGATCTTCTCTGTTCCTTGCGGGGTATCCCGTGGGTCCCGCATCGACACTGATGAAGTGAGTTCTACCTTGCTATTTCTCAATTTCAATATTAGTAGCAAATGTGTTTTTTTGTCCTGCATAGTAAATTGAATTTGGTGACATAATTTGAATTGACAGATGAATTCATGGAATTCTTTTCCAAGTTTGGAAAGGTTGTGCAGCTGTACCAAATGCTGCTGTAGTTGGCAGATGCATGTGATCTTTGGCAAGTGATACCTCTTGTAAAGCCAAAGGTGCAACCTCATTTGTTACTTCCACTATTTCATCTTGAACATACAGTGCGTACTAGGAATTGGTGGAATCAATATTCACAAGTTTTGACCAATAATTACTCAAAATTTGAACATGTTTAGTCTACAAGAGTTGCACAACTAGATTCCTACTTGGAATATCATTAATACCGATATTGATTTTGTATCAATTGGTAATATACTCCCTATATTTTGGGATAGAGGCAGTATTAGTATAAGTAAATTATGCTAAATCTAGTAGGCAACTGATCCTTGAGTTAGAAGTATTTGTTGAGTGGTGCTCACAGAAGGCCTCTACAAATGGGGTTTCTGTCTTGTAGTGAAAAAAGATGTCAGAGTGAAGGCACTTGAGGCAGCTGAAGAAAAAACAGGAAGAGGAACGGAAGAAGAAAAGAGGTGCTGATGTGGAAACAAGGAAGAGGCAGAGGGACGAGGAGGGAAAAGGAGAGAAAAAAGAAATGCATTAAAGAAGCTCGAAAACAACAGACGGGACCTATGGAAAGAAAGCATGCCAACAATGACAAAGAAGCTCATCCAGAAGCTCATGTGAGTAGAAGCTATATTGTTTATGTCTACCAAGTGTTCCTTAATATGATAAATATTTGTTACTAAGCATTTAAGTCGTTACTTGTTTCATGGTTTGTGTGTGGAATCACATGAATGCATTCATCTCTTTGCACATATTGTTGGACATATTTGATTATCTATTTACCACTATTGTCTATTAGAGCACATGCTCTTGATCATATAAAATTAAAAGTAGTTACTTGTCTTTGTTTTGGTGTTGGCAACTTAGTTTGTTAGCTACTAGCTTAATTTGTTATCGGGACAACATGGAATAACCCAAGCACAGGATCAAACAGACAGGGTGTTCTTAGTCCACATGAATTTGTTAGCTACTAGCTTAGTTTGTTATCTACAGCACTAAAAATATGTAGTTACTTGTCTTTGTTTTGGGGTTGGCAACTTAATTTGTCTGTTTATTCATTGTGAGCAGCCTCAGTCCTTAAATTGTTATACTAGCTTTATCTTGGTTATGAGAAATTATCTTTCAAAATCATATCAGTCTTCCATTTTGTTGATCATTATTCTTAATGTGTCAGGAAAGGGGTATGCAAGTCTTTCCGTCGCCCACACAGAAGGCCCAGCAATGCCATGGGTGGTTTTGCTTCTCCGCCTGCACCTCGTCCACCCCAGCAGTTCTCAGCTCTCATGAGATCTCAGTCAATGCTTGATCTGCAGGATGTGATGGACTCAACTACCATGGTCACTCCCAGGGACAAGCGCATGAAGAATTAACAAAAGTTGAATAGTATCAGGGACAAGCGCATGAAGAACTAGCAAGAGCTGAATCTTGGTTAGTCTGAGGGTTTTGAATGTATTGATGCTGGAACATTTAGACATCATCTATGTGCCTATAAATGTGCTGAACATTTAGACACCTATGAATGTATTTATTATGTTGTGATGTGTCATGAAATTACTGTATGGACAATATATATTTTAATATGTTGTTGCTACAGTTTCAAAATAAATTATTTTTCTGTGCGTTTAACTCTTTTTTTGTGAGGATGGCTACACAGAAAACTACTTTTAATCTGGGCGAAAGGAATTTTTTTGTGAGTTCACCTAGACCGACAGAAAAATACACGTATTTTCTATGTGTTTATTTCTTTTTTTTTCTGTGTAGATATCCTCAAAGAAATTTTATTTTTAATCTGGCCAAACATAATTTTTCTGTGCGTGTAAGACCGACAGAAAAATTATTTCTGACGGCGAACACACAGAACAATTGAATTTTTCTGTCATTATATTTGCGTGTGTATTTTTCTAAGGATACACCGTCAGAAAAAAAAATTCTGATGGTATTCGTATTTTTCTGTGTGTTTTCACACACACAGAAAAATACGAGTTTACAGTAGTGAAAGTACAAAACCAGATGAAGCTGTAAAGTAGTGACTAGTGAGCATTTCGTAAACTCTATAGCAGATATTTGGTGTACATCGTATTCTTTTTGAACTCAAAAGGTGACATCGGATACCGATTTTCATTTCCACGCCTTATTTTTATTTTTTTTACTCAGTAATATTATAATAATAACTGTTCCTTTTTTTTTACGAATTTGACCTTTTTGGTCGCGTCAGGCTGGCGTTACAAAATCACGCTACCGCGTCACTTGCGGTGATCTGCCATGTTAGAAGGCGTTTCCGACGTGAAAAAACTTGTTGCGCCACTTTTATTGGCGTGACAAGACTCAATCTTACAGAAATCATAATTCTCAGATACGACATCGAAGAAGATGTTTTTATATAAAAATTATAGGTTTCGATGAGATTTATAACTTTCTAGTTTTGAGTTTTTTATTTGAAAATATTAAGATGGTAAAAAAACTAATATAAAATTTTTAGTAGCATAATAATCGTGTACTAGCGATTTTCACATTAGAAAAATAATATTTTTTATATGGTGTCAAATGAAGGTACTTTTTATATCAAAGTTAGCTCTCAATGAGGTCTATAATTTTATAGTTCTGAGTTTTTATATTTAAGTCGTTAAGACGCTTGAGAAAATAATATAAAGTTTCAACATCATATTAATTGTGAATCAGTGCTTGTCGTCTCAAAAAATTATATTTTCTTGTATGGTGTCAAATGAAGATACTTTTTATTTTATATCAAAATTGTAGCCTTTCATTTGAGATTGTTAAGATGTTAAAAAATATAAAATTTAACGGGCATTATTAATCGCGAACCAAAGCTTATCTTTTTAAGAAAATCATATATTTCCATATGGTGTTAAATAAATATATTTTTTACATGAAAGGTGTAGCTTTCGATAAGATCTACATCTTTCTTTTAAAAACATCTTTGTGCTAATCAAATAAGGAATATAGGAATTTTCTAAGATCAGTCGTATTCTTTTTTAACTCAAAAGATCACATCGGATATCGGCTTTCATTTCCACGCCAAACTCTGTGCAAGTGCTGGGTAGTAGCAAGTCGAGGCCCACAGCGAAAGGTCGGTCGAGGGTTCATGTGCACGGAATTCGGTGCCGGCGGAACGACACTACAGTCCGATGTCCGATGCTGGTGCCACCGGTACGGTGCTGGAGTGCGGAGGTGGCCGAGGCCCGAGGGGCGGCGCCCGGCGAGCACGGGGCCGACGAATCGGCACGGCAAGAGCGTGCGTGCGTGCCGCGGGGCCCGGGACGGTCGTCGGGGTCAGCCGGACCGAGCGGGGGGTCGCTCGCCGTTGTTGGGCCGCCCGCGCTACTCCCCAACCAACTGCGGCCTGCCTGCGCTCTTTACTCCGCCCTCGGCTGGAACTGGACGGGCCATGCTGTGAACTTGCCATGGACCCGGTCCATTCACCGGCCTCTAATCGCCGGCGTTTCCATGGCCAGGCTGGGCAGATGAGAGAGACCCCCCATCCATGGCGTTTGCAGGCTTTGGTTTCTCCGAAACGAGATCTTTCGCTTCAAGACGTCGTCGTTCAATATCCGTTGTTTTAAAAAAGGCAAATGCTAGTATTTGACTCGCTTCACAAGCTTTGCACCAGAGCTCTGCTGCTGCTGGGACGCCATGCACCCGGTCCACATCAAGATGCTGAGCCACATTACTCCGGTGGGTCCAACGCCCCCTACCTGCACGCGGGCCCACCGTCCCGCCCCGCCCCCGCCGCGGGATCAAATACGCCACCTCCGCCCGTCCACTCCCTCGCCGCCCCGTCTCCTCTGCTCACCCCTCCACTCCACGGCCACGCCCGCAGGCAGCTGCCAGTTGTCTGTCTATCTAGTCGTCTCCACGACTCCACACCCCGCCCCCCCCCCCCCCCCCCCCCCCCGGGTCTGCCTCGCTGCCGCGGCTTCCCGCCGGCGGAGGATGAAGGTCACCGTCGTGTCCCGGAGCGGCCGGGAGGTCGTCAAGGGCGGCATCGACCTCAAGGACTCGGTACGTTGTGCTCCCGCCCGCCCGCTCTCCGCCGCCCGCCGCGTATTGATTTGCTCCGGGGGCTGGGGTTTAGTGCCGTCCGGGAGGTTTCGATTCTCCGTTCGGGGTTCGAGATCTCTTGCCCAGGTTTGAGCTTGGACTGATTCGTTCGTGGGTTCCTTTCCCAGGCCAAGGTCGCGGATCTGCAGGAGGCCATCCATGCCAGGAGTAAGTGGATTCCCTGCTTAAATTTCGCCACTTGCCTAAGCTCTCCGCAGTTTCTGTATTCCATTCATGTCTTCCAATCCAATAAAGAAATATGTGTGTGTTCTGGAGTTAAGAACTGGACACGAGGTGTTTGCACTGTGCGGTGTGCTAGTGTCATTCAGCAAGCGGGAATATGTGGGCACTTTATCTTCCATTGCGCTAGTGTCATGTGAGAGTAATACCTTTATTCTCGTCCAGTTGTAAGTAGCTATTGCTGCGTGTTGATTGCTGAAAAGGTTGGAAATTGACTCAGAATTGCTTTGCTAACAGTTTTGTTCTGCATCCTTATAGAGCTCATGTTTGTCTTAGAAACTGTTCTGTACGTCCTGTCCGGAGGATTAAAAACTTTGCTAGCAAATTTCCAAAGTTTAACGCTTGCATGGCAACTATGAAACTGCAGTGCAGCCCATGCTTATGTGAAGCCGCAGGTTTACTGCGCCCTCCTGAACTCCATGTGTGTGCTAAAGGGCCACGATTAGTACCAGTGGGTGTGGTATGCAGTTTTTGTATTTTTCGCCTTCCGGTTCTCATTCTAGTCTCAACGTGAAAGAAGGAAAAGTAAGGGAAGCCGTAGCAGATACACGATGCTTTAGGCTAGCATTCATAAGGTTGAAGAGGCTAACTTAGCAAACAACTGGTTCACTACTATGCTGCAGCAGTATCTAGTATTTGCAATTCAGTCCATATGACCGTATGTCAATGACTAGTCAACCTGGGATCGTTTTGATTGGTTGCTCTCCTTGTTTGCCCTGTTTGGTAGGGATTCTTTTTGGGGTTTCGGTGCTGCAGGTCGTTAGGATCTGTTTAGGTAGGAGGGAGTTGGCCATCAGCATCAACTCACACCCTTTGTGTTTTCTTTTCTTTTTTTATGAAAATACATACACTTTTGTCAGCCATGACCTATGGAAAAATAAATCTTGAGAAATTAGATGGGAACAGGAAGTATAGTTGAACAGTATTTGGAAGTTGGCTCTGGGACATGTTATTTGCTTTTCAACTTTATTTGCAAATAGCATCCGTACTGCATTCAGTCAATGTTTATTAGTACATTTATTACAGTTTATTTTAAAGTATGTAAGCATGGTTGTTTTTGTCAAAAACATATTTAATAGGAATAGTATGTACTTTACAGTTTGCACAAATGCTCTCCTTAATATGTTTGTGTCTCAGGGGTAAATATAGTTAGAACTTTCTTGTTATTATTGGCCTATTGCTTGATGGAACCAGGAACTGTTTCTAGAATCTGCATTCCTTCGATATATGTTGTTTTCTGTTTTTCAAGCTCCAAGTGCCATTGGGATTCTAATTCTGTATGTTAACCTTCTTGAAATATCACATTTTAGCCGCATCTGTGATGAAAATTGAAGAGGCGTCGTGTGCCCTTATGGCATTTATTGTCATATTCATAGGCACCGCCTTCGCAATTGTTCATTCTGCAGATTAGTAGATCAGCATGCTAGTCTATTTACTTTCCATAATGAGGTGGTGTGCACAAGCAGTTATTGTTCATGTTGGCATGTTCATGCTTCCATGTGGTTGGGCGAGACTTGAGAGTATCTCATCATGTATGGTTGGTTATGCAGTGCAGTTTAAATGCATCAAATGCTGCTAACATGGATTGCTGAGCTGCTATATAGCAACCTGGTGGTGTGGTGCTCTCAACTCAACTTTTAGACCTGTAGCATAGGGCTAATTTACTTCCAGATATTGGCCAAATGTGTTGGTCTGTTGGAATAGCAAACACTTCCTAAACTGGCATGCTGATTTTGCAGCTTGTTTACATATCCTCAAGTAGCTGCATGATGCCCTACCAAAAGTATACAAAACAGACTAGGTGGACAGAAAAGTGAGAATTGACAGTCTTTCAAAGTGGGTCTAGTAAACATTACAAGATTGCTAAATTCGTTTTACTGCAAAGCTAAGGCCCTGTTTGGATCCAAGGGGCTAAAGATTAGCCCTCCCCTTTTAGCCACCTTTTAGCCCTTAGGGATCCAAACAGGAGGGCTAAAGTTTTAGCCCTCCATTAGCCCATTAGCCCTTGCAAGGTAGGCTAAAGGGGGCTAAAAGTGCTAATAGGTGACTTTACTCTCTTTCTCTCTCCTCTCTCTTTCACCTTTTAGTCACCTTTTAGTCATGTATCCAAACAGCCCAAGGGGCTAAACTTTAGCCCCTTCATTTCAAGGGCTAATCTTTAGCCTTTAGCCAAGGGAATCCAAACAGGGCCTAAGTGTAGTATGTTCTATTGGATGCACACTAATTGTATTCAAACTTTGTGATTGTGCCATTAGTTGGTAATACTGGGAATATTGCTAGAATGTTCTGTGTTGATCTGGATGGATGACACTATCTCTGGGTTGGATGGAAATATTTGATCGTGGATTCATTCAGTTTTGTTGTTTTGCTTTCTACTGTCATGTTTTCCTCCCTGTGGATGTACAGCTTTTCTCCTTATGTGTGTTATTTGCTAACCGATTCTCTCTCTGTACAATGCAGCTAAGAAGTATTATCCTTCTAGGCAGCGGCTCACCCTCCCTATTCAACCTGGAAAAGGTGGGAAGCCAGTTGCCCTCAATCCAAAGGCCAGCCTATCAGAATACTGCGAGAAGGGTTCTGGATCACTGACAGTGGTCTTCAAAGATTTAGGACCACAGGTCTACTACAGCACGCTGTTCTTCTTTGAGTACTTGGGTCCTCTTATCATCTACCCCATGTTCTATTATTTGCCCATCTACAAATACTTCGGGTACGAGGGGGAACGGGTCATCCACCCTGTCCAGACCTACGCCATGTACTACTGGTGCTTCCACTACTTCAAGAGGATCATGGAGACATTCTTCGTGCACCGTTTCAGCCACGCAACATCGCCCCTGTCAAATGTCTTCAGAAACTGCGCCTATTACTGGACCTTCGGCGCTTACATTGCTTACTACTGCAACCACCCGCTGTACACCCCAGTGAGTGATCTGCAGATGAAGATTGGGTTCGGTTTCGGGATCGTCTGCCAGATCGCAAACTTCTACTGCCACATCCTGCTGAGGAACCTCAGAAGCCCAAGCGGCAGCGGCGGTTACCAGATCCCCCGTGGCTTCTTGTTCAACATCGTGACGTGCGCCAATTACACCACCGAGATCTACCAGTGGGTCGGTTTCAACATTGCTACGCAGACTGTGGCAGGTTACATCTTCCTTGTCGTGGCAGCAGCTATCATGACCAACTGGGCGCTTGGCAAGCACAGCCGTCTGAAGAAGGCAAGTGTCATTCTTACCTGCGTACTGACCATTACCTTTTGGAAAATTTCATAGCTCTACTGAAACATCTTCTTCTGCAGCTGTTTGATGGCAAGGATGGAAGGCCCAAGTACCCTCGCCGCTGGGTGATTCTCCCTCCATTCCTGTGAAGAGGTGGTGGCTGTTGGTCAGCCCATTGGGATTTAGGTGCTGTTTGGTTGTAGCATTGGTAACGTAAATGGAAAGGAATTAAAGTTGTGGGCATTACGGCAAGACATACCATTGGAGTAATTTCTTTTTCATTTGCGTTAGAATTGTGGGAACCAAACAACACGTTAATGTCTACAGTGTCCCCAGCACACAGAAGTTCGAATTCTTGAATGTCATGCAAGCAATTGTACTAATCACGTCTTTTTACTGGTTGAATTTCGATTCTGTTGTCCAAAAATTCTAATCTGAAAGATGGATTTTATTTTATTTTCTTGTTATTGTTTCACAATCTTACGTGGACCTGTCTTAATACGATCGAAGGTTCATCTGATGTTATCCTCTTTCCCGCCCCCATTTGTCCAAGCAGAAGTGAATGCATCGTTTTGACACTTGGCGTTGCTGTCCTGTCCTATGACCCTGCATATTTAATCTGAAGCTTGTGATGCTTGACATTGTTGCCGTCAATTTTGTTGCACGGCATACAGCTTCAAGGTGAATGATGACTTGCAGACTTTGGTGGCCCCAATTATGTTTGATTCCTAGATGGCACAGCTATCAGTTATCATGTGGAGTACCAACAGCATTTTACTTTTGAGGTTGCCATCCTTGTCCAAAAAAAAAAAAAAGAGTCATGACTACTATGATTTGACCATATTTTGTTTTAGTTCAAGTCTCAGAGCCTCCATGGGTGATGGGGCCATTACTACTATGATTTGATGTGAAGAAAAACTGAGATCTCCTTTGCAGCGCAGGACTTATTCCTGAATCCTGTCTTTTTCTTGTGAAAATGAATTGACCCCCTGATGTTTTTGTATGATTACTGCAAAAATTTTGTGTTCCAAAGGGATCCGAATGTTCATCATGCAATGGCAAGTTCGCGTATGTTGAAATGAATGGATTGGCAGAAATTTGTTGAAATGAATGAATCCCCTGAAATTAAGATCAGAGTTGGGCTCGGCTGAAATCCTTTAAAGACACCTAATCCTCTGATGTTTAATATATGTTCTCTGAAGGAATATCCATATCCAAGTCATATACATGAACTGGACATTCAAGACCTAAGATGGTTGGTAGCATTTCACCAAATTAGACCGGAAACTTTCTTGTTGACCGCCACTTCCGTGGCGTGCTCTCTCGTCGCCGGTCTCTTGCGACCATTGACCTGTGCTGCTCTTATCGTCAGCTACAACTACAAGCGACAAGCTAGAGGAGCAGTGACCAGTCAATTGCAGTGTCTCCAGTGCCAGCCTTTTTCAGCTCCAACATCTGTACTGCAAGTTTTCCATGCACCATTTGACACTTCAGGCCATCACGAATCCACAGCCACACGATCTTGGGATTTTTTTCCCCTTGATTTTTTTACGTTTTTCTTTGTTGATGAGTTATATATGATCGTCGGAGTTTGACCGGATTGACCGGTTGAGCTGGTTATTTGCGTCTGTCTGATGCTGCCTTGCGGCTGGTACACGTCAACAATTGGCACTGAAAAGGTCAGCTTGAGCCAAACATCATTTTTTTTAAACAACCTTGAGCGAAACATCATGAGCCTAGAATTTCTACAGAAATTCCAAGGTTGACTTTTTCATTATTTTTTCCGTTATATCCCATCACTGGTGTGGTAGCAGCAGTCGGCGCCCAAAAGATGGTGCAGCATGCAAATCACAAGGTAGTCATGGATCAGTGAGAATTGTTTAATCATGACATCAGCGTGGCAGCAATCTCGAAGCTGAGTAGCTGACTTCACATGATTGCTGGACCTGGGACGCCAATCTTCTTCCAAGGAAAATACGGATGCAGTTGCCGTTCAAAACACCAAACTTAATAGTAGTATTTGCTAGTATCATGTTTCAGAAGTAGAAATATTAGTGACCCCTCTCAGCTCTGATGACGAAGACTCTCCACATGCAATTTTTTGCAGGATATATGGGGTCTAATAGTGAATTTTGACACATTCTAGTCTCTAGATCAGCCCAGAATATATGCAATTTATATGGAGAAATACGTACAAGTGGTCAGCACAATGACACCCAAGTTTATCCTTTCCCACCATTTTATTTTACTTTTCTTCACCTTGTTCGCTGATGCTGAAATTTGGCTTATGCTGATGCTTATGTCGAAATATTATGAGAGAAAAATATTATTCCATAGTTAAAAGTAGTTTTGAATTGAAAAGTAGTTTTGAATAAGTTCAAGCTAACAGGGGAGATACTCCACAGCATTGACCATGTCAACGCAGCCAAATCCAAATCTTTTCTTACATGTCAATTTCTTTCTTTCTTTTCCCCTTTTGAAATCATTGCTCACTGAATTTTTTTAGATATAAAAATATCTTGGGAGGGGTCAATCAATGCAAATATTCACATAAGCTTTCTCCATGGCCCACCACGATGCCAATGGGTAGTACACACAGTGAAGTTCACGGAACCGGAGTCCGAAATCAAGGAGAAACATGAGGCTTTATTTGGAGCACACACAAGACAAAAGCACACTTTTTTTTACTTGTCGCTGCAAAAAAAAAAGCCATTGGCTGGACGACAACGCGGTCCTATGTACTTTCACCACACCGTAATTTTGCTCGCTAGGTTGGTTGACAATGACCACACCCGTTATTTTTTGGATTTATTAATTCTCGGTGGTACTCCTAGCGTAAATTTAATTGGCTAAGATGCTAGCCGGTAAACAGATACTTCCAGTGTCCACAGGTAGAGATAAATTTCAATCATAGACATTTAGGGGTACATATATAGAAAGGAGAGGCATTCATGAGTTCCATATTACATTTCTATCGCCTATTGAGTCCATGCAGTAGGACCTCGCTTGCTACCCCACAATCAAAAGGTAGACATAACCGATGCTTGAGACAATCCTAACCCAAAACTGATGTTTTCTATGTTTATCCTGTTAGGATAAAAAGGCAAAAACAATGCATAATTAATTTCTTATCTTGTGATGAATCATGAGAAGAACAATCAGCAGCGGAAATAAACAATCACGTGCACAATAGACACAACGATTTACGTGGAAAACCTCCTCAAGGTGAGGAGTAAAAACCACAGGACCAACTGGTCCACTCCAAGCTTCAAACTTCCACTATAATCAATAATTGATACAAGAAGTCTTCTCTAAAGCATCTAGAGGATTATACCAACAGCAACACATTCATCAAGTTACAAACTTAGCATCAACAAACAACCACAACCTTCTAACAAGAGGAATAACAGCAGCCAAACAGAGAAGTCATAGATTCTGTCCCCCTCGATAATCAGTTCATATCTCACAAACTACATCTCCACTATACATGAATTTTGGTACGCAAGTAGATCCACGAGTCCCCTAACCACTGACCAAATTTTAGCTCAATCGGACACCGTTGACCACCCAAACATATCATCTACCAAAACTGCTATGTTCTGAAACTGCAGTTTCGAAGTACTCTAAGTGAGGAATGAGCTCATCAAGTTTGGTGCCAATCCAACCACGTTTGAGCCTCCAATCACCGGCTTGAAGATGACCGGTTCAAAGCCACGAGATTTAGACAGATTTCCCTTCTCCTTCTTCCTCTCTTTCTCTCACGTGGTGGTGTGTGTGTTCTGCTCTCTCTCTTCACTCAGTAGCAGCAGCTCACTCTACTGAGAATGGAGGCAAGGGTTTTCACTTTTATCCTTCATAAGATCAATCTCAATCGTTGGTTCCAACCGAAATCAACGGTGCAGAAGCATCGGGCTTGTGGGCTGTTTTTACTAGGCTCAATTTCATCCTCCGTGGAGGGATTACCAACATATCTATAGATTGTTAACTAAGTAAAATAGTAACGTGGTATTAGAATTAAAGAACAGAGAGGAGGAAATGGTTTCTTAGGAAAAAAAAATTATGTCTACACGGAGACTAATAAAAGATATAATAAGTTGATGGTAGTTGGAGAGAGAAACACGTGATTAGACAAAAGTTGTTTTCAAAAAACCATATGATGAAAATATAATTTCTATGTATGGTCTTTATAATACTTAGAAAGTATAGAAGCTGCCTCATATTTTCTGTGTTAGAACTGTTTTGGGAGTTGGGATGATTCCCTCTTCTTCGTTTCCTTTCCCTTCCTATTCTGACACCAGCGTTGGCAAGCAACCAATTAGACTCTTATTACAACTGTTATTTATTATAGACCCTGAGATTTACTAGGTCAAACCAAATTATTATTATAATAAATACAAATAAAGATAGCAAGTTTTCAGATGACAGCACAATTCTTGCCAAAAAAAACACTTAACTGTCGAAGCGGCGGAAGTTTTCAACTAAGGCCCCGTTTACTTCGCCGGCAGATTTGGCACCGCTGGAATATGTAACACTGTAGCAATGTAGCGTTTCGTTTGTATTTGATAATAATTGTTTAATCGTTGACTAATTAGACTCAAAACGTTAACAGGAAACTAAACCCGCTTCTTTAGAAATCTAGTGGAACTAAACAAGGGCTAACCAACAGGAAACACCCGCCGCCACCCGGACATCCAGGCAAAGGCCGCCACGGACCTGAATTTAACGGAAACCCCCTCGCATTTGTTCTGCCTCGCTTCCCGGATCCACCGTTTCTTTCCATTCTCTTTCATTCATCCATTCCCGTTTCGTTCCTCACCAACTCCTCCTTCCAGAACTCCAAAGTCTCCGATCCTCGATTCCCAAACCTGCCGGTTTGTGGCTGCAGGCGTCGCCGTTGTCGTATGAAACCATAACCAACCAGGTCAGTTCCAGAGGAGAAAGAGGAAATCTTTTAGGCCGTTTCGCTGCGTGTTTCGCGACTACTTCTTGGTGCCATGGCGGCGGCGCTGCTTCGCGCGCGCGTTTAATCTGTTCGTGGAAAAGCGTCCATAGGTTCCTGTTGGTTTCATGAACCAATAGGAGCCGCGGAGAACTGCGAGCGCTGTTAGCCTTTGGAGTCTGCAGGTGATTTGTTTGTTTCCATCCGTGTTCGTTCTTCAGAACGCGTTTTCGTCCGTGCTTAATTTGGTTTCGTTTTTGTTCGGCGCTGATTTTGTTGTTGGGAAGGAAAAAGATTTCTTTTTTTTCTTTTCATCGTTTTTGTTTGGATTGGTAAGAGAAGATGTCTAGCGATGCCGCAGTTTGGGTTTTGGCGGCTGAAATTACTGCTTGTTCATTTCTGTTTGTATTGTATGCGCATCAGGATTAGCGTTTCCTTCTGTTTATGATCGTTTTTGAGTTCCGTGCCTGACGGGGACATTAAGTAGTTAAGCACTAACCGATAAATCTGTCACGTTTTACGGAACCTGTTGGAGACGTGGGGCTAAACAGTGATTTGCTTTTTTTTGTTTAACTTTTTCATGGTTCGAGTGACATGTGGAGTCATGTAATTGCTCCATCAGTGTGTTCTCCCACTTGTGAAACTTTGAGCAATAATACTGGTGTGTCTCTCACTCTCTTTATTCTTGGCTTTGTTTTCTGAAGATAGGTTTTTAGCGGATCATGATCTTATTGATTGAAGAAATGAAAAGCTTATTATGTTAGTCAATAGAATAATAAGAAGTCGGCAATTTCTCTCTGAAGTTGAAACAGATTTCGTAGCTTGCAGCAGAGTTTCAGTGGCCCTTATAATTCAGAAGGCGTGCGATTCGGAGACTTTCCTTCAATTGAACTGTCACAGTTCTCGCTAGTTGTTCTGGTTAACGGAATTGGACCAGCGGTGTGGTGACATATTAGTACTTTAATTCATTTTCTGGCTTTTGAAATCTTGTACGGGGTTACTCACATTTCGGCTTTGCCCCTTTTTTCCTGGCACTCTTAATTTTTTAGTGCTTTGTAGATGGACCTTTTTTTTGGTTAGATCATAAGAAATGTATGCTCTTCTGTTTGCTGTCTCTTGCTCATGTTCATTTTCTATTTATGCTGGCAATAAAATACTGGACACAAGGTTAGCAGTACATGTTGCTTAACACGTGTCCAGTATTTCCCAAAGTTTGCTTTTCCCCCATTAGAAGCTTCCTCGTTCTCATGTTTGCACCGATGTTTTTTTTCTTTTGTTTCTTTAGAAATGAGGCAAGAGAATTGCCGACTGAAATGCACTGAGTATGTTTGGCCAGCCCTGTTGGCTTCTCTTATGTGTTGTACTATTTCAGTGAACGAACCGTGTTTTTCTCTCATATCAAATCAACAAACGGTACTTTCAGCCATGACTTTTCAACAAAGCGAACAGGACCTAGTCCAAGTACTTAAGTAAAAGAAGGCCTGAAAATTGCAAAGTTTTTCTTCATCTGGGTGGCGTACTGGCGTATAGCTCATTCCTCTATAACCTTATCATTGATTCGCATTAGAGACACTAATCTGATTATTGATTAGCAATGGATACACGAACTAACACGGATAGGGAAATATACCTTATAATATAATTAGCCTGCCTTAATAAATGCCTCCATTGCAGTTGGGGATTGCTGTCTTCATGTTTCCGGAAAGCAGAGTGTTATGTCGGCATCTTTGGTTCATTAGTCTAGAAAAGATGGGAAAAAAAGCTTTGTTAAGTGGCTTTTATTCGCATTCATCGATTGTGGTGCAAATTATATTCTATCTTACTTTATGCGTTTTCTCAGGATTAGCTTCCTCCTTTAGCTTACTGAATATGTGGACACTTGGTTTGGTTGGAGACCATCTTTTACTGTATTAAGTTTGTTCGGCACATACACTTTTCGTATATGGTCTGGAGACAATGGTTTATATGGAGTTGGATAGGCATTAGGTTTGTTAATCAGTGGACAGTCTGTTCATGACAGGTGTGAACGTTGAGCAAAGCTGAAAGCGTGTCCCTTATTTTGCAAGGGTGGTGCTGATAAGGATCCACCCCCTCCCCTCTTCTTTGCTGGCGGGAGAACACCAAATGGCCCAGCTGTTGCACCATCAGGATTCTGCATATCAGGATTCTGCATTCTATGGCAAGGAATTGCATGGGTGCCGATGGGGTATTCTTCAATTCTTTGGATTTCGCCGTCGCCTGCGGTCCCCAAAGATGCTACCTGACAAGAAACGTGGTCAGGAGAAAAACAGTCGTGGTAAGTTAGTGAGTCCTTAATTCTCTGTTTTTTTGTGAAACGGATTTGAATACTAGCATAAGGTAGTGGAGTGCAATTGAAAATTCATGTGTCTAAAACTATTTTTGTTTGATCATCAACATAACTGGCAAATCTAATAATTCGAAGTAGCTAAACTGTTTACAATTTGGCTTTTACAGTGTACTGATCTTGGTTTGTCCTTAAGTGTAACTTAGTTAAAACTGCACTTAGTTTCAATGCATGAATAGAATAAGACAAATTATGCTCAGAATTCATACTACTTATGATACAGGAAGTAGACGCCGAAGCCACTGCTATGCTCCATTGACAAACGAAGACAGTAGAATTCTGGATGATGGAAAAAATACTGAGGTACATCAGATAACCCATCCTTGAATTTCAAATTGACTTTTTTTCCCCTTGAATAGTACTCTTTTTTTTACTGTATTGATCTCCTGGTCTGTCTTGAATAAACCATCTTCACTTCCTATATGTTGCTTGATGGTTAAGCACTTGAATTTAATGCATTACCATGCTCTGGCTATTTGTTTCCTTTTAGTTCAAACCAGTACTAATTTGTCTGAACTGTGTCTGCCTTCTGCAAATTAGAAGTAGTTACTACTTGTATGCATTTATTGTGTTTTTTTTAACTGTAGAGTTGGTATACCTGATGCTTATTCGGATATAATGTTCAATACAAGCAGTTTATAGAAGTTCCTTCTTCCAAACCTACATATAGTTCTACACGGACAACTAATTCATTTGAAGATGATTCCCCTTATTCCTTTAATTTCTTCTAATTTAGGTTACAAAAAAACAGAAGGCCTCAAAAAAGAATTCTGGTAAGGCTAGTTTGAGGTCCTTGATTCTAAGGAAATTATATGGAAAGGAAGGTCAGAAAGAAAAGATGCTTCCAGTTGCACCAAAGCTACTCCGCACTATTTCGATACACTATCTAGAAAGTAATGAATATGTTCTTGATGGTGAATCCACTTCAAGTGGTGATGGTTCTTCACATAGTACTAAATTGTCAATGCAAAATGCTACCGATGTGAATTTGCACCCTGCTACATATAGCATCCCAGATGGTTGTGATAGTGATTTAAGTTCTTCACTTCTCCTAAAGAGAGATGACATCCGTATGAAGCGAAAGAGCCACCATAGCATTTCAATGGATGGGATTCTTCATAAGGTCCCTTATGGAAAGAAGGTGTCTGGAGATGTAATCAGTGAAGGTCTCCCCCGATCAGCCTCTGCCTCATATGATAGGGATGGTGTGAAACCTTACTTTGGTACTGCTACAAAGAGGCATGTAAATCAAGGCTTTCGGCGTTCACGTTCCCTCAGTGAATCTTGGGAAAATTACTCACGCTTACTTGATTCCATTTCAAGTAATGAATCCAAAAGAATACTGACCAACTCTAAGTCTACTAGGGATCATTCCCAGGATGGCCCTAGAGTGATTACTTCATTGCAAAGAACTTCTGAAGCTTTCAGCAGGTCTCAAGGTTTTGATAAACGTGATGAAAATCTTATAACTGCAGAAGATGCATTGGAACCACATGTTCAAGAGGATGAGAGTTCCTCAGATATGGTTGCTGGTGTCTCTGAAAATCCTGCTTTACCTGACGAGTACGTTGACGACAAAACAGAAGAAGGCACATGCACTGCTCCTTCACCTTCAGAAGCTGTTGATATCTCAGAAGAACATACAGTAAGTCTGTGACGATAACAGTCAGATTCCCTCATCTGACGTCGAGCTGTATGATGCCTGTTCTACATCATCAGAAGTTGACATACCAGAAGAACATGCAGAAACTTATGATGATGATGATCAGATCCACTCATCAACACAGGCTGATGCATATACTGCTCTATCTTCAAAGGAGACCACCATTTCAGAAGAACACACTCCAATTTCTCATGACAACAAAATACACTCATTCCAGATTTCAGAACCAATAGAAGGTACCTTTTGTGTTCCTTACCCCAGTCACGAATTTGAAGCAGACATAAGTCTAAGCTGTGAACAAGAAACTGAAAGCCCAATGTCTGTTCTTGACGTGGTCTTCTCAGATGATCCTTATCTTCCGGTGAAACGCACCCCGCTGGATGGTGAGAATTTCATTTTAGATCCGGAAAACCCTATGTGCATTGTTCCTGATCATTTGTAGACCCAAAATCATCAATTGCACTAACACTTCAACTTCTTGAATTTACTCTTGCATTGTCTTCTCTTGCTTCAAGCACTACTTGCAATCTTTGGTTACATTTTCTTTGTGTTTTGCCTCTCGCAGATATGTTGATGAACCCAAGAATTCTCCATTTAAACGATACTGATGCTTCAACTGGCACTGCTATCGTACAAGAAAGCGACTTTGATGGTCTCCAAGTAGATCCAAGGCACCAAATTGAGTTCAACCATGTGAAGGATATATTCAAAAAGTCGAGTTTCGGCAACGAAATACTGTTTGATGAATGGCATTCACAGAACATTACAGCTCTTCAAGAAGTGGATTGCCAACACTACGAGGCTGCTGCAGCATCATTTGACTTCACAGATATGTCCGCTGATCAGCTACTTTTGTTCGACTTGACAAATGAAGCCCTGCTGGACATTTACAAGAAACATTCTGTTTCCATGTCTAGATTCTCCTGGTTCTCATCTTTCGATAGACCAAAACCTGTGGGAAACCGTGCCCTCAAGGAGTTGTGGTCTAGAGTGAGCTGCCATCTGGATGAACGGCCATGGTCCAGCATCGAAATCGACACGATTTTGTCGAATGACCTAGCCAAGAGCGATCACTGGATGAATTTTCCGAGAGATGCTGATCATCTGGGGAACAAGTTGGCAGACTTTGTATTCGACAAGCTTCTGACTGAGCTCGTTCTTCAGCTTGCAGAGTTTTGAGTGTAGTCATTTAGTTTTGTCCCATTTTTTGCGTTTAGGAGTTCTATATTGTGCAAAGGCATGGGATCATTCTGTTGTACATAGTACAAATTCTTTTTGTTTTTAATCTTGGGATTATTGTTGTTGTTAGGTCTTAGGAATTCAATTCATTTGCTGGAAAGTTTTGCCTGATGAGTACTAGTATAAGTGAATGGAAGAGCAACATTTTGCTCCACTATTTGTACACCTTCACAAAACTATTTGTATGTATAATCTCGAAAATGAAGATTTTGAAATAGGAATTTGTCATGCAGGCAAAGGTGAAATATGGCGCCTCACGTATCGATTCTAATCTAAAAGCTAAAAATTTGTTGGTGATTTGTGGAAAATAAGTCAATAACCATGGAAATCTGAATCGTTTTGGGTTGTTTACCGGCGTGGCTGCAAATTTACCGAGCTACTTATTTCTAAGAGCCAGATACTGTGCAAGTTCAAAAAGAGAGAGAGAGAGAGAGAGAGAGAGAGTCAGATACTGTGGTCTTTTTTTAAGGAGATCCAGGACGGCACGGACGTCTGTTTCGTGACCCGCGCCCAGACGCCTACATCGTGCGGCGCTTTCGTACCCGTGGCCGCGGCCGCCGCGGCGACACCGCCGCTCCCACTCCAGCGCGGTCGACGCCGCTAGCTCCGCAACGTCCACGTCTCGCCTTGACAGCCTCCCTTCCTCGTCCACGTCTCCCCAAAGCGCCCAGCCTCCCTGCCCTCTTTCCCGACGTGGCCCAAAGCGGCGGTGGCCGCCTCCGCTCTGCGCGCGCGCACGCGCCGCACTCGCCTCGGCTGCTCCTTCCACGGATCGCGCGGCAATAGATCCAATGGTCACGACAAATCTAGACTAAGCCTCGGCCGGTCGCATGATTCATAAACTCAATTTGATGGGGTCGCGTTTGGCCGGACTACGCTGGTTCCACCGATTGTACAAAGTTCCTTCCACCAGATCCACTGTGTGGCAATAGATCCGATGGTGGTGGAAATTGTAGTAGGCGGAGTCCATCAAGTCAATGTTGGCGCTAGTCGATGGTTGCGACGGAGCTGCTGCCTCCGGTGAACTCCACACGCCGGTGAGCCTCCATTTCGCAAGCAACAAGGAGATGTTGCGATGTGCTGAAAACACATGTTGCAAGTGTACATTTCAATTGTTTCATATGTTTTAGAGGTATGTTGGAATTGTTTCACGTGGATGTTGCAAAAGTAGATCGTAATGTTGCAAATGTTGCAATGGCTGTACACGTATATTGCAAGCGTCCGTCCCTAATGTTTTATCTGTGTGTTTTGGACGTATTGTTACAAGTGTATTTATCTAAATGTTGTAAACATTTCACACGTATGCTGTAAGTGTTTTATTTGGATATTGCTAATGGTTTTAATGTTTTTCAAGTGTTTTTATGTGTTTTTGCAAGTTTTAGAAATATGTTTCGTGTTTCATTTATCTTCAGACGTTGTTGCACGTGTTGTATCCGGATGTTTTAAAAGGAAATCGGGTGTTGCACATGTTATATTACGCGTGAAAGTAGAGGGGACACGAGCGGTCCCCACGTGCAGTTTGGCGGCGCGGGCCCATCGTGGGCACGTGAAACCTAGGCGCAGGCGGGGACATACCGTTTTTTTACGAGCACGTGGATTGCTGGTGCGAACGCGGGAAACTGCAGCGGGTGTCCGGACGTGGGCCTCGCGCGCCGGACGTCCTGTCGCTTTGGTTCCCATCCAGATACTGTGGGCGACCAGAGCCATTCAGTGACTGAGACGTGTGGGCTTTACTGGGCTGATATACCGAGCTGGTCTGTGTTGGGCTTGAATCAACTGCTCGCAGCAGGTCCATAATGGGTGCTAAGCCTGATGGACCCAAAGCATGAGGCTTCGACTGAGCCTGCTCAGATGCTCTTGGATTCGGCCCAGCTAATAAGCTGCTAGGGTGCAGACATGGTCCAGTCATCTGCCAAACTGAACATGATTGATCCCAGAAAGAAACGCCTTCTGGTCCAAGTTGACAGGTTCCACTAACGACGAAGACAACCAATTAAGCTCCTACTCTGAGTTCCTCGTACGTGCGTACTCCAAATGATAAGATGTTTTATTTTTTAAATACATTATTTTACTATATATTTAGATATAGTGTATATCTAATTACATCGTAACTTAAGTTACGTATCTAGAAAATTTAAAAGGCTTTATAATTTAAAATGGAGGAAGTATTCTAGTAATAGTACATGATAACTTGAAGTGAAGAGAAGCATCCAGAGAGACGATGATCCACATGTCCGAACACTTGGTTATCTAGTCTGAAGTGATGCGATGTTGCGTGGTTAGTGCAAAGAGCGTCCTTCCATGGAGCTGGAGCTCGAACTTTCTTCAGTTATCTACTATGTGCACGGTTCCAATCTCTCCAAATCTGTGAATTTTCAGTAGTAGTAGTAGTATAAATTCAAAGCCCATTCACTATCTTATCCTATTCCACGCATGGCACGGACAGCAGATATTTGTCGATCATCATGATATGGATGACTCCAGAGGCGTCTTCACTCCTGGTGGCCACGAAAGGTGACGCAATTCACGTGCACACACGCTGCAGATGGAGCAGTCTCCATTGTCTAGACTCTAGAACCTCAAGCATAGATCGACGACTTCTCTTCGCCACCGACTTTTTTCTTTTCGGTGGCGAGAATCCAAAGAGATTTTAAGAATTCGGATTAAAAAAATCTCAAAATCTTAAATCTCATCCAAACACTCTAGGATTATAGAGGATTATAATACACACAGAATCTAAAAAAATTAAAGATTATTTTAATCTAAAGCCTGAATTTTAGAATCATATCCAAACATACCCCTAAGTTTGGCATGCATGGCAAATGGCATGGTTCTCCCTGAAATCAGATAAGCAGAACGGATAAGCCCATGCCCCATGATGGGTAGGCACGACGCAACGCATGTGCCTACCCAGACGACGATGCTACGTGTACGTGAAGTCTGCATAATTGATGAAAAAGGTGGCGTACGTCCTTTTTTTCTTAAAAAAACAAAAAAGTTACATTATTTCCATTAGTAGCTAGGCCTTGTTGAGATTGAAAAAAATTTCAACCCGATAAATAGTAGTACTTTCGTCTTATTTAGTAAATATTGTCCAATCGTGGACCAATTAAGCTCAAAAGATTTATCTCGTGATTTCCAACTAAACTATGCAATTAGTTTTTTTTATCTACATTTAATGCTCCATGTAAACGGCTAAAAATTGATGTAATGAAAAGAGAATGAAAAAACTTGAAATTTTGAGGGTATCTAAACAAGGCCCTAGTACACTTTAGTGTTCGGGATCGGCGGTGCTGCATAGCTGTATAGCTTCTCCAGAAATAAGTATAGTTTTAGTTATTATTTAGTTTGCTACCAAAATACACTAACCTCGTAACATTTGGCTTGCCAAATATATAACAAATTTTTTATTCAACTTTTGCTTGTCATTTGACAAGGTAAATTTTGATCCCAAACCAAGCATGCCCTACCCATAAAAGCGAACAGCATTATAACCAATTATCGCAGCACTGGTATTTCTTTCTCCCTTTTATTTTCTATACTATATAACTGCATTATATACTCCGTCCGTTTTAAATTATACCGTATTTGATTGCAGTGTCCAAGTCCAATTGTCTACGGCATGTTTAGTCTAATCGGCATAGTAAAAGCTACAGTGCCGTACGTGAAAGGTCGAGTCAAGTCGGTTCCTGATGCTGTTTACTCACAGCACAGCACAGCACATTCACTGTGACACACGGATGTGTTCCTATCAAGGGCTAGTTTGGATGCTAAAATTTTTGACAAAACGTTACTGTAGTGTTTTTATTGTTATTTAATAATTAGTGTCCAATCATAGTCTAATTAGACTTAAAAGATTCGTCTAGTGGATTTCGTCTAAACTGTATAATTAATTTTATTTTTTATTTATATTTAATGATTCATGCATGCGTCTAAAAATTCGATGTGACAATAAATTTTGAAAATTTTGACATTTTGAGATGCAACTAAACAGGGCCCAAAACGACCCAGGGCCACGTCGTGCACTAATCTCACATGTCTATCTTCTATGATAATCAGCCTATCAGGTCACGCTCAAACGCAAAAAGTTACTTTTGAGACAGGCATATGGCTACTCCTAAACTCCAAATGCAATTCTCACGCATCGAGATACACAAAAAAGATATATACACTAACTTTTTTATTTTTCACATTTAAGAATCTGAATAGAAAAAAATCTCAAAATCCTAGAATTCCACTCAAACACCATAGGATTATAGAGGATTCTAACACAGGTTCATAATCTAAAGAATATCAAAAAATATTTTGATCCAGAATCCAAATTACAGAAACCCATCCAAACATGTCCTATATACTCTCTACGTCCTAAAAATATATATATCTCGTTTTCTAAAGAGTCAAAAATCTCAAGTTTAACTAAATTTATAGAAAAAATATAAATATTTATATTTTCAAGTATATTTATTATAATAGTATATTCTATTCTTAGTCTATTGATACTTATTACATATCATAAATGTTAGTATATTTTATATATATTTGATCAAATTTGATATTGTTTGACTCTTTGAAAGCGAGAGTCACGTTCTTTTTTGTAAGGACGTGTATGTACTTTATTGAATCATATATCTATATAGCACCTTTTAAGATACCATGCTTACTCATAAGATATGGTTGTTTTTTAGACAACATATGAATGCTAAAATTGTATTTTGCTTTTTTTTTGGGCTGAGGGAGTATATTTGGTCCGCTTTGTACTGAATCGTTATTCATGTCATCTTATCCTTACCAACATCGCTGATATGTATACTAGGTGCTACCTTCGTCTCAAAATAAATTAACTTCTGGAGTTGTTCCACGTCAAACTTAAATTGATCAAATTTATTTAAAATGCACTAATACCTACGACATCCAAATTAATATCACTAGATACATTATGAAATATATTTTCATAATATACTTTGTCATAGATGATATTAGTCGGTCAGTCAAACTTGAGTTAGTTTATTTGACTTTAGATGATTCTAGGAATTAATTTATTTTGTGTATTACAACCTACAAGCAATCCAGGATTCCAGGCAGTTCCGCACAAGTTCAAATGATACTCCTGGAGTATAAGAAAAGTAATTGGACACGCCAGTTTCTGAAATAAATGAATGACATTAAAAGCAAAATCATATGATCCCATTCGTTTAAACTTATCAGTCTAACTTATCAATCATGATACAATATTTTTCTCTCGTACCAAAACAGTATCAGTGACTTATCAGCTCTTACACAACGTCGGTTCGATCGGATATTGTTCCTGTTAGAGAGGGACAAAAAAAAGCACGAATCAACTTTTTTAAAAAGCCAAAAAGGGCGCGAATTTCAGAAACATGCCACAGTACACTACAGTGCTAGCTTGTCTCTCTGCAGGCGCGGATGGGCAACGCAAACAGCAGTAGCATGCTGTATCCACCACCATCGGTGCATGTACCCTACCTCACTGTGTGCTGCCATTTTAATTTTAATTTTAATTTTGTCAATGGTGACCGCTGGAGGTGGATAGGACGATCATGGGAACCAGGGCTTTATTTAGATTGGGATTATGAATCAGTATTTAGCAACGTAGTACTTTTTCATTTGTATTTAACAATTATTGTCCAATCATGACCTAACTAGACTCAAAAGATTCGTCTCGTAATTTACAATCAAACTGTGTAATTAGTTATTTTTTTATCTACATTTAATACTCCATACATGTGTCCAAAGATTTGATGTGATGGAGAGAAAGTGAAAAAACTTACAATCTAAACAAGGCCAGGGATAGGAAAGATCGGTTCGAAACACTATATATAATATAGAGTAAAATGTACCAGAGGTCTATTAACTTTTGTGGAAGTGTTATTTAGATTATCAACTTTAAAACTGTATTTTTTGTCCATAAACTTTTAAAATGGTCCACTGTTAATCCATACTTATTTATTTAACCTTAAATCCAAAATACATTTACAGAAAAACTCCTACCTTTCTTTATCTTCTGCGCGCTCACCCTTCCGCCTTAACGCTTTTAAAAAACACACAACCGCAAAATCGCCGCCGCCGCCCTGGGCCCCGACGCGACGCCACGCAGCGTCTTGCCGCCTTGCTGGCCGGAGCGGAACGCGACTAGGCTCGTGGTGCGCTGGAGCTTTCCCCATGGCGTGGTCCCGAGCACGTGGTCGGGCAGACGCAGCAGTGAACCTCTCGGTGCGGCGGCGCGGTGCGGTGGTGGTGGTGGCGGCCGCGATCGCGTGTGAGTGCCCTGTGGAGTGCGAAGCGCTGGAACGTGCAGGTTGCGTGGCCGGATTTGAGCGCGCTGCAGCGCTTCTGCTGTCGTCGACGCGCATCAGCTCATCGGTCTCCTCTTTGATGATCCTCTCCTCCTGTGTCTCCTCCACGTCAATGACCACCGGCAGAAGAAGCTGGCCGCGGCACATGCGGTGGCGGCGGCGGCTCTGCTGCTGGGAGGCTGCCGTGGCGGCTGCAGCTCACCCACCTCGTGTACAAGCTGGAGCTCCCCACCCGCGGCGCTAGTGAACCGCAGGAGGCGATGAACGTGGAGCCGGAGGCGTCGTTCTCGTCGGTGAGTCAAGAACCCCGACCCGTCTTCCCGGCGGCCGCGACGGCGGGCGGGTTCCGGGTGCAGAGAGCAAGCCGCGGCGGCGTTCCTCGCGCTGCGCAAGCGCGTTCGGCGGATCGGCGATGCAGCGGCACGGCAGACCGCCGGACCTGCTCAACTACGAGGGCTGCAAGCTGCTGCTGATCGCGGCGTCGGACGACGTGGAGGACGAGCTCGGCCTCCAGCAGGAGGGGGAAGTGGAGGTGGAGGACGGCGAGGGTGAGAACTAGCTGTTAGAAACGTAGATTCGTACCTCTGTGTAACCCGTAGAGGTGGGAAGGCTCCTCACCTTCTCTGTTCAGCGCATCGGCAAGCGTAGATGCCGATGCCGTCGGTGCAGTAGAAGTCGTCCAGCGCGGTGGTGAGAAGTCCAGTGGCGCCGGCGGAGAACCTGCAGGCGCGACGGTGGTGGGTCACATCCCGTCGCTGGCAGCACGGCCTTTAGATCGGATTAGGGTTTTCTTTAGGTGGGATGGCAGCTCCAGTCAACCTCGTTCACCCGAGCCCCGATCCCCACCTTCTCTATTTGTATGTGTTGTGCGACAGGGGCCCACCAACCAGTTAGGGTTGGGCGCCCCCGATCAGGGAGCAGAGGCAAGGGTCCAATAGGCCGTTGGGCCTATTGGTGGAGATCAACTAACATTCTCCCCTTTGATCTCATTCCATCTTTCACTTTCATATCATTTACTTTTGTTCATTCCATTATAGATTAACTCATAGAGCATGTCTCATCGTCACGATCCATTGCCGATAGATTTAACAGCTACAACTCACTACTCTGTTCTGAAATAGATACTTATCTTTGGACCTTCTTTTGTCTAGGAATATTTTAGGCTTTCCCTTAAACCCAAGCTAGCTACATGTTCTCTGAACACCATGTCCTCTGAACATGTTGGGTGGTAAGCCTTTTGTAAGCGGATCCACGAGCATCCTTTCTGTTCTTATATGCTCAAGACTTATGACTTGATCCCAAACTTTATCTTTCACAACATAATACTCTATGTCAATGTGTTTGGCAGCACCACTTGACTTATGTTGTGAGCATCCTGTACTGCCAGATTATAATTGCAGTATAACTTTAGTGGTCTATAGATGTCGTCAACCACCTTCAAACCGGGTATAAACTTCGTTAGTTAGTTCACCTGCCCGTTGCCTCATAACACGCTACAAACTGTCATACATTATGGACGATGTAGTGACAGTTTACTTTGAGCTTTTCCATAAAATAGCTCCCATTTGCGAGATGATAGAAAATCCATGTCTGGATATGCATTCACTCTCGCATAATCAGAATCTGAATATCCCACCATGTGAAGTGAATCAGATCTTCTATATGTCATCGTGAGGCCTTTCGTTCCTTGCAAATAATGCAAGACTTTCTTTACTAATTTCAGTGTTCTATTCCAGAATTGCTCTGGAATCTGCCAAGTAAAACCCGATAACAAATGCCAAGTCAAGGCGCGTACATACTTGAGCATGTTGTAAGCTTCTGACAGCTGAAGCATATGGAACCACTTTTACTTTATCGATTGAGCTCATATTGGTTCCTGGGGCATTTAAAATTCCCATATCTATCGCCCTTGACTATAGGAGCAGGTGAGGGACTATATTTGTGCATACTGAATTTCTTTAAGATCTTTTCCATGTATGCCTTTTGTGACAATCATTATACCCTTTTCTTCTATCTCGGTGAATCTCGATCCCTAGAACAAACGAGGCTTCGTCAAGATCTTTCATATCAAGTTTTGAGGACAAAACTTCTTTGTCTCCTATAGTAGACTGACATCACTACTAGCAAGTAAGATATCATCTACATACAGGACAAGAAAGATAAACTTTCCATTCTTAAACTTTGCATAGACACAATTGTCCTCTACATTCTCTTTTAAAACCTAAAATTCTTTATTGACTGATCAAACTTCAAGTACCGCTGTCTTGAAGCTTGTTTTAATCCATAAATGGATTTCTTTAGGCGGTATCCCATTCGTTCTTTTTCTTCCATGACAAAACCTTTCGGTTGTGCCATGTAAACATTTTCCTCCAAGTCTCTATTGAGAAATACCGTATTTACATCCATCTGATGTAATTCTCAATCGTAATGTGCCACTAATGCCATTATGATTCTGAAGGAAACTTTACATGAGACTGGAGAAAAGGTCTCATTGTAATCAATCCCTTCTCTTTGCATATAGCCTTTTGCCACAAGTCGCGCTTTATGTTTCTCTATATTCCCTTGAGAGCCAAGTTTTATTCTGTAGACCCATTTACAGCCTACTGTTTTGGCTCCTTTAGGAATTATTTCCAAGTCCCAAACTTTATTGGCATTCATTGATTTCATTTCATCTTCCATAGCCTCAAGTCACTTTGATGAATGATTACTTCTCATGGCTTCTTCAAATGAGGTGGGATCAACCTCCATTTGAAATTCCTTAGTGTTGTACACTTCATAATCAGCAGGAATAGCTGATTTTCTAACTCTTTAAGATCTTCTAGGGGCCTCCACTTTTGGCACATCTTTTGTTTGAGGCTGTTGTTGCTCCCCCTCATGTGTGGCAATAGGTTCTATAGGATCCTGAAGAACAGATTCCTCATCGTTATTCATTGTTGCCACAGGTGGGATAACAACAGGTGCTGGCACCACAGTATCTAGCACTGTCGGTGCAGCTATAGCAGGTAGTGAGAAAAATGGCTCATGAATCATTGGAGTGGGCGCATACACCCGCTTCACTTCAAGGACAATTTTTGAGCTACCATGCTCCCCCTCATCTTTTCATCCTCTAGGAAGACAGCGTGTCTCGTTTTCACAAACTTTGTATGTCTCCCTGGATAGTAGAAAACGGAAACCTTTTGACTTTTCTGGGTAGCCAAAGAAATGACACCTTACTATTTTGGGATCTAACTTCCCAATGTTTGGGTTAAATACTTTAGCCTCAGCAGGGCTCCCCCCCACACACAAGTGGTTTAGTGAGAGCACTCTTTCTGTCCACAACTCATACGGTGTTTTGGGCACCGACTTACTTTGTGCTCTTTTGAGAGTATGAATGGGGTTTTAACGCCTCCATCCACAGGCTCAACTGTAAGGTGGAGTAACTTATCATACTGTCCACCATATCCATCAGGGTGCGATTGATTCTTTTAGCTACTCTATTCTGCTGAGGTTCGCCCGGTGTAGAATACTGGGCTACTATGCCATTCTTTTAGGGTATGCCGACCGTGGTACTCCTCCACGGTCGGACCTGACTATCTTAATCTTTAATATCTTAAATTTATCCAATACATCTTTTCTTTCTTTGATTGGATAAATATAGCCATAATGGGAGTAATCATCTGTGAATGTTATGAACGGATCATAACCATCCACACTCTTTACAGGAAAGTTGACCACAGATGTCTGTGTGAATAATCTGTAAAATTCCTACGCTTCGTTTGTCATCTTTCTTAATCTTCTTTACATATTTTTCTTTTATGCATTCTGTGTATTGTTCTTAATCTGAGAGCTCTAATGGAGGAAGAATATCATTCTTAACTAGTCTTTCTATTCTCCCCCTTGAAATATAGCCTGAACGATAGTGCCATAATTTCGACAATGCATCGTGAGCTCTCTTATGCCACCATTTTCAGAGTAACACTCTGTCACCAGCTGCTTTATCAGCTGGGTAGCATATTATGGCAGAACCACCCGAAATAGCGTACTTACGAAGGCGCTTGTCTTCCATCAGACACTAAGCACCTCGAAAGTAACTACAGCGAGCGGTGTCCGTCGAGCACACCCCAAGGGAGAACCCGAAAGATCCACATTTTTCCCAAGGATCCAATAATGAAAACGAGTTACAACACAAGTCTATCTCATACATTAGAGTTTCTTGAAAAGTACATTATTACAATACCAAATATAGAGTGCGGAATGATAAACAGCGGAATATTAAAAGATAACATCTAGCGATAAGATAACGAGGATTCCGTCTGAGCCCACCAGATGGATCCTCCACACAAGGAACTCCTCAAGCGTCACCTGCAACAGGGGTAAATAAACCCTGAGTACACAATATACTCGCAAGACTTATCCGACAGTGGGAATACTTTTCCGACTCCAAGGAATATGCTAGGCTTTATGGTTTGCTGGTTCTCTTTTAGCAAAAAGCAATACTAATAGTGAGTCCTTATTGATACATTATTATCATCAGCCGTATTAAGTTTTCATCTAGTCAATCTATATAAGCCTGTTCTACTTTCAAGCAAGAGTTGAGCAATCAGTTCCATTTCTTCTCCTTTCAACTTTCAGTTCTTACTACGGTGCTAAACCGCAGACAAGCCGTACCGGATAACCCGGCGATTCACGAATCAATGTGCCCAGCTGGGTGCCCCGAAGACACACGCCCCGCTTGTACCCCAGGCACAAGCAGGACTAACCCACCACTCTCCTGTCCGGGTGTCTGTGTCCCCGTCAAACTTGGACTCAAGCCCCACATCCCGAGTCCGGACTCATGCGGTGCAAGGACCTCCACCACCTCCTCTTCCCATCAGTCGGTCCGGAAAGAGCCGGATCCACGACAAGAGAGCAGCAAGCCTTCCCTACGTCCATACCCAAGTATGTGCTCGAGACAATAATCTGTGACTTGCCTAGAGTCATATGCAACGACCGGTCCTTAATCGACACAGGCAGGGAAAAAGTGTAACCGGGCTATGCCCTGTTGGCCGCAGGACACAACCCTCACACCCACCAAGATTACCAAATCCACATCCCTGTCCGGTCACCATTTTCCTTTCCATTATTTCATCATGATATCACAGTTTAAACACCTATTTGCGAGTAACGACAAAGTTACTCACGCTACCGACATCCTGAGCATAGCAGCTACTCGACCTATACTAGTAGGACTCATGGTGGATATATTTATGCATGTAGCTTCCATAAAATGCATGTAACGTAAATGCATATCATATAAATATATTCAGATCATTTAAAAATAGGGGTTATGCACCGGGGGTTGCCTTGGGCGGTAGCAGTGTCAACAAAGTCGATGACGGGTGGCTCAGAACATCCTCCCGCACGAGGATCTCTCGTACTCTTGACGACTTCGTCAGACTCACTTTCGTCACCAAGGTCACGATCTCCAATGGTGGCTCGTCCTCTATATGCATGCAGTGATGATGATGCAATAATTAATATATAGGCAACCGCAACTCTTAAAATAAGAATACATCTACCAAGCCACTAAGCTAACTCTAATGACTAATACGCAAAGTTACCTATTATTCCCACTAAACAAGTATGAAACATTTCATGTATTATCTTAGCAACTAAAGGCATCCTTATTGTTAATATCAATTTACTATATAAATAATAAAACAAGGTGCACTAGCTACCATGCATCATAAAAATTCATTCTCTAAATAACCATAATAAGCATTTCAAAATAATAAAGTAACCCTAAAGGTATCTTTGAACTATACTGAACTAATTACACTATGAGATAGATCATGAATTTAGTAATCTAACAAAATTTATTTCACAATCAATAAATAAATTCAAATGAGCTCTAGAGATGAAGAAAATGATATTATTGGAGAAGGATAATCATGCTATTGGACTTGATGACTTGCACATGACTGTGGGTCTAGAAATATTAGATGAGATCATGGGTCCGAGAAAATAATAGAGGAGGATGAAGGAATTCTTGTAGGCTAACTACCTCGAAATTGAATGAAGTGCCTCCTACGATGATCGATGTGCGGAGGCAATGCAAGATGAGAGACACGGGGAGCTTAGCAATTGCTTGCCTGCGTGGAGCGGAGCGAGAACCATATATATAGTAATTGGTTGTGGGTGGTCATGACAAGCTAGGTAGTCCTGGAAGCACGCAAACGAGTTGGCGGGGGTTGTCCTCTGGCTCCATGCCGTGTGCGGTGGTGTGGTCTTTGGTCATGACATGTAATTAATTCAAGAATGAACTTTGAGTGGTCTTGGACTTACGAGCACGTCAGAGGTGGAGTGGGCTTTGGAAATTTGAACGTGCTTGGCGGTGTAAGTTGGTTCATTCATGCGGGTCAAGGAATTAATGGAGGAGGAGACCACAGGTCAAGAAAACATTAGAGAATAAGAAGATCAATTGTAAACTAGCTACCTCGGTGATTATAGCTCGGGAGAAATCGATAGACGCAGACTCTCTCGGGCAAGAAACAGAAGAACTTGATTTGAGAGGACGAAACAAGTGAGCAATGGAGCGAGATGGCTCGGCGGCTCGGCATGTCCCTTTTAAAGACAGGAGACGCAGGAAATGGAGAAGCAAAGGCGCGACAGCAACGCGTCGTAAGATTAGTGGCTAACTAGCTTGCTTAAAGGCAATAAAACGCCGCGGGAACGACGTGTTTGCTTGGGTGAACAGTGTTTTCCACGGTGCTAATGTGTTTCCTTCGGAGCTACAATGTTTTCCACGTATGAACAGTACCTTCTGCGCTGATGTAGTTCTGTCGTGTTGAAATTCTGCTCTGGTACCGTTCTGACATGTTGAAACTCCTGCTGCTACAGTGCTACGTGAGGAAAGGGTGCGTGCACCGTGTTTGCAGAGTAGTGAGCGAGCGGCATGCTCGCCGGTCGAACTTGTGAGTGAGATTAATACATAGCGTGTGCGACACACTATGGCAGCGACAGCGCGACGTGCGCTGATAATTTTGCAAGGCGATTAGCAAGCGAAGTAAAGGCGGGATAATTAGAACAACGAGAGATGACAGAGGCGCGTCACGAGATTGATGAAGATATAAATCTTGCCAAGTTGGTATGCTAATAATTAGTGAATGACAATAATTTATTATTTGACTTTGTGGCTATGGAGCTCTCACGTGAGAGAGAGATGACGTGCCAGAAGGACAACTTGGACAAGGAATAAATTAGAGCTCAATTTGAGAATTAGTGTAAAAAATTTAATTTCTCATTTACCATATGCAATAATACATAAACATGATGCTCATGATATGGTTTAATATTTTGATTAAGGCGTAACACCGAGGGTGTTACACATATGTCTTTAAAGAGCCAGTGAACTGACTCTTTATTCTATCGAGGTACTCGGTGACCGTGTCACACTCTAGGATTGAGCCCATAATTACAGGTTCAATCATGTTCTTTATCATCGCCAAACATTTTTTGTTTGCAGTGACCCACTTCTATGCTCAAAAGCCATAGGATATCTTTTGGGATTCAAAATCCCTTTCTTTACTTGTCCAAGTGGCATCATTCTCTTTTGTCTCCCTCACCAGTGCCACAATCTCAGTGGAACACGGTGAGGTGACTACCTAGTTCACCTTAGACAAGATGAAAATCAGGTCAAAACTTTTCTTAACATAAAAATAACACAATTTGCATGCCTTGATTCCAACGTTGATCAAAAACAAAACATATAATTATTCTTATATACTAATTCTACATCACCGTTGGGCAGAAATAGAATTAATGCATAAATCTTTAACTTTCATAACTGTTCTTACACACTAATTCTACATCACCGTTGGGCAGAAGTAGAATTAATGCATAAATCATTAACTTTTTATAACTGTTCTCATACACTAATTCTACATCATCGTTGGGCAGAAATAGAATTAATACATAAATCATTCAAATTATTAACTTTTCTTATACACTAATTCTACATCACCGTTGGGCAGAAGTAGAATTAATGCATAAATCATTAAAATTATGATATTGTTATTAACAACGTTGGTTAGAAAATAACAACATCATAATCATGTCAAATCTTTTTTTCTCTAATTAAATACCACATTGGTTCAAAATAACTGGAGAATCAATATTTTCTTTAGCAGCGGAAAAAATCTCTTTTTCTTCAATTAAATACCACATTGGTTCAAAATAATTGAAGAATCAACAACTTTACTTTGGCTATGGAAAAATTCTCTTTTACTTGAATTTTACCCACAGAGAAAATTGTATTTTCTATTTCCTTTAATCCATTAATCAATTTCCAGAAAATAAACATTTACTGGAAAAACTTTTTTTTTCTCCAGTTAAATATCATGTCAGTACAAAAACACTGGAGAATATACTTTTTCTTTAGCAGCGGAAAACATATACTCAATTTCTTGAATTTTACCCACAGGGAAAAAATATCTTTTATATATTTTCTTTTGAGCCAATTCGTATTTTCAATTTTCTAGGAAATAAAACCTTTACTGGAAAATGAAAAACGAAAGAAAAATGACTCAAATTGATCATCAGACTTTTGGCCCACCCAAAAAACCACTGCCTGGCCCAAATTTATTCTCCTTGCTGGCAGCAAAGAGACCAGTACGCAACTTTGGGCTGGGCCAGCAAAGTTACGCCGGCAAGGCTTCGCACTTTGGGCCACGGTCGGCCCGATCATTTGCAAGCTGTTCGATCGATCGATCGACGGCTCGCTGCTGCGTTCGGGAGGTCAAAAAAAAGTCGCGCCGGGTTCCTCGAAACCCTAGTTCATTTTCCTCGCCACTCTCTCTCTCTTCGTTCTCTCTCTGTCGCCGTTCTTTTTCAAATAAGCAGCAATAAGACCGAGAGGACAGCGAGCGAGAGCAAGCAAGGCGAGCCAGGCGGTGGAGCGTCCATGGCGCCGTCGCCGGCCCCCTCGCCGGCGCACGTGCTCCCCAACGGGTGAGCACGCCGCCGTCGAGCGGCCTGGCCGCCGCGCCCCCTTGGCCGAGAGCCCGAGAGAGCCAGCTCCCCGGCTCGGCTTCTTCTCCCGCGCCGACGAAGGGACATCCGACGCGCGGCGAGGTAGACTTTCTTCCTTTTCTTTTCGAGTTCATCCGAATGGGAAAATAGGGTTAGGGTTCAGGTTCTGACCCTTCTTTTTCTCTTCTTCCCCAATCGGATCTAGGGTTCCTTTCTTTTCCCCTTCGGATTTGAGCGGGTCTAGGCCGAACCCCTCTTTCTTTGTTTTTCTTTTTGGTGCTCGGATTGAACCGATTTGGATTTCTTTTCTTTTCGGGTTTGATTCCGATTGGGATGAGGGGGTTAGGGTTCCGAATCTCTTCCCTTCCCCTTCTTCTTTTGGGATTAACCCGATTTGGAATGGGGTTACAAATTAGGGTTAGGGTTTCATTTTCTTTTGATTTCTTTTCCTTTTCGGAGTTCATCCGAATCTCTTCCCTTCTTCCCCTTTTTCTTTCTCCGATTTGGACTGATATCTATTTTCCGAACCGAAGGTGGGGATTAGGGTTAGGGTTCGTGTGCCGACCCCTGTTCTTTTCTTTCCTTCCTTTCTTTCTTTGATCCGAACACGGATCTCTTCTGTTCTTGCCGTGCGCCGGTGTAGAACAGCGGTGCTATCATCTTTTCCCCCCGCGCGGTGGCGGTTGTTTTTCTTTCTTCTTTTACCCGGTTAGGGTTAGGGATACAGAGGCAACCTTGGCTCTGATGCCATTGTTAGAAACGTAGATTCGTACCTCTGTGTAACCCGTAGAGGTGGGAAGGCTCCTCACCTTCTCTGTTCAGCGCATCGGCAAGCGTATACGCCGATGCCGTCGGTGCAGTAGAAGTCGTCCAGCGCGGTGGTGAGAAGTCCAGTGGCGCCGACGGAGAACCTGCAGGCGCGACGGTGGTGGGTCACATCCCGTCGCTGGCAGCACGGCCTTTAGATCGGATTAGGGTTTTCTTTAGGTAGGATGGCGGCTCCAGTCAACCTCGTTCACCCGAGCCCCGATCCCCACCTTTTCTATTTGTATGTGCTGTGCGACAGAGGCCCACCAACCAGTTAGGGTTGGGCGCCCGATCAGGATGCAGAGGCAAGGGCCCAATAGACCGTTGGACCTATTGGTGGAGATCAACTAACACCAGCAGGCCGCGGCGAGCTGCTCGGACCTGGTGAAGATGTTCGGCGAGGTGGCCGACGTGAAGCCGCTGCTGAGCGGGAGCTGGGACTAGACCACGACTGATCGCTGATCTGATGCCATTGTACAGCGTTCGTAGGTCGTAGCTAAGTGTTTTAGTTTTGCTAGTACGCTGCTAATAGGTGTTTGTTCTGTACTGGACCGACTGCTGCTAGTGTGTGTTTATTAGTTTGCTGCATAGTCCGTCCTTGCACAAGCTTCGTGTTGTGATGAGGATCAAATGACTAGCAGAGTACCGGAGCCGAAATTCTCCTGCTCCTGTTTTTCCTCCCATCTTCTTCTGAATGAAATACTAGTTAAAGCATGGGCCGATGGGTGCGACGTTTTGTTGCTCGGCCCAGTCTGCTCGTGTGGTGCATGATATGATATGATATGATATGATATGATATGATATGATATGGTGCTCGGCCCACTCTACTCGTATATACATACATGATCGTGACATAAAAAGCCAACATGAAACCAAACTGCGGCGGCGTTCGGCTGGTCAGACCAGCCGGCTGGTCCAGCTATTTCTCCTCACGTTACTACAGTGTATCTTTCAGCCGCTATAGTATTTCTCTCCTACACAATCAGCCACTACAGTGTTTTGGTTTATGTTTTTTAGACAAGTGAACGGGGCCGCATGCATCTCTTCGCCCAGTAAACAAGCGTTGCTAAACCTGAACGCTGATCTCATATCCTCCGAGAGCGTCATGGCGGGCGGAGTGGACCAGAGAACAGGGGCGCCACTCGCTCCAGCGCTACACTGCCGCAGTGCTCCCACTCCGATCCGGAACAGGAAGCGGCCGGTGGCCGACAGCGGCGCCGTGCGCAACACAATGGGTCGGCGAGTCAGCATGCCCCCGCGAAGGGGTGCGGGGCCGCTGGCGCGAACGTACGCATCTTCTCTTACCAGAAAACGCGGCAGCGAGTGACGCGACCGCACGGGAGCGGCAGGCACGCGGTCGCCGCACGCCACGGCGGTGGCCGGTGGGGTTGTGGGAGCCTAGGAGTGTGCCGGCGCGCCAAGTCGATGGAGCCGTGCATGCACGGGCCGCTGTTCTACGACTGCAGGGCGAAGCACGGCGCTGATACGGGAAAGCCGGTGCCGCATGTCCACCGCCGATGGTTCGACTCGTACTGCCTCAGCTTCTGGAAATATAGGGGGTTTTCTGCAAATGTATTTTGGATTTAAGGTTTAATAAATGGGTATGGACCTGCAGTGAACTATTTTAAAAGTATATGAATCCAAAAATACAGTTTTAAAGTTGATGGACCTAAATAACACCCCCACGAAAGTTAATAGGCCTCCGGTGCATTTTACTAAAAAAAAACATACACAAAAAAGATATATACACTAACTTTTTTATTTTTCCCATTTAAGAATCTGAATAGGAAAAAATCTCAAAATCCTAGAATTCCACTCAAACACCATAGGATTATAGAGGATTCTAACACAGGTTCATAATCTAAAGAATATCAAAAAATATTTTGATCCAGAATCCGAATTACAGAAACCCATCCAAATATGTCATATATACTCTCTACGTCCTAAAAATATATATATCTCGTTTTCTGAAGAGTCAAAAAATCTTAAATTTAACTAAATTTATAGAAAAAATATAAATATTTATATTTTCAAGTATATTTATTATAACAGTATATTCCATTCTTAGTCTATTGATACTTATTACATATCATAAATGTTAGTATATTTTATATATACTAGTTCTTGGGGCGCGCCCATGCGCGCGGGCCACTGGCCACACGTATTTTTTGGAAAAAAAAGATATAATCAAGGGGGGTCTGTATTTCGATTTGAGAAAAATCTGAGGAGGTTTTCGAAAAAATCGCTGAGAGTGTCTCTGGAGTGCGGGTTGATTTTTGATAAAAGGAAGGGTTTTTTTGCAAAAAATCCAGAGCTCATCCGTTCTGAACTGCGGGTTGATTTGAAAATTATCTGAGGTGTTATTTGTAAAATATTCTGAGAGGACCTCTGGAGCGCGGGTTGATTTCCCAAAAACATAAGGGATTTTTCGTAAAATGACCGCGCCTCGTCCGATCTGGGCCGTCGATGCGGCCGATCGAATGGCCGGGAACGAGCCGGCGACATGGCGCGCCGTGTGGGCAGCCTGGCCACACGCTTTCTTGTCTTTAGATTTGGTCAAACTTGATATTGTTTGACTCTTTGAAAGCGAGAGTCACGTTCTTTTTTGTAAGGACGTGTATGTACTTTATTGAATCATATATCTATATAGCACCTTTTAAGATACCATGCTTGCTCATAAGATATGGTTGTTTTTTAGACAACATATGAAATGCTAAAATTGTATTTTGTTTTTTTTTTTGCAGAGGGAGTATATTTGGTCCGCTTTGTACTGATTCGTTATTCATGTCATCTTATCCTTACCAACATCGCTGATATGTATACTACGTGCTACCTTCGTCTCAAAATAAATTAACTTTTAGAGTTGTTCTACATCAAACTTAAATTGATCAAATTTATTTAAAATGCACTAATACTTACGACATCCAAATTAATATCACTAGATACATTATGAAATATATTTTCATAATGTACTTTGTCATAGACGATATTAGTCAGTCAGTCAAACTTGAGTTAGTTTATTTGACTATAGATGATTCTAGGAATTGATTTATTTTGTGTATTACAACCTACAAGCAATCCAGGATTCCAGGCAGTTCCGCACAAGTTCAAATGATACTCCTGGAGTATAAGAAAAGTAATTGGATTGGACACGCCCGTTTCTGAAATAAATGAATGACATTAAAAGCAAAGTCATGGGAGCTCATTTGTTTGAACTTATCAGTACAGCTTATCAACTATGACACATTGCTTTTCTCTCGTAACAAAAAAGTATCAACTGACTTATCAGCTCTTACATGATGTCGGGCGCACGCAAACAGCAGTAACATGCTATATCCAGTGGCGAATGCAGAACATGATTAAAAGGGACTGATATTTTCTTCTTCCTCTCTCTATTTTTCTTCTTTCTTACGTCTCTTCTCCTCTTTCACCCTCACCATATGGGCTCCCAGCCTCCCTTTATCCGCCCCTGGCTGTATCCACCACCATCAGTGCATGTGCCCTACCTCACTGTGTGCTGCCATTTTAATTTTAATTTTAATTTTAATTTTAATTTTGTCAATGGTGACCGCTGGAGGTGGATAGGACGATCATAGGAATAGGGATAGGAAAGATCGGTCCGAAACACTATATAATATAATATCCGTAGGCAGGCATCATGATGATATATTCTGATTCCTCGCTTTACGAAAAGTTAAAGTCGTCGATGCACGAGGCACCACCACCAATCTTTTCTTTTGCCAACAAGCAATACAATACTGGTACATGCATGCACCGTACATAATCCATACAATGTTTTGTTGTAGTTTTCACCGAAATTCATTTGTTGCTATGGCAATGTTTCTTCAATTTTTCGCTGTGTCTAAAAATTGGTAGGAGCAGACTATATATATCCATGAGGGAGAAGCAATCCAGTTTTACATCACTTGATTACATCACACCGGAATTAATTTATGGTGCCATGACAATCACATGCTGTTCATGCATTGAGACGTCGCCCTGCCCTGAGCATAATGCTAGTATAGTTGCTAAGGACACCCTCGGTATGGAGTTTGTTTTTCAAATAGATGCAAGAGTATTGTCTAATCGCTTAAATTCTTGTTTAGGACAGATTCTAGATCGATTCTGGTAAACAAAAAAAGGTGATTGAACCCTCCAAAATGGCGCGCTTTGTGCCCACCTTTCTCCCCCCACGTTCTCTCCATGGCTCCATTTACACTAACACGAAATCGGTTGGGAGACGGCTGTAGGAAAAATCACGCTTCAGCTTCTTCGCTTCCCTCTGCCCGCGCCTCTTCCTCCATCCTCGTCGGCCGTGTTCGTCTCGTGCTACCCTCCGGTGGCCATTCCCATAGAGCTACTCCTCTAGCGCCCTCCTCCTTCATCCTCGTTGTGTCCGAGATCAGAGAGCGGCAACACCTTCTCCGTGCCGTCGAATTCTCCTCCGCGTGCTCATCCCCTAGTGCCGATGTCCGTCCTCCTCAAGAGCCAGCATCCAACCCCTTGCGCACCTCCTTGAGCCCGACAGCCGAGCTCCTCCTTCGTGCCACCGCTTTCATCTGCACCGTCCAACTCCTCCCCGCACGCCTTCTCAAGCTCCAAGCAGGACCAAGCTCACCGGCGTTAGTTTCTTCTCTGCGCTTTGTGCTTGTTGAGACAACCATCTCTCCCTCCCTTATTTGTGCGGGTCAACTTGGTAGTTAGAGCATCTCTAGTAGATATTGTATCCAATCTTCTATACCTAAGAGTAGTATTTTAGAAGACGGAGGTACCGCAATAGATCTCTTATCTTATATTCTTTATTACTATAACCTTTAAGAGTTATCCTAAAAGAAGCATCTTTTCTCACCCATATTGAAGACAAGTTTTAGTTATAATCTACTACAATAGTGCTCTCTTATATCCTAACTGATTTTTAAGGTACTCTCCTAAATAACTTGTCGGGTTCATAAACCTGGGGTCCTCAATGGGCCCGCTTCCCAGCAAAAACTCGGCCTAGGGGATGGCGTAGCGACAACACGCGCCTCCCGGGCCGGCCTAGATACTCTAATGACAGGTCGGGAGAATGATTCGGTCCCCGGCCGGAAGGCCTGGCCAAGGTGGGGACATAGTCCGACTTCGACCTCCTTTTTCCAACCGGTGATATGTCGGACCTCTGCTTGCAGCTCTTCCCCGATCGACACGACGGGCCGACTGGGAACGACCGACCGGGGACGCTGGCTCGGTGAGGGCCCGGGGATCAGGCGGAGAAGGTAAGGCATTCAAGTCAAACCGTAATACCAAGGACCGTACCCTACCATACCCTGCGCACCTGTAGAACGGTGCCACCAGGCCATGCCAGATAGGCACTATGCAACCTTCCAGGCGTGTCAGAACCCCAACAGTATTGTAGGCGCCGACATTTGCCATGCCAAGGTGAACACGGTAGAGCCTACCACATACATCTGGACATCAACAGTATTGTGGGCGCCGACATTCGTCTCGTACCCGACAACATGGGCATCAAGATTAGGTAGCACACGTATACATTCTCTCTCTTTCTCTGACTTGTAAGAGCCCATCCCCTTCGACTATAAAAGGGGATGGGCTCTCTCCTAAAAAGGGGTTAGCTATTCTGACTCGGGCTTGCTCTGGCTCTCCCCCAAAAAGAGAAGCTAGACGATTTGAGGACTCAACGACCGAGGACTCGAATAGCTCAATAGCTCTAGAACTCTAAAGCTACACAGCGCATACGCTTCCAATACTTAGCGCACGTTAGAGCACCCATCATTATGTGCCCTTCGGTTCAGAGTCCGACAGGCCTTTAACACCTCCCCTTTTTTATTCCTACTCGTTTGTAACCCCACAACAAACTTTGAGCACCTGGGCTCAAGAATAAAGTCACCGATCGACTGAAACTGGCCGTAGGGCACGTTGCCTGAACCAGTATAAATCTGTGTCATTTAGTGCTAGGCCACATCCGATTGCAACGCACGGCAAAACTACAAGTATTTACTTGTTGGTCACTTTTCACACCGACAGTTGGCGCCGTCTGTGGGGAGGACACCGTGCGTTCACGTTTTTGGTCATCGGATGGCCCACCTTTCCACCATCTTTGGCATGGCAGACTCGAGCGACACGATTCGCTTTGGCTCACTGGAGTTTCCTGCACTCCCACATGTTGGGATGTGGGTTCTCCCATCTTCTAGCCGCTCTAGACTTTCCTCTTCGAGAGTCTGGACTTCGTCGCCAACCGGCTCAACGTACTACGCCTCCGTGAAAAGGCGCTCGCCTCGGCGTCCACTGGAGAAGGAGCGCTCTCCACCGCCTCGGGCCACTCAACGACCCTAACGTCAAGACACTCACGCTTTGCCTTGAGCCCACACTGGGCTCAAACTCCACGCTGAGTAACGTACATGTTGTTCTTTACTCGCTGTTTAATACCTTCCGCCGACTCTTCGGAGGGACCTATTGTCCCCACCACGACCGCCGTGCGACCGATTCCCCTATGGCTTCGTGTCCCCCGGACGCAGACACGTGGGGGCTCCGAAGGATGCTGACTCCGCCCCTTGTCACATCCGAATTCATGGGGATGGCGGGCTACGCTCCTGCCTCTTTTCATGACCTCGTGGATGACGAGGTCGAAAGCGATGGCTCCAGCATAGGCGATGTTATGGCACCTGGCCACCCTCTATCCCGGAGTGCGCTATGGCGGATGCTCCGGGACAGCCACTAGTGGTAGCAGAGTCTCTACAGACTCACACCCCTCTGGACCCTCGCGCGTGCGTAGAAGCACGGTGAGGAGGTACGACAAAGGTGACTGAGCCAGCCACCACATATGCTGGCGCGCTCGGCGCAGCACGCTGCGCCACGCGCGTGTAACCCAGCGAGCGGCGCCCGGAGTCATGCCCATTAGGTCTAGCGCAACATCCTGGATGGAGGGAATGACCCCCCTCGGTTCGCTCGAGCTGGCCAGAACATCGCTGCTGCGGCGATGCTTCTGCGCGGCCTCCCCGAGCCGATCGACCCCCAAGAACAAGCAATCCACCGGAACCTCCGGGCGCTGGTGGAGACCGCCACCGTTCAATAGGTGGAGAGCTCCACGTCGTGACATCGGCTCGTGACCTCTTGCCCAACCAGAGGACTAGGGCCGCACCAGTCTAATAGCTCCGACCACTCACCACTGTTGTTGTTGGGGGTGGGGCAGGAGGCCACGACTACACCAAAGGCCGACCTGGCGCCCACTCCACACCGACCACCTATGCGTGAATGCCTCGGGCTGAACCGTGATGCTTGCAGCGTCATCAACAATCGACGCCATGCCCGGCATGATGATGACGCCTATCGAGTGGCGGCGAGAGCAGGCGATATAGGCCTCGGCCTGACCATCGAGGAGCACGGGGACACGCACCCTAGGCATGGTGGCCGACCAAATGTCCAGAGTCCCAACCCAGACGGCCTAGGACCACGGGCCTTTGGTCGTCGCATCTAGAAAGCGCCGTTCCCACAGTGCTCCCGACCACCCACCAACATCGCCAGATACACCAGGGAAACGAACCCCGGTATATGGCTTGAAGACTTACGGCTCGCCTACCGAGCCGAAGGAGTGGATGATGACCACTTCATCATTCAGTATCTCCCCATTTGCGTGGGGGAGCATGTTCGAGCATGGCTCGAATTCCTTCCGACCGATAGCATCCGCGACTAGGCTGATCTCAAGAGGGTTTTCGTCAGAAATTTCTAGGGGACATATGTTCATCCTAGGAATTCCTAGGACCTCAAGAGCTGCCAGCAGGAGCCCAATGAGTCCCTATAGAATTACATCTGTAGGTTCTCAAAGTAGTGTAACTCCCTTCCTAATGTCGTTGACATGGATATCATCAGCGCGTTCCTCTCTTGGACAACCTATGAGTCCTTGATCCACAAGCTCAGCTGTCTGAAGCCCCGTACCACCCACGACGTACTCGACATCACCACGAACCACGCCTCTGGTGAGGAGGCGATCGGAGCAGTCTTTAGCGGTGGTCGGGACAGGGGAAAGGCCAAGTGCGAGGACCAAGGCGAAGGCCCTTCCACACAAAGGGCAAGAAGAACAAGAATGATCAGCACCGACCGGCCAACCCAGCTTTGGTCACCGCAGCCGATCGTGCGGGCAAGCAAGGCCAACCCAACCACTTAGACAAGCTCATGGAGAGTCCATGTACCAACCATGGCTACCCCATCAAGCACCTCTATAAGGACTGTGAGCTCCTCAAGCGCTTTCTATGGCACGTCGGCAAGCCGAAGGAAGGGAAAGGCAAGGAGGAGGCGGCCAAGAAAGGAGGCGCAGCGGGCAAGGATGATGATGGCTTCCCCGACCCCAAGGAATGCCTCATGATCTTTGGGGGATCCAACGCCATCCACTCCAAGCGCCAGCACAAGGTACACTATAGAGAGGCATGCACTGCCGAGTCGGTCATCTCCTCTTTCCTTAGCTGGTCGGACTCCCGATCACTTTTGATGGGAGAGACCATCCTTCCCACGTCGCCCGACCGGGTCGCTACCCGCTTGTCGTCGACCCCATCGTCCATAAGAAGCGCCTCACCAAGGTGCTGATGGACGGAGGCAGCGGCCTCAACATTCTCTACGTCGACACCCTCGATGCCATGCGCATCCCCTGGTCGGAGCTCCGCCTAGTGAGCTCTCTCTTCCATGGTGTGATCCCGGGGATGCAGGTGTACCCACTCGGGTAGATCGACATGCCCGTCACGTTTGGTGATCGAGCGAACTTCTGCTCGGAGGTCCTCACCTTCGAGGTGGTGGACTTTACAAGGTCCTACCACGCCATCTTGGGGCGGCCATGCTACGCCAAGTTCATGGCGACCCCCAACTACACCTACCTCAAGTTGAAGATGACGAGACCGAATGGCATCATCACTGTGGGTAGCACCTTTTCGCACGCCTACACATGCGACCGTGAGTATTACGAGCTCGCCACTGCTGTCATCGACTTCGCCGAGCTCCCGGAGCTCAGGAATTCACTGACTCCAGCAGTCCCAGACTACAACGAGCCAGCCTCATCGAGTGTCTTCCACCCGATCAAGGAAAACAAGGCGATGGGGATTGACCCCACCGACCCGACCAAGATGGTGCGGATCGGGACCAAGCTCCCGGCCAAATAGGAGAGCGAGCTTGTCGACTTCCTATGTGCCAATCGTGATGTCTTTGTGTGGAAACCTTCTGACATGCATGGCATACCAAGGGATGTCAATGAGCATGCATTATGCCTCATCCTGGGCTCAAAGCCCGCCAAACAACACATGTGTTGCTTTAACAACGAGAGGCGCAGGGCCATAGGCGAGGAGATCGCCAAACTCCTGGCAGCCGGATTCATCAAAGAGGTATACCACTCCGACTGGTGGCTAATCCTGTTCTTGTGAAAAAGAAGACTAGGAAATGGAGAATGTGTGTTGATTATACTGGCCTCAACAAGGCATGTCCAAAGGACCATTTTCCTTTGCCATGCATAGACCAGATAGTCGACTCCACCTCAAGATGCGACATCCTCTCCTTTCTGGATGCCTACTTAGGCTATCACCAGATCGCGATGAAAGAGTTAGACTAGCTCGTGACATCATTCATCACCCCGTATGGTTTATACTGCTACGTAACCATGCCTTTTGGTCTGAAGAACGCTGGCGCCACCTATCAATGGTGCATGCAGCGATGCTTCACCGACCAAATCAACCCACCCGACCAGTAGGACCAAGTCAAGCGGCCGAAGCCAACAATCGCCGTCTATGTAGATGACATAGTGGTAAAAACGGCTCAAGGTAGCGACCTGATCACAAACTTGGCCGCAACATTCGCAAACCTTGAAGGTTCAGCGTCAAATTGAATCTCAAAAAATGTGATTTTCGGGGTTCCAAAGGGGAAGCTTCTTGGATATATCATGTTCGAACATGGCATCAAAGCCAACCCCAAAAAAATCATGGCCATCTCCAACATGGGCCCTATATGCAACATCAAGGGCGTACAGAGGCTCTCTAGCTGTTTGGCTGCCCTGAGCCAGTTCATCTCCCAACTAGGCGAGCGGGGGATGCCTCTCTATAAACTTCTCTAGAAGACAGACACATTCATCTAGACAGAAGAGGCACAGCGGGCCTTGGAAAGCCTCAAAACAACAATAATGTCAGCCCCTAGTCCTTGTCGCTCCCGAATGGGGAGACCCCTCCTCCTCTACATCATGGCAAACAACCATGTTATGAGCGTCGCCCTCATAGTCGAAAGGGAGGAGCCGGGACACCCCTGAAGGTTCAACGATCGGTGTACTTCATCGATGAGGTACTCACCAATACCAAGGCTCAATACCCCTATGTGTAGAAGATTCTGTATGCCGTGCTGATGGTGACTCGGAAGCTCCTGCACTACTTCATCGACCATGAGGTCATGGTCGTCACCTCGTACCTGCTGCGAGACATCATTCACAACCGCGATGCCGTGGGATGAATCTCCAAGTGGGCTTTTGAGCTCATGGGTCACGACATTAGGTATGTCCCTCACACCGCTATCAAGTCTTAGGCTCTCACCGACTTCATCGCTGAATGGATGGAAGTCCAGCTCCCAACCCCGGACATCGCCCATGAGTACTGGACAATGTACTTTGATGGGTCAGTTATGGCGCCCGGCTTGGGGGCTGGAGTGGTTCTGATGTCCCTGGATGGGAACATGCTATGCTATGCGATCCATCTCCATTTTTTGGCCTCAAACAACGCTGCGGAGTATGAGGCCCTCATCAATGGACTACGTATCGCTTGAGCTCGGCGCTACGCGGCTATACATCCGTGGCGACTTAGAGTTGGTTGTCGACCAAGTCATGAAGGAGTCCTCCTACAAGAGCCCTATCTTGGTAGCATATTGCCAGGAGGTGTGCAAGCTCGAGGACAAATTTCGAGGGATCGAACTGCATCATGTCCCCTGAAAGGACAACGATGCCGCTGATTTCCTTGCAAAATTGGCTGCTAGGTGGGTGTCGTCTCCAGATGGGATCTTCATCAATGATCTCCACGAGCCATCTGCCCATGTTCTAGAGGATCCAATCTAGACACACTCCAACACTAATTTTGGCGCGGGGGCTCCAACCTCCCGACGTGCCTCGACCCCGACCAAGTGCTCGGCGGCTCGACCGGGCACCTTCATGGCGACATCGTCCACCGGCATCACCATAATGGCGCTCGATCCGGTTGACTAGAGAGCACCACTGCTCACCTACCTCCTCGAGGAGGTTCTCCCACCGAAAAGGACTAAAGCGCGATGAATCGCTTGACGCACCAAGACGTTCATCACCATTTGTGATGAACTTTACAAGCGAAGCCCATTGAGAGTACTCATGAGGTGCATCCCGATCGACCAAGGGAAACAACTTCTCCTCAAAGTCCATGCTGGAATCTATGGACATCACGTGGCCCCAAGGTCGCTGGTCGGGAAAGCCTTTCGCCAAGGTTTTCACTGGCCCACCACGCTGTGAGATTTAGAGGAGGTTGTTCGCAGGTGTGAAGGATGCTAGTTCTATGCTCGGCAAACTCATCTACCGGCACAGGAGCTTTAGACCATCCCCATCACCTAGCCATTCGTGGTCTGGGGCCTCGACATGGTCGGACCTCTCAAAAAGGCCCCGGCGGCTTCACTCACCTTACTCGTAGTGGTGGATAAATTCACCAAGTGGATAGAGGTGAAGCCCATCACCAACATCCGCTTGGAAGAGGCGGTCAAGTTCTTCCTCAACATCATCTATCGGTTTGGTGTTCCAAACTGCATCATCACCGACCATAGAACAAACTTCACTAGGAAGAAGTTCCTGGACTTCTATAATGGATATGGCATCAGGATCGATTGGGCCTCGGTCGGACACCCGCGTACCAACGGTCTAGGTCAAGTGGGCCAATGGCATGGTCCTCCAAGGACTCAAGCCCTGCATCTTTTACCGACTCAAAAAGTATGCTAGGCGATCGGTTGTAGAGGTCCCAATGATTCTCTAGAACCTAAGAATGACCCAAACGGTCCACAGGGTTCACCCCTTTCTTCCTCGCATATGGAGCTGAAGCAGTGTTGCCCTCCGACCTCGATCTCAATGCTCTGAGAGTAAAGGCCTTTGACCAAGACTAAGCTGTGGAGGCTTAGCAGGATGTGGTCGACCTGCTTGAGGAGGCATGTGAGATGACCATCATCATCGCTCTGCTCGTTACCAGCAAACTCTCAGTAGGTACCTTGAAAGAAAAATCAGGGGGAGGATCCTCAAGGTGAGTGATCTTGTACTCTGAAGGACCCAGTCAACCAAAGAAAACCATAAACTCTCTCCACCATGGGAAGGACCCTACATGACGACCAAAGTGATCTGACCGGGCACCTATCGGCTGAAGGACGACAACGGCAACATTCTCACCAACACATGGAACATCGAACAGTTACGTCATTTCTTCCCCTAAAGCTCGGTCTTACCTTTTCTTTCCATTCAATGTTTTTCCAACAACACCCTAGCCCGAGCACTCTCAACTGGGTCGCTCGGGGGCTCTAAAGGGGTGCGGTACCACCCTCCCTTTTTACTATCATATAGTAATACTTTTTGCCCAAACGAAAGGGCGTTGCCCAAACAAAAGGGCATTCCATTCCTTTGATTACCCTACGTAACTTACATTTTAACCTCTCGACCGTTCACACCCCGCCATGACCTATGGTTACAAGCAACTGAGCCTCATGGGCCACACCCGAGTTCTTAAGGTTGCAGCCTATGGGTCAACGGGCAGGTGAAAAAAAAAGGACAAAAACAAAGCTACGCAAGGGTAAAAACAAGGATGGATGGGACAAGCTTCCCCTCATGAGTGATTTCATTACAAAACGAACACAAAATATTCACGAATGTAAAACTATTCACATGGGGGCTCCCCCACAAACTCACCTTTTTACATGAACTAACTATTTCTACTCTAAACTCTACTATGGCCCCTCGGCGGCATCGGCTGATGGTACGGTCGATGAGGATGAAGGCAGCTCACTTGGTTGGGACGACGCTCGGCTCGACCTGTCTCCACTCCTCTTCCTGGCGCATGTCTTCAGCAATGCTCGAACGGTGCAAGCCTCCATCACCCAATGCGCGGTGACCTACTCGACGACCATCTGTGCATATGGCACCAAACTTTCCCCCATCACATGGATTTCGTCTATGCTCCACCCGTCAATGTACCCTCTGAGATGGCCATGAAGTCTAGATCGGGGTGATGGGTCACCATCGAGGTCAGCACCCCCAACGTCCCGTAGAACATGCCATCGGAGATAAGTACCCAAACTTCATTTGGGACCTCCGCCAGCTATACAGCAGGTGTACTAGTGCTCGGTCCTGACCCGAACACCTCAGAGACGACCACCTGCTCAATGTTGTGAATCTAGTCGAGCTCCCCCTCAAGAGCAGCGTCGCTCCTCAAGGGACTAGGCTAGCGCCTTCGTGCCTCGACCGACCGCTGCTTTGACCTGTCTCTAGCTCTTGCTCTAGAGAGCCAATCTTTTCACCCAGTTCTAGAAAAAGATGACAAATTCAAACACAAAGGAAAGGAGAAATCAAGGCATCAACCGAGGGTGGAACATATACGTAACAAGGCGGGCGCTTTCAAGAATGGAGAGCCCTTCCTCTTGCCATGTCACCTTCTGACTAGTCGTGTGTTCTACTCCTCTGCCCCGAGCATCTGCCCCCGGAGCGCAACCACTTCTTGTTCAGCATGACCGGCCCTTCGCTCTGCCTCCAGAGACTCCAAGGACTTCTGAAGCACCACCTCGGTCTCCGCCAAGTGGACCTTTGCTGCGTCGAGTTCCCGCTTGGCAGCAATCGCCCGCTCGACCGCACGTAGTTCCACCGCCCGTGCTCTCTGTCACCTCGGTCGCCTGGTCTTAAGACTCATGGCAAGCGGACTCTAGCTAGTGCCTAATCTCGTCGACCCACTATGACACCATTGCTTCCTGATCCATTCGACCATGCTCCTCTCAAAGAAATTGGGACTTACGGATCGACATCATCTCTAAATCCTGTGAGGCAAGAAGCAGACATGCTAAGACAACCATTGAAAGGCCAAGGAGTCAAGACAACACCAAAAACATAGAGAACTTACCTCTACGACACGTGGAAGGTCGACTATCATGGCCTTATGGATGAGCTCAACCCTTTCCAAGGCCTCCTTGAGCCTCGCCTTGGTAAGGGTGAGATAGGACTCCATCGATAGTCCTCTCTCTCCGAGCAAGTGCCAGAGCTTCACCTCCTCCTCATCACGAAGGAAGAATCCGGGCCTTTCCCGGCTCCTCGAGGCAAGGCCACACTAGCTCGTGGGTCAACTCGACCCGCTAGAAGATCTAGCCATCGCAATATCATGCGATGACCGGATCATCACCAGCTCCGGGGGACAGGATGGCCGGCGGCTCCACCCTAGTGTCTTCCTCGTCGGAGAAGGGGATATCCACCATCAGGACTCCATGGACTGCCGGTGGATGCACTACCTCTGGCCTGGCCACGGCTCCTTCAAACCCCTCTAGCTCGACCAGGTGGGCGAACCGTGCGCTCCTTCGCCGGGCGAGGCAAGGAGACCGGTTTCCCTAATCTCCTTCTCCGCAGCCATTGGGGGAAGGACCGTGAGAGTCACCTCTGACTTGACCCCCGCCATTACCATGGGGATTGCCACCATCACCGCCGCCACTCCCGCCATACTCGTGATCGGTCGGGAAGACGCAACCCCCGATAGGGAAGGTCGCATCGCCGCCAACCTTCTTCCTCTACCACTCATCAAGACCTGCTGCATGTTGGGTCTCCACTCTTCTCACATGGGAGGTGGGGAGATTCCTAGTCCCACCAGCCCCTGGCTGCTGTCAAACAAGCATGGGTTAGTCACACTCAAAAACTCAACTATGAGAACAGGAGGGAGCATGAATGCATACATAGACGAAAGCGGTAGAGTCCTGAAGCCCCGACCGACTGATGACAAGCCGACTAGACGAGGACCGCTCATAGGTCGCGATCCATGCCCCCTCATATCGACCAAGGGAGGAGTTGACCCGGCCGGTCCCCGATCGGCCCATGAACGCGCCGTGATCGCCAGCTTGTGGCGAAACCACCGGAGTAAATGATGGAGCGTCTCTCCATTGGGGGTCATGCATGCGCACCGACCATGAACATGCAGGGGAACAATCACGTCCCCCCAACCGACCGCATGCTCCACCACACTTGGAGCAAGGGGGCACGGAGCCAACGACGCCTCTAAAGGGCATGGTGATCGTGCGCCCGCTTCACCTCTCATTCGACGGCGGTGTCTTCGCTCGTGGCGCACTTCCTTGACTCAGGAATGTCACCGCGCATATTTGTATCACGCTCGCCGCCAATGGATGCGGCCGTAGGCTCATGGTGCTCCACCGAGGTCACAACAGCGCCCCTGTCTCCTTCGTCCTCGGAGGCACTCGCGTCACCACCCATCTCCGTGGGCTCCTCCGACTCGAGCTTTGCCTCCATGTTGCTTCGACTCTCACCCCCCGGGACCCGCCGACTGATCTCCTTCTCCTTTTTGAACCACCTCTAGGCCTTCTTGGCTTTCTTCTTCTTCTTGGTAAGCGTTGCCTTCCTCTAGGCAGCTTGCCGAGCTGTGCCCTCGCCCCCCTCAGAAGATGCGCGGATAGGATTTATAGCCCGAGAGTCCCTTCGAAACAGGCACCTTGAAATCAATTAAAACATCAAAACAAGGAGGATAAGGTCATAGGAGAAGAGGGCATACCAGATTAGATAGCTTCACGGTGTGAAGAGGTCCAGGCGTCCCTTCGAGGGAGTCTTTATCCCTCAGTTGCAGCACATGATCGAGTTGACTCTAGACTTTGTCCTTTAGCAACTCCTCCGGCGACGCGCGGTCGGGATCCATTGGGCTAGAGTACTCCCACATCAATCGCCTTCTCTCCGCCAATAGGGTGACCCGATGGTGGAAGAAGGTATGGAAGACCCGCAACCCATCGAGGCCATGCTGCACAAGCCTCTGAAGCTCCATCTCGATAACCTCTAATTTGTTCTACCGATCGGTGGGACCCCATGACCAGCTCTCCCCTCTCTCGGCCTTCTTCTAGTAAACATCGGGAATGGCGCCTCTGCTGAGTTCCTGATGTAGAACCACTCACCGTTCCATCCCCGATTGAAGTCACAGGGGAGTACGCTAGTAGGGGGTCGATGGCTTCGGCTTCTTCTACAAAGCAAATCCCCAACCGACGTGATTCTGGGCGACTTCCCCTCGGATAGGGCTCACCCACTGAAGATCCACCGGAAGAGGTCCACGTGCGGCTCCATCCCGAGGAAGGCCTCACAAACGGTGATGAAAGCCGGTGATGTGAAGCACCCTAGTCGGGTTGAGGTGCTGCAACTCAGACCCTACTCATTGAGGAGCCCGCGTAGGAACAAGTGTGCGGGATACCCGAGCCCATGCTCATGGAAGGCGAGGAAGGTTACGACCTCATCAGCATGGGGTTATGGAACAACCTCCCTTGGCGTAGGAGACCTCCAATGCGCCACCTCCTTCGATGGGAGCAGCCCCTTCTCGGTGAAGGCGGCCAGCACCTCTTCATCCACGTTGGAAGGCCTCCGGTTGACATCGCACCTCGGATTTATGGATGAATCTATGAGTTTTTTTCTCTCCCTCGCTTTACCCTCTCTCCTAAAAACCGCCGTGGCGTACGAATGGGCTTGGCAAAAAGGAGGAAGGAGAAGAGGCAGCAATTCGAGAAAGGCAAAAGAATGGGAGGAAAACCCTCTCTTCCCCCTATTTAAGGTGGAGAGGCGTGCAGTGGGACGCACCCTGGTCGATGGGACGCGCCCTGCCGACGAAACATCACTTGGTTAACGGGACATAGCCTAGGTAGGGCCCACCACTACCGCAACCCAAGCATGGAAAACAAGGCGCAACCGCACGTAAACACCCCTCCACCTTCCATCGAGGAGAGATCAATGGTCACCTAGGTCGATCGCACAACCCGGGTGGCTATCGAGAGATAGGTAAGGAGCAGTGGGATGCCCTATGTGGACTATGCCAACTCCATCACGAACGACGAACATGGATCCTATTTGGACATATCCGATAGGAGCTCCCCAGACCCATCACTCAAGTCATCGAGGTAACATTACCAAACCCATTTTTATTTATTTTCTAGTGCATGATCATTCATTCATCCTTTCTCATGCATGCATTCATACATTCATCCAAACATTCATCCCATACATCCAAGCATTGCATATGCAATTGATGCATCACAACGCTTCGTGTTGTGTCACGAAGCGGTAGTTGTCTCATTTGATATGAGCGACGACCAACCAGGGTTCAAAGGCTAGCCCGCAAAGGGCTTGAGGCCGCCTCGCATCAAATAGAGCTAGGGGAGAAAACACAGATGAGCCCCAATGGCCCTTGCCCGATCCGCTTAGAAGCGGACAGGGTAATCTCGACCTTCTCGTTCGATCGACCTCGAGCCATGCCCACAGAATCTCCATCGAGGGGAGGCTAGCGGGCCACCTGAGTCAATCTCCGGAATGGCTTGGGCATCTATCAGGGAGGCGGGTTAAGGAGCAGTGGAATGCCACATGAGGGCTATGCTGACCCCGTTACAAATGATGGACCCGGATTCCCCTTGGACGTACCCGTTATTAAGCTCACTAAGCGCATCACTCGAGCCATCGAGGCAAGCGATGTTAGCTCAACCCCTCCGATTCGTGAAAACCGTGGATGGGGCAACGCACGAAACTAGACCAACCCCTCGACCGCGCCTGACACTTGGGTTGGTGCTTCATCATGCCTGACCCCTCGGCCGCGCTCGACACTTGGGTTGGCGCTCCGTCTCACTCGACCCCTCGGCCGCGCCCGACACTTGGGTTGGCGCTCCGTCTTGCCCGACCCCTCGATCGCGCCTCACACTCGGGTTGGCGCTCTGTCTCGCCCGACCCATCGGGCGTGCTTGACACTTGGGTTGGCGCTCCATCGCGCCGGACCCCTCGGCCGTGCCCGACACTTGGGTTGGCGCTCCGTCTCGCCCGACCCCTCGGCCGCACCCGTGAAAGGTCCTTGTATGGTTTTTGTAATTGAGTGACAACCTAGGTGGACTAATTGTGTTTATGTGAGACACACAGGTGATTAGTCCACAGGTACATATGTGTGAGCAACATATGCCATGGAGGTGGAAATGGCTTGGAGATGTTGCAAAGCTCACACATGTGATGATGAAGGAGCTTATTGCACATGAGACATGGCATTGAGTCATGTGATCAAGGTGGAGAAGATCAAGACAAGACTTGGCTTGATGGACCGGTTGCAAGCGTGAAGGGCAAGTCGGAGGCTTTGGAGCGATGGACCACGTGGCGGTGAAGCTTGAACAAGACTTGGCGCCGATGGACGAAGGCAACGGTGAAAAGCAAGTGAAGTCAAGATCGATGAACCAATATGATCACGTGATGATATGAAGTGGATCATATCATTGTTGATCATGTTGGTGCATGTGTTGCATCAACATTGGGGAGATGGAATGGAATGCGCAAGGCAAAGGTATAACCTAGGGCATTTCATTTCACCGGTCATAGGTGTGTGGAGAAGTTGGTGACCGGGTTTATGATAGATGGTCGTACTATCAAGAGGGGCAAACTTGTTTGCATATCGATCATCTAGTGCCACTCATGTGATCTAACTTTGCATTTGTCACTAGGATCGAGTGGCGTGGCAAGTTGAGTGGCTAATCCTTTGAAAAATGATTGTGAAAATGCTAACAAACATACACATGGTGGTGTACACTTGGTGGTATTGGCACATTTATAAAGGAGATGAAGTTGGAGTTGATGTGGATCAACTCGTCGATGAAATGGAGGCGAGAAGGGTTTGAAACTTCACCGGCGGAGTGTCCACCTATAGAGTGCGGACAGTCGGACGGTGCCATAGGCATCCTGTATAGAAAAGACATGGTTTTATAGAACTGATCAGACGCTAGTCTCGGTAGGACCGGCGCGTCCGGTCAGTGGCAGCAGTGAGCGCGCTGTCTCGGTCTCATGACCAGACGCTGGCGCGAAGAGTGACCAGACACTCAGGGTCTGCGTCCGGTCAGTGCTGATGTATGGTGACATAAGCGGCGTTGGAGTTAGGCGTGTGGGCACAGAACTGATCGGACGCTGGTCTGCGTTCGGTCATGGTGGACCGGACATGTCCGGTCGCAAAACAGAGGCTCGGGGAGCTCTCTAGAAACGATCGGACTCAGGCGCATCAGCGTCCGGTCATTCACTGTGGTCCGGTCGCAACTTAACCGTTGAGATCGGGTGGCTCTGGTTGAACGCAGAGCGACACGTGGATGGCGTAGAGCGATCGGACGCTGGCAGGGTGCGTTCGGTCGATCTGACCGGAGCGTCCGATCGTCCCAAAATTTGCTTAGTGAAGGGTAATGGCTAGTTTAGCCCATGGGGCTATAAATAGAAGGTGGTCTCGGCCATGGCTCATGCTGAGCACCACGGGGGACTTTGTGTCCATGCTTGTGAGTGTTTGGGAGCCCTCCATCTCACATATGCTTGATAGTGATCATTCGATTGTGTGAGAGAGAGATTCTAGTGCGATTGCATCGTGAGGTTGCATCGAGTGGCACTAGGTGATTGAGTTGCAAGCCGATGGTGCTTGTTACTCTTGGAGGTTGCCACCTCCTAGATGGCTTGGTGGTGGTCTCCGTCGAAGCCCGTAAGAAGCTTGTGCGGTGCTCCGGAGAAGACCTTCGTGATGGGCATTGTGCTCACCCCACTGGAGCCGTGAAGAGCAACTCTAGTAAAGCGTGTCATTGAGCTACCCTCACTTTCGGGGTAGGTTCTTACGGTGCCCGACGTGCGGGCTTGGCGGGTGATGCCAATTAGCCGCCGAACCACCAAGTGAGCGGTTGACACAATGGGGACTAGCGTGTTGGCAAGCACATGAACCTTGGAAGAAAAATCTTTGTGTCAACCTTGTTCTTCCCGTTGGTTTGCAATGCCCTTTCACAAGCTTGTATTTACATTTTATATACATTGTGCTTGTGTAGTTGTTCCTGTAATTAGTTAGCTTGTGTAGCTTACTAGTTATCTTCTTGCTTGTGTAGGATAGAAGTAGCTCCCTTGCGTGGCTAATTTGGTTTGTGTAACCTTGTTAGTCACATTGCTTAGTTTGTGTAGCTAAATAATTGCGCTCTCTAATTTGGCATTGGTTGCCTTGTTATTGAGCATTGCTAGTGAGCTTAGATGGCTTTGTGCTTTTGCTTACTAGCTTGTGTAGGAGCTCTCTTGTTGCTTGAAGTACTAGTGGTATAGGTTTGTGTGACATTGCTTCTAAAATTGGTTACGTGAGCTCTAACTAGCCCGGCACCTTTGTTGCATAATTAGGATCTTTATAAGGTGCTTGTTAACTTTGATAGAAGGGTGTAGTCTTGGCTAGTCCGATAGTTTTAATTCCAAACTTGTTTCGGTTAGCCGACGCGATTAGATTTTAGAAATAACTATTCACCCCCCTCTAGTCATCATCTCGACCTTACATCCCGACACTTGGGTTGGCGCTCCGTCGCGCCCTACCCCTCGGCCACGCTCGACACTTGGGTTGGTGTTCCGTCTCGCCCGCCCCCTCAGCTGCGCTCGGCACTCGGGTTGGTGCTCCGTCGCGCTTGACCCATCGGCCGCGCCCGACACTTGGGTTGGCGCTCCGTTTTGCCCGATCCCTCGGCCGCGCCCGACACTCAGGTTTGCGTTCCTTCGCGCCCGACCCCTCGGCCGCGCCCAACACTTGGGTTGGCGCTCCGTCTCGCCCGATCCCTCGGCCACGCCCGACACTCAAGTTGGCGCTCCGTCTCGCCTGACCCCTCCGGTCCGTACTCCATCTCATCCGACGGTGACCCACAATCTTACACCCACCGAGTGTGCTCGCAAAACGAGTGTAAATAACCCCTTCATGATTTCATAGAAGTCCCAAAAGGGTTTGGGGGCTCCTGTCGGGTTCATAAACCGGGGTCCTCAATGGGCCCGCTTCTTAGCAAAAACTCGGCCTAGGAGACGGCGTAGCGACAACGCGCGCCTCCCGGGATGGCCCAGATGCCTAATGACATGTCGAGAGAACGATTTGGTCCCCGATCGGAAGACCTAGCCAAGGTGGGGACATAGTCCGACTCGACCTCATTTTTTCGACCGATGATACACCGGACATTTGCTTGTAGCTCTTCCCCGACCGACACGGCTAGGGCCGACTAAGAACGACCGACCAGGGACGTTCGCTCGGTGAGGGCCCGGGGATCAGGTGGAGCAGATAAGGTAAGATGTTAAAGTCAAACCACAATACCAAGGACCGTATCACCGCCATACCCTGCGCACCTGCAGGGCGGTGCCACCAGGCCATGCCAGATAGGCACTATGCAACCTTTCCAGCATGTCAGAACCCCAACAGTATTGTAGGAGCCGACATTTACCATGCCAGGCGAATACGGTAGAGCCTGCCACATGCATCTAGACATCAATAGTATTGTGGGCGCCGACATTCGTCTCGTACCCGACATCCGTCTCGTACCCGACATCGTGGGCAACAAGACTAGGTAGCACACGTATACATTCTCTCTCCTTCTCTGACTTGTAAGAGCCCATCCCCTTCGACTATAAAAAGGGATGAGCTCTCTCCTAAAAAGGGGCTGGCTATTCCGACTCTAGATTGCTCTGGCTCTCCCTCGAAAAGAGAAGCTAGACGATTCGAGGACTCGACAACCGAGGACTCGAACAACTCAATAGCTCTAGAACTCTAAAGCTACACAACGCATATGCTCCAATACTTAGCACGTTAGAGCACCCGTCATTCTCCGCCCTTCGGTTTAGAATCCGACTGGGTCTTTAACACCCTTTTTATTCCTACTTGTTTGTAACCCCACAGCAAACTTTGAGCACCTGGGCTCAGAAATAAAGTCACCGATCGACTGAAACTGGATGTAGAGCACGTTGCCTGAGCCGGTATAAATCCTGTGTCATTGAGTGTTAGGCCACATCCGATAAATCGGTAAAACTACAAATATTCTGACTGTTAAGCTTAGTAAACGATCGTAAATTTCGCAGAAAAGTGGTGTTTTCTCTCACCACCAAAACTATAAATAATCCACGATACGATACGGTCTCCCGAACAGGCTGTTACTTGTTGGTCATTTTTCGTACGACATAACTCATGAAAGATGTGATATAAAAAATCGGGTAGAGAACTAGAGATGCTCTAAGTATTTGATCAAAGGGGACGGGGTTGTTTCATTTCGGTTTTCATGGTGCAGCATCAAATGGTTTGGTCACGGTGGGTTTCATTATGTTTTCAATGCATGAGTAAACATACCTGCATATGTAGACGAAATCCATTCATCCCCTTGTGGCTTTGTGTCCCTTCTCTTCGCAAGTTTTCTAACTGCGTCACGACATCTTCAGTTCATGAAATCGAAACGTGAGCGCACAAAGGAAGAAGGCCTTAGAGCATCTTCAAGAGTTTGTCAAATTTTATTTGGTAAATCTTGTAATTTGCTAACTTCCAAAATTATATGTCAAATAAAAAACAATCCATCTCCAAGAGTTTGTCATTTTTGACTTGATAAAATAAAAAAACCCGTTAACAAAAACGAAGAGGCCCGCTAAGCGAACGAAGAGCCCCGCTAAGTGAATGAAGAGCCCCGCTAAGAAACGAAGAGCCCCGGATGCCAAGCCGTATATGCGCGCGCGGAGGAAAGATTTGCCAAGTTGCTATTGATGCCAAGTTGTTTTGCCAAACTGTTGGTGGCTATTTTTTCTTATTTTACCAAAATTATATGGATACCAAGTTGAGATAGCAAATTCTTGAAGATGCTCTTAGAAAATTAACATATTCCCACCAAATCCAAAACAGTGTGTGAGATACAATAATAGGTTATCAAATCCATTTTCTTTTTGCATTGGTGTACTACAATTCACGAATGCTTAATTCAAAAACAAACAAACAAAAAAAACAAATCAGAAATGGCTGGTTGTTGTAGGATGAGGAGGAATTCATTTTTACTGCCGGGCAGTAACCGGCATGCAAACGCAAGCCGTGGACGCCGCCGCACCGAAATCCCGGATCACACCGCCCCGATCTCTCTGAACCGAATTTGTCCGCGTCTCATGGATGGACCACTCGACCGCAGGGGCAGAAGCGTAACTCCGCACGGCGACCCGCAGGCCGAGGCGGCCCCACGTCACGAGGGCGAATCCAGGCCCCGCGCCGCGTGGACGGCCAGATGGGCCCCCTGGGCCTATAAATGGATGCCCTCAGCCTCAGAGCAGGGCAGGTCGCATCTATCTCGTTCCAGATTGCATTTGTTGCGAGCTTCTGTTCCTTCGTGTTCTTCCTTCTTTGCGAGGAGAGGAAGAGGAGGATGTCGTGCTGCGGAGGCAACTGCGGGTGCGGCTCCGGCTGCAAGTGCGGCAGCGGCTGCGGAGGGTAAGCCTAGCCTGCCCCTTCCCTTCCGTCCCGTTCCTCCCTCTCGGAGTCAGATCAGATCTGATGATGAACTTGCGTGCATATGGGTTCGCTGATCTGCCTTTCGTGGCTCTGTTTCCGTCGGACCTGTGCTAAGCTGCCGGCAGGCTGTTCCTCGTGCTTCCGTAGAAATGTTTGTTATATTTTCTACATCTACAAAAAGTAAAGGATAGATAGAGAGTGTGGCATGATTTATGAACCTGTGTCTATGCATCTTTGATTTTGGAGGAAGGATGTGCGGAGCTGGGAGATTGGTTTTTCTCCTCTCCCATTGTCCTGCTGCTGCATGTAAAAAGTTCGTTCGTCCGGAAACGATGCGCACGCACGCATGCTGTTCTTGTTCTTGTTTTGAAGGTGCTTTGATTTGATTTTTCGGTTTGTTCATCAACTCGTCGTGCTCATCGATCTGTCTGTCTGTATGCAGGTGCAAGATGTACCCGGACATGGCTGAGCAGGTGACCACCACCACCACCACCCAGACTCTCATCATGGGTGTTGCACCATCCAAGGGGTATGCATGCTCATGCTCGTCGATCTCTCTCTCGCATTCTGTAGCTATTTCTTTTTCTTCTTTTCTTTTCCCCGTTTCTGCGCAGAGATTATTCTTTTTTGGTTTATTGGCTCCATCGGCTCCTAGTAATAGCCAGCAACATACGGAGTATATGTGGTGATCTGTACTCTACTATTTTTGTCCTTTTGCCTTGCGTGCGTGGCTGATCGATTTTGCAGCACTTTAGTGAAAGTTTCAGCAACCGTAAAAAGGTGGTATAGGTGCTGCCTTTCTGGTAGGGAACATGACAAAGATCGATCTCTGCTCGCTCACTCGTCTGCTCCCCAACCACGTTGTATTGTTGTATTGTATTTATGTATGTATTATACTCCTGTGAGAGCAGGCACTGACTTTGTTTGCCTGGTACGTGATGGTGGTGGATGCAGGCACGCCGAGGGCGGGTTCGAGGCGGCGGCCGCCGGAGCTGAGAACGACGGCTGCAAGTGCGGCCCCAACTGCAGCTGCAACCCCTGCACCTGCAAGTGACTGCCGTGATGAGGAAGGAGATCGGAAGGACACTCTAGCTAAGCTCTAGTATAGCAGTGTCGTACGTCGTCGTCGTGTTTGAGTCAGTCAGTCAGTCAGTCGAGTGCCATGGCATACGCAGTTGCTCGCTCTTGTGCGCATGCCGCTAGTGGTGGCACTGGCACTGATGGGAACCAATAATTGTACCAGGATGTTGGCGTCGTGTCCTGTCCTTCCTCCCCTGTCCCTGGGGCCCTGGGGCTCATCTAGCAGTCAGTGTTGTGTTGTCTGGGTGCACCACATCAGCATGCCATGCCCATGCTCTGTTTGCACGTCGCGTGCGACTTTGTTTGTGCTGTGTCACCATCCATCTATATATCTATATCCCATCTTTGTGAACTGTGTACAGCTTTTTCCTTTTTGGCGAATGTGTGTACCCTTGATGTCAATGTGTGAGCGAGATGCCTGTATCCGAGTATAGCGCTACACCATCCTCTAGAAATCCCTCGAAATTCTGCCAAAAAAAAAAAGCTTGTGCAGACGGGAACGAGCGAGTTACGGCCCGCATTATCTGCAACCTCTAGTGTACCGCCTGATGGGCCATGGCCGCGGCATTTAACATTCGAACTTAATTGGGCCATGCTTGGGCTAAAAACTTCCCCACAGAAAAGGGGCCTTCGGGTCGACTCACCAGTCAGATCCATAGTGAGACATGGCCTCGATATAGCCCAATAAATACTCCGGCCCAAAAAATTTGGGCCCTGCCAGTTCCCCTTGACTCCGCCTTCCCCGTCTTGTCGCCGCCGACGGCGGCGCTCCTCCGTGGTCTGCTGCGACTGCAATGGTCGCCGCTACTCCGGCCAGGCATAGGCAGCCTCCAGCTTCTTCTGCGCTGGCCATGGCCTGCCAGGCTGCCAGTCCAGCGCTTCTCCTGGTTACACAAGCCAAAAGAGCAGGTACCTACAGCTACAACAGGCTACACCTACGGAGCCTGCTTACCCCACTGCAATTTCTGCTTGCTTCGTGATTTACGGCATGTTCGTTGGTTGGTTTCTGAGCTGGTTTGAGCTGGCTGGTGCTGATTTATTGTGAGAGAAAAATACTGATGACTGGCTGGTTTGGGCTGGCTGAAACCAACAAACGAACAGGGCGTTAATTCGTACAATGGTAGTGTTACTTTCCGCCGCTACATTATTGGCCATCTTGATTTTTTCCCCGTGAAGATTTGTTGACCACTAGTCCACTACTACTAAATTAGCAAGTAGCACAAGCCCTCTTTCTAACGACAAAACAAATTTGAGGAACAAGCTTTCTTCCTTTCACTGGCTGATTTGTTCTTGTGATGTCAGTAAATACCTTGTTTCGATGATTTCCTCTGTGCGAGTAGACAATGATAGTGCATCTGTCGGATTTTATTTCTTATTATAGACTCCAAACTTGGTTTATGGCGATAAAGGATTGGAATCGGACGCGTTTATTTCGCTGTGTGCCTCTCATCGGGACTAAGTAATGTCATCTGAACCTGCCGCGACCAAGTTCACAACATCAAAGCACACTAGTGTGATTGATAACATCAAACTGCAGTAGTCTACCTGCTTCTTAGTTCAAGTAGAGCAGGAGTCCACCTAGCATTTCCTTGATATATAGGCAACCAGCCCACTGAATGAAAGCATTGTAACACAAGGAATGGTCTTCATATCAGAATAAAATAAGATTGCTAATGAGACTAGCACGTTAAAAAAATAACAATACACAGTCAGAAAGAGGCGTGTGGACCTGCATTTTCTTTCAGTATGCGACAATAGTCTTTTTCCCTTGATATTGTTGATCCTTGCGTTGAAAAGATGGGAACCACATGGGAACGCCCAAGAAATTAGGCGTGCTTGCCTAGTTGGCTTTGACAGCGATGTGAATTTACAAAAGCTGATTTCTTCACAGACGTCTCCAATTTCATCAACCTTCACCCCACTGCTTCACATCTCCTATCCCCTTCCATGATCAAGGGAGCTGCAGTTATTTGAGATATTTCTTCCCACACAGGAAATCCAGTGAACACTCTCTTTTTTGTTGTTGTTGTTGTTGCAGCATGGGGACATTTTTGGATGCTCTCACTTCGAGATTCCTGACAAAGCTTGGTGAGATTATCCAGGATGAGATCGTGATGACATTGCACGTGAAAAAGGACATCAAGAGGCTCAAGAACAATCTGGAACACTTTAGTGCTGTTCGTGAGGATGTCGAAGCTCTGGCCATGCAAGATAGAGGGATAGAGTCATGGTGGAAGAACATGACTGGCGTCATGTTCGACGTAGATGATGTCATAGATCATTTCACGGTTCACTTGCAGAAGCTTTTGCTGCCACCAAGATTGGTATGTTGCAATCAATCCCTTCTATCATATTTTGCTAAGCTATCAATGGAGCACAGGGCTGCTAAAAGGATTAAGGATATAAATGAAAAGCTTGATGAATTTAAAATGAATAGAGAGATGTTCAGCTTGGAGAGAATCAGTCACCAACAGATTCAAATAACAGTTGTGAACAGAAGTCAGACATCACCAATAGATGAACTAGAGGTTGTTGGAAGAGATATCTAACAGGCGGTAGATAGCATGGTCAAAATGATTGTTAACTGCCGTGAGAATGGATCAACTGTTTTCGGTATTCAAGGGATGGGAGGCATTGGTAAGACGACATTAGCTCAGAAGATATATAATGAGCAGAGGATAAGGGAAACATTCCAAATTCATGTGTGGTTATGCATTTCTCAGAGCTACACAGAGAATGGTTTGCTAAAGCAAGCAATACGAATGGCAGGAGCAGCATCTGATCAACTTGAGACCAAGACGGAACTTCTTCCACATCTCATGGATACCATCCGAGGAAAGACTGCATTTCTTGTTTTGGATGATGTGTGGAAATCTGATGTCTGGATTGATCTTCTCCGGGCTCCCTTCGAGAGATGCTTGAATACCTGCATCCTTGTCACCTCAAGAGACTCGGATGTTATGAAAGAAATGCATGTAATATATACTCACCAAGTAAACAAAATGAATGACTATGATGGTCTGCAACTGCTTATGAAGAAGTCCTTCAGACAGTATGAGCAGGGAAGTGAATTTAGTGATGTCGGGTATCAAATAGTAAAAAAATGCGATGGACTTCTCTAGCCATTAAGGTTGTTGCGGGTGTCCTGTCAACTAAAAGAACAAGGGTTGAGTGGGAGAGCATACGAGACAGCCAATGGTCTATTCATGGGCTTCCCAAAGAACTAGGAGGCCCCTTGTTTTTAAGTTACAGCAACTTACCCCCTCAACTGAATCAGTGCTTTCTTTGGTGCGCTTTGTTGCCTCCGAATTTTGACATTAAGCGTGATGCCGTTGCTTACTGGTGGGTTGCCGAAGGTTTTGTGAGGATAGAACACAAGTACAGAAGTACTCAATTCATGAAATTGCTGAAGAGTACTGCTAATCAGGAGGAATCTTCTGCAACCAAAACCAGGACTTGTGGATAAATGTGTCTCAACGATGCATGATTTATTGAGATCACTTGGACAATATTTGACCAGGGATCATTCCTTATTCGTAAATTCAGAGCAGGAGCGCTTGAGGAGCACTACCAAATTTGCACCGCTTAGGTATCAGCAGTGCTGTAGAAGAAATACTTGCCATAGAAGAGCAGGAGCGCTTGAGGAGCCTCCTTGTATTTGGTAACAAAAACTTCAAGTCACTTAACAAGGGAATTTTCAGAAAGCTTCAGCATATCCGTATCTTGGTTTTAAGAGGAACAGGCATCCAAAGCGTACCAGCATCAGTGGGAAACTTGGTGCTGTTGAGGTTGCTAGACCTAAGCTTTACAAAAATTAATGAACTTCCTGAGTCCATGGGAAGCCTTATCAGTCTTGAATACCTCTCGTTGTTTGGTTGCCATAAGTTGAAAAGTCTGCCAGCTAGTCTGATGAGACTATCCAACATAAGTTTTCTTCAGCTACAACAGACCGTCATTGCTCAAGTTCCACAAGGAATTGCAAATTTCCAGAAGCTCTACTATCTGAAAGGAGTTTTTGAGACTGGGACTGGGTTCAGATTAGATGAACTACAACGTCTCCCAGATATCCAACGTCTCTGGGTTGACAAACTAGAAAAGGCTACACAAAGGCGTGCACTTGTACTCAGGAAGAGTCGTTATCTCAGAGAACTGGGGCTGTGCTGCACAGTGGGTATGTATACTCATGATAGAACTCAATACAAAACCGATGACATTCAGATAATTCAGGGAGTCTATGAGATGCTTATTCCATCACCAAGCCTAGTATATATTTTCTTCGTTGGGTTCCCTGGTCTTAATTTCCCAGAATGGCTATGCATAAAACTGGAGCTTAAGCTGCCAAATTTGGCTCACGTGCACCTCAATGAGTATTGGTGCAGGCCAGATGCCTGAACTACTAGTTCTTCAGATCAGAGGTGCAGAGGCAGTGGTGAGTATCGGTGGAGAACTCCTGGGGAAAGGTGTGATAAGTGCAGCAGCTTTTTTCCCAAAGCTTGAATTACTTCACATCATTGACATGTGCAACTACGAAAGTTGGTCCCTCAGCACAGGAAACTTGTGCCAACAGTTCATGCTGATGCCGCGCCTTGAGCATTTGTTGCTTCTTGATTGCCCGAAACTACGAGCTCTCCCTGAAGATTTGCATAGAGCTGTTAATTTAAAAAGGATTCACATTGAAGGTGCTCACAAGCTGCAAGAAGTTGTTAACCTTCCTGCTGTTATGTGGCTCAAGGTGAAGAATAACAGATGTTTGAGGAGGATCTCCAACCTCAACAAGCTGCAGGACCTGTTTGCGCAGGACTGTCCTGAACTAGATCAAGCAGAGAGCCTAAGCTCACTGAAACATCTGTACATGGTTGACTGCCCAAGCACGGAGCAGTTCGGACAGTGTCTACTGAGAGAAGAACAAGACGTTCTAGTCCATGTTGCAACACATGGTGCGGATGGCCGGGATATCTTTCCAGATGAATCTCTCTACAATTAGACAGGTCAGCTAACCAGCTAAGTAAAGTTCTTTTATAATATGATGTTCTCAATATTTGGGCTTTGCCAGTCTCTGGTCATTGTGCAATCTCTATTCCTTTTCGGAGTTTGCATGCTGTTCTGTGATATGAATCATATATAGTTATTTTTGGATTCTCCCTTTTCTAACTCTAAGTTCTTTTGTGGCCCATAGATAACCACAGGATACAAGAATCGCTCCAACATCTCTTTCTTTGTAGCTCCCTGATATCATGCAACTTTGCTTAATACGTTTATGTCAACTTTGCTTAATACGTTTATGTTTCTTTTTAAAAATGTTAGGATTGCTCTTTTTATTTATATACCATCTGTGTTTAACAACAGCCAACCTACCTATCCTTACGTGCTACTCTTCTTACAGCATCAGAGCAGAGCTGATGTAGGATATGAGTGTTATACTCAAAACCTTCGATCAATCAGACGCTTTGCAGGACCAAGCTCTTGTGTCATAGGATGACGTCATTGTATTTTAAAATAAAGCAGCAGGAAGATGTTCTCACAGGTCAAGGCAAAAAAATTGTTGCTCAATGTTTACATTTTGTATAAGAATTTTGTATGCTATAGGGACAAAGGGGGTACTGCGCTACATAAGTTTAGTTAATGTTTGTGATTATCATTTATCTCAGGCATTTTATGGTCTCATTTTAAGCCAGCAAATAATCTTGTTTCAACCTCCCAGACATGGAAGAATCTGTGATACGGAATATGTTAAATATGTGTTCCACAAAATTGTTGAAATGTTGTGGTGAACTGGTGAACATCAAGTACTTATCCATTTGTGGTAATCAGAAACTACAAAATTAGCTCCTATACACAGCATTGTTTTGGATAAATTGGCCATGATACACAATGCTGTCAAGTATCACTAGATATGATTTTTTTCTGTTCATTACAAAATTTCTGCGTATACCTGGTGCAGTGATGCTTAACACCTTTAGCTGTACTACATTTTGGCATCCTGGAACTTGAAGGGATCATCAGCCTGTTCGGGAGGCCGTATCGTATCGTGGATTATTTACTGCTGGCTGGTTTGGTGTGAGAGAAAAACACTATTTCCGGCTGGAAATTTACGATCGTTTACGAGCAAGCGAACAGGCTGCATCTCATTGTGAAGAAATGGCAATTGTAAAGAATGTACATGCAGGCAACTTTAAGCATCACGGGGGTAATAAAACAGAAAAAAAGGAACACAAACCAAATAAGTAGCAACAAGGATATATTTAGAGTGGAAAGGACAAAGGGCTTTTTTAAAAAAATATCTCCATGGAGAGTAATTCCTGAAAACAACAATATAAAGTGCGCTTTCCATCTATTCATTTAAAATAACACTTTACATTTTCAGTGAGATGTTTACATGCAAGCATGCTGGAAGAGGCGTTTTGGAGCAACATCAGCGTCCTGTTTTGCACTCAAGAATAAATATAGTCATCTTGTTCACATCACATTGAAACAATTGTTTCGTTTTTATCAAACATCTTCCTCGGAGATTCTACTGAACCTTTTAGTTCCACTAAAATGGCATAACATTTTATGGTGATAAATAACATATGAATGTAAACAATTCTTTGATCAATCAACCATTTTATTTAGTCCAGCATCGATTGCTATATTGTCATCAAACAGAAATATGAATTAGTAAAAAAAAACGGTGAAGAAGTTGATGGTGTTAGACGAGGCATGGATCTTGCAATTTATCTTGATGGGGGTATTGTTAGACTAGGCTCGTCTCTTTAATTTTGACTCAGCTCTGAGAACCAATGCACTAGAGCCATCACATAGTCCCCCAAAATTGCGTTTGTCGACCGCTGACCGCATAAAATGGCCGAATCCCCATCTTCTCCTTCGTTCCCTGCTAAACACGCTGGAGACAATCTCTAGCTCTGCCCCTGCCTCCTGGTATCAGACCAAGAATTTTCCACATGAGGTGCCATCGAGCAATTTTTTTTTTTTTTTTTTTTTTTTTTTTTGAGAAATCTGGAGGGGACGAAGCCCCTACAGCTTACATTAAAAATTCGAAAGAATCCACCAAAGTACAGTAGCTCAAGATACAAAGAAAGAAACAAAAAAAAAGGGGAACCAGATAGCAGATTACACTAGATTTTGTATCCATTGATCACAGGTTGTTGAGAGCCTTGCCTACTCTAAAAGAGGGCAACGACAACTTAGGAAAAGAAACTTGCAGTCCAGAACATTAAGTTGCACCCCTTTGAAAAGATCAAGTCGTTCTTTGCTGTCCAAATCATCCAGCAAAAGAGCACCACAGCATTCATGAAGATAGCCATCGAGCAATATTATGTGCCATATCAACTTTTCAAGTCACTAAAATTAGCACCCCAGAAGGCAGAAGACACGACAGATCCATAAAAATCCCAGCCCTGGGCGTGAAACTTCTAGAAGCAGGTGGTCGATCTCAGAGTGCCCTTTGAGGCATGGAAGTGGAGTTCCTCGTTTGGCAGGGTACTGAAGTCTGAGAACTGACTTGTCAATTATCAATACTGACGAATCCAACACCATTTCCTCCATCTGAAAATAATTACACACCTCAGTTTCTCGAGAAATCAAAACTTTTAAGTTTAACTAAATAAATATACAAACAAACTAATATTTATGATACGCGATAAGTATCAGTAGATTAATTGTAACATACATTTTTTATAACAAACTTATTTGAGATACAAATGTTAATATCATTTTCTATAAAAGTAGGCAAACTTAAAGAAAAGTTTGACTTCTTGATAACGGAAATGTATAATTATTTTGAGACGGAGAGAGTATTTTGGCAACCACAATTATACAAGTGAGATGTCATATCATGTTGGCACAAGATAGGGGAAATCCGCTGTTATAAATAGCACCAGCACTAAGCAGGTTGCATGTATTAACACAGTCTTACACACCTGGTTGACACATATACTACACCAGCAGAAGCAGCCCATCAATCCTCCAAATGCGTAGCAATAGAGCAACGCGCACGGCGGTGCCCTCGGTGTGCTTGCTGCTGCTATCCGCCTCCATGTTCGACTTCGGCTCAACACCGGTGGCTGCAGAAGCCAACGATGAGGCAGCACTCCTGGCCTTCAAGGCCGCAGCGGCAGGTGGCAACCGCAACACGCTTGCTTCGTGGAACCGCAGTACCACCGGTGGGTACTGCAGCTGGGAGGGGGTCAGGTGTCGGGGCACACACCGTCGAGTGGTGGCGTTGAGCCTGCCATTCCGTGAGCTCACCGGCATCCTCTCGCCCGCCATGGAAACCTGTCATCCTTGAGGATTCTGAATCTGAGCTCAAATGGGTTCAGCGGGAACATCCCCGCGAGCCTCGATCGTCTACACCATCTCCATACCCTCTACTTAAGAGGCAATGCCTTCTCTGGTACACTCCCCGCCAATTTGAGCTCTTGCATTAGTCTAATGGAGTGTCACGGCGTCGCCTGCGGCCACTACTTCACCCGCGACTATAACGGATCCGGCCAGACAAGAAGCTGAAGATGGGCCTGTGCTTAGGAGGTCCACCAGGCCCAAGGCGCCAAGCACGCGTGTGACCGGCAGCCAGTGGGCGGCATCGTGATGCTTTTGCCGTCTTCATCGAGTGCTTGCGAACCAAGTATAAGTAGGAGATCGCGTGGAGAGAGAGAGGGCATCTATGGAATACATTGTAACCGAATTATTGCTTCTTCTGTAACGGTGCACTCTTCGTCTGAACCCAACCTATTGCTCTGCTACCTTCCTTGACTCCGATCTGTTGCTTCCCTCCCCGAATTCCAGTATCGCTATCGTGGTTCATAACAAATTGGTACTCGGAGCACCAATTCCTTGGCCGAATTTTGTTTCCTTCATCTTGATCTGGGATCGTAACCCCCGACGGCTGGTTGATCGTCCTCTGCGCTGCGGTAATGAGTGATGAACCCGTAGGTCCGTGCCGAGGCTGATCTGGTCGGTGAAGGAACAAGTCGCTGGAGTCCGATCCACACCTTGGAGCCCCACCAAATCGACCACGAGCATTTCACCCGCTTTCGCGAGCAGCTCGGCGCCATGGATCCCAACACCAAGTTGATCCTCGATGAGCTCAAGTCGGTCCAGAACATCCTCACCAACCGCATCGGCACAGTCGAGTCTTCGATCGGCGCCCGCGTCGAGTCCCTGGAAGGTGCCGCCAAGGTGTTCGACGCCTGGAAACCTCAAATGGAGGAGACCATGAAGGAGTTGCGTTCGGAGATGAGGGCGATCCGGAAGACGGAGGCTACGGTGGAGACGTTGCGGGAGGAGATGATGGCTCTTCGCAAGTCAGTGAGCCGCACCGTCCTCGACGCCGCGCCTTCCATGCCTACGGGGGTCCTGTCGCCCCCTGCGGTGACCGTGGCGAAGGTTCCCATCGGGGTCACTCTGTTCAGCCCGATAGGGCACCGTGAGGAATCAAGTCACCGGGGATTCGAGCTTCCTGCTCAATCCCCGGTCAAAGGTAAGCTCATCCCACCCCATCCCAACCCGCACCCCAAGCTATTGCGCTCATACTCTGGTTCTGCTCTGATGGCGGGTGTCCCGGGCGGGTCAGGTGGCGAGGATGGTCACCGGGATTTTGGGGAAGGCCACCGTGATCATATACCTAAGATGAATTTCCCCCCATTTGATGGAGAGAATCCCAAACTGTGGTTAGGGCGCTGTCTAGATTACTTTGAGATGTATTTTGTGCCTCGTTGGAGTTGGGTTAAGATCTCGACCATGCATATGTCCGCCGCCGCCTCGCGCTGGTTGCAGTCTTGCAAGAGCTCTGGGAAATTTGTAATGACGATGAATCTGATGAAGCCATATCAACTCCGGAGGAAGAACCAGTAGAGGCTCAGGTTTGCCTGGCTATTTCCATGTCTGCTGATGGTGAAGTATCTTCTGTGCATTCCATTCAGTTTCAGGGGACAGTGCACGGGTTGCCTGCACATATCTTGCTTGATTCAGGCAGTTCCCATACATTTGTCAGTACTGATCTTGCTTCTAAGCTTTCAGGCATCTCCTCTTTCAGTCCAGCTTTGCAGGTTACTGTGGCAGATGGCTCAGTTATGTCCTGTTCTTCTCAGTTTCAACAACTGCAGTGGTCTGTTCAGGGCTGTGACTTCGTTTCAGTGGCTAAGGTCCTTCCATTGTCTGCATATGATTTGATTATTGGTATGGATTGGTTATCCGCACATAGTCCGATGCAGATAGACTGGCAGCACAAATGGTTACTGATTTCTTATAACCAAACTCAGCAATTGTTGCAAGGAGAATTGAAAGCTTTGCCCCCTGGATCGGTTGTGCAAGTGTCGGCTGTGTGGTCAGATGATACTGTGGAGCGTCCGACAACAGTTCCACCTGAGGTGTCTGCGCTCCTCTCGGAATTCCAATCTGTGTTTGCGCCTCCTTCTGGGTATCCTCCATAGCGCCAGTGTGATCACATCATTCCTTTGATTCCTGGAGCCGGGTCGGTGAGTGTTAGACCGTATTGGTATCCACCGGCCATCAAAAATGAAATCGAGCGGCAGGTTTCAGAAATGCTTCAGTCCGGGATAATCCAACCGAGCTCCAGCCCGTTCTCTTCGTCGGTACTTCTGGTCAAGAAGAAGGACGGCAGTTTTCATTTTTGTGTCGACTTCTGACATCTGAATGCCATCACAGCCAAGATCAAATATCCTGTGCCGGTGATCAAAGAAATGTTGGATGAGTTGACTCATGCTTCATGGTTTTCTTGCTTGGACTTGACAGACGGGTATCACCAAATACGTCTGCAGCCAGGGGAAGAGTTCAAGACAGCGTTCCAGACGCATACTGGGCAGTATGAGTTCCGTGTGATGGCGTTTGGCCTCACCGGGGCTCCAGCAACATTTCAGAAAGCTATGAACACCACCCTAGGCCCTTTGTTGCGCAAATGTGTGCTAGTCTTTTTCGATGACATTCTTATCTTCAGCAGAACTTATGAAGAACATTTGGAACATATTCGTTTGGTGCTGCAACTGCTGCAACGTGACCAGTGGCAAGTAAAAATGTCCAAGTGCCTCTTTGCCCAGCATCAATTGCGCTACCTAGGCAACATTATCTCTGAAGATGGGGTCGCCACCAACCCTGACAAAATTCAGGCAGTGCTCCAATGGACCGCTCCCAAGTCAGTAAAGGAATTGAGAAGTTTCTTGGGTCTTGCTGGGTATTATAGACGCTTCGTCAAGCATTTTGGAGTGATCTCTAAGCCACTGACGGATCTACTGCGCAAGGGAGCTGTATTCGTGTGGACTGACATACATGAGCAAGCCTTTGACAGACTGAAGACTGCTCTGACTATGGCCCCAGTATTGGCCTTGCCTGATTTCAGTAAGCCCTTCGCTGTGGAGACGGACGCCAGTGGTGGTGGCATTGGGGCCGTTCTTATGCAAGGGGGCACCCGTTGGCGTTCCTCAGTAAGGCGCTTGGGCCTCGTTCATTGGGACTCTCCGCATATGAAAAGGAGTATATGGCTATACTGCTGGCTCTGGAACACTGGCGCAGTTATCTTCAGCATGCTGAGTTTCAGATTGTGACCGATCATCGTAGCTTGGTCCAGCTGACAGAGCAGCGTCTCCATACTCCATGGCAACAAAAAGTATTCACCAAGTTTGTGGGCTTGCAGTACCGAATTGTTTATCGCCGGGGAGCTGACAATGGAGCAGCCGATGCCTTGTCTCGTTATCCATCATCACAGTTGCAAGCTATATCAGTCTGCCAGCCACAATGGCTGGATGCAGTCAGCAGTTCTTATGTTAATGATGAGCACACCAAGGAGATCATCGCCAAGCTGTCCCTGGCTTCGGATGCAGTGGCCAACTTCACTTTGCGTGATGGGCTTCTCCGGTATAAATCTCGTATTTGGGTGGGCAATGATCCAGCTTTACATCATCAAATTTTGACAGCAGTACATGCAAGCGCCGTGGGGGGCACTCAGGTATTTCGGTCACATACCGTCGACTTAAGCAATTGTTTGCATGGACTGGTATGAAATCTGCAGTTCAAGCTTTTGTGGCTGCCTGTGCAATTTGTCAGCAGTCCAAACCTGATCGGTCCAAGCTGCCTGGTTTGCTCCAACCATTACCGGTTCCTGATAGGGCATGGTCGGTGGTTTCCATTGATTTCACTGAAGCTCTGCCTTTATCTGCTGGGTACACTTGTGTTCTGGTAGTGGTGGATCTATTTTCCAAATACGCTCACTTCGTTCCTCTGAAACATCCCTTTACAGCTGCAACAGTTGCTCAGGTTTTTCTCTCCAATGTCTACAAGCTACACAGCCTCCCGCAAGCTATTGTGTCTGACCGGGACAAGGTCTTCACCACTGCCTTTTAGCGTGAGCTATTTCGGTTGGCAGGAGTGGAACTGCGCATGAGCACGGCTTATCATCCACAATCGGATGGGCAGACCGAGCGTGTAAATCAGTGCTTGGAAACCCTCCTACGCTGCTTCATTCATGCGTGCCCCCGACAATGGAGTCAGTGGATTGATCAGGCGGAGTTTTGGTACAATACTAGCTGGCACTCGGCATTGGGACGTTCCCCCTTTGAGGTACTGTATGGCTATTCCCCTTGGCATTTTGGTGTTGCTTTGTCTGACGATCAGCCTGTCACCGATTTGGAGTCCTGGCTGTCTGATATTGAGCTGGTGACCGAGGTTATCCGTCAGCACCTGAACCGTGCAAAGCAGCGGATGAAAAAACAGGCTGATGAACATCGTTCGGAACGACAGTTCCAGGTCGATGACATGGTTTATCTGAAGATTCAGCCCTATGTCCAGTTTTCCTTGGCGCATCGCAGTCACCAGAAACTATCATTCAAGTTCTTTGGACCATACAGAGTGTTGGCTCGGGTTGGGTCTGTGGCGTATTGGCTTGAGCTTCCGCCTTCATCCTCCGTGCACCCGGTATTCCACGTTTCCCAGTTGAAAAAGGCGGTGGGTGCTTGCCAGTTGGTGACTGCAACTCTACCACCCGATTTTATCTTATGGAGTGTCCCTGAGCGCATCATTCAGCGTCGTACCGTCTCCAAGGGTATGCATTCGATCCCTCAAGGTCTTATTAAGTGGTCTAATTTGCCGATTTCTCTTGCTACTTGGGAAGATCTGGAGTACTTGAAGCAGCAGTTTCCCCATGCCAACGTCTGGAGCCATCCCGGCGCGCAAGGAGGGGGGAATGTCACGGCGTTGCCTGCTGCCCTGCTGCCACTACTTCACCCGCGACTATAGCGGATCCGGCCAGACAAGAAGCTGAAGATGGGCCGGTGCTCAGGAGGTCCACCAGGTCCAAGACGCCAAGCACGCGTGTGACCGGCAGCCAGTGGGCGACATCGTGATGCTTTTGCCGTCTTCATTGAGTGCTTGCGAACCAAGTATTAGTAGGAGATCGCGTGGAGAGAGAGGGCATCTATGAAATACATTGTAACCAAATTATTGCTTCTTCTATAAGCACTCTTCGTCTGAACCCAACCTATTGCTCTGCTGCCTTCCTTGACTCCGATCTGTTGCTTCCCTCCTCGAATTCCAGTATCGCTATCGTGGTTCTTAACATGGAGGTGACCATTGATTTTAATAAGCTTGGTGGGAACGTGCCCTCTGAGCTCGGTGACAAGCTCAAGCAGCTTAAGGTGCTCCGCCTGCGGAACAACAGCTTCACTGGAAGGATTCCGGCGTCGCTGGCCAACTTGACATCATTGAGTATTCTGAACCTCTCAATGAACCAGCTCGAGGGTACCATTCCGACTAGCCTTGGCGTCCTCAAGGAACTTTGGTATCTTGATCTCGGCTTCAACAACCTCTCTGGCGAGCCCCCGACATCCATTTATTATTTGTCTTCCTTGGAAATGTTGCAGATTCAGTGGAACGAGCTCAGTGGTAGCATTCCTACGTACTGACATCGGCAGCAGGTTCCCCAGCATGCGGATCCTCTGTCTTTCTACAAACCAGTTCACTGGGACCATCCCTGCTTCACTCTCCAACCTCACATCGCTCCAAGTACTCGAACTCGTGGAGAATATGCTTCGAGGATATGTGCATCCCACAATTGGGAGACTACGAGCTCTGCAAAAGCTAGCCTTGTGCTACAACATCCTAGAAGCTAACGATGGGGAGGGGTGGGAATTCATCACTTCTTTGTCAAACTGCAGCCAGCTCAAGCAATTATTTATCTCCAACAACACCGCTTTCACTGGGCAGCTACCAAGCTCAATAGTGAATCTCTCAACAACCCTGCAGGTCCTCGACTTTAGCGCTATTGGGGTTTGGGGAAGCATCCCCTCAGCCATCGACAATCTGGTGGGCCTTGAAATCCTTGGTATTTTTAATACTTCTATATCTGGAGAAATTCCAGATAGCATCGGCAAACTAGGAAACTTGACTATGCTTAGTTTGTTCAATACTAACTTATCAGGGCAAATACCTTTGTCTGTTGGAAACCTCTCAAAGTTGGTTGTCCTTGATGGACATCTTTGCAATCTAGAGGGACCAATTCCACCAAGCATAGGGAAGTTGAAGAGTATATTTTCCCTTGATTTGTCACTGAACCACCTTTAACGGCTCAATTCCTAGACATATTTTTGAACTACCACGTGTTACTTTAGGTTCCTTAGATTTTTCGTACAATTCACTATCAGGACCTCTACCCTCTGAAGTTGGTAGCTTAATAAACCTTAACAGACTGATTCTATTGGGAAACCAATTGTCTGGTGAGATACCTGAAAGTATTGGGAAATGCACCGTGATGCAAGAACTTAGGATGGACAGTAACTTATTTAACGGAAGCATACCCCAATATCTAAGCAAGGGTCTAGTTACACTCAACCTGTCAATGAATGGGTTGTCTGGTACTATTCCTGGTGCCATTGGAAGTATCAGTGGCCTGGAACAATTGTTCCTGGCACACAACAATCTGTCAGGACCAATCCCTGCAGTTCTACAGGACATGGCATCTTTGTCAAATTTGGATTTCTCTTTCAATAATCTGCAAGGGGAAGTGCCAAAGGAAGGGATTTTCAGAAATTTGGTTAACTTGTCAATCATCGGAAATAACAAGCTTTGTGGAGGAATACCCCAGCTTCATTTAGTTCCATGCAAGATAGATTCTGTGAAAAGGAACAGAAGAGGGAAATCGAAGTACCTTAAAATAGCACTACCAACCTTTGCACTCTTATCATTAGCTATTGTTATTGCACTCGTTCGCTTGATCTACAGGAAACAAATACGAAAGCAGAAGGGAACATTCAAACCACCAATGGTTGAGGAACAATATGGAAGAGTTTCTTATCATGCATTATCAAATGGAACCAATGGATTCTCAGAAGCCAATTTGCTGGGTAAAGGGAGCTTTGGGACAGTGTATAAATGTGCTTTTCAAGGTGAGAGAATTGTTGTAGCTTTAAAGGTTTTTGACCTTAAACAATCAGGCTCTACTAAAAGTTTTGTAGCCGAATGTGAGGCACTGAGAAGGGTGCGCCACCACTGCCTGATGAAGATCATCACATGCTGCTCAGGCATCAATGAACAAGGTCAGGATTTCAAGGCATTGGTTTTTGAGTTCATGCCAAATGGTAGCTTGAATCGTTGGCTCCATATAGAATCTGACATGCCCACTTTGAACAATACTCTCAGCCTTGCACAAAGGCTAGATATCGCTGTTGATATCATGGATGCTCTGGACTATCTTCATAATCACTGCCAGACACCAATCAGCCATTGTGATATCAAACCAAGCAACATCCTTCTTGCAGAAGACATGAGTGCCCGAGTTGGAGATTTTGGCATAGCTAGAATCATTACAGAAAGTGAAAGTAAAATTCTGCAAAATTCCAATAGCACAATTTGCATAAGAGGCTCCATTGGCTATGTTGCTCCTGGTAAATGCTATGTTTTGGATTTTTTATTTATATTCCAAATCCTTCTATAAATATGGCATGCTGATCAATACTTCCTTTTTCTTTTGCATAATAATAGAGTATGGTGAAGGTTCTTCCATCACAACTTTTGGTGATGTTTATTTTTTTCTCGAACTACGCAGGAGAGCTGCGCGTCATTTCATTAAGGTAGAAAAACGGGTTTGGGTAGCCCATACCCAGTTACAAAACACACACCAACACATCAGCAGCCATTATACTTAGGCTGACAAAACACACACCAACACATCAGCAGCCATTATACACAGGCTGCGCCAGAATGGGGAAGAGGTGACCAAACAGAGAGCACTAGCTCTTGGAGCTTGGAAGCCCCAGCCATGCACCATAGGCGGCCCTCAGTGTTTATAGCCCTAAGAACCTCCTGAGTGTTCGGCCTGGCCTTTTCAAACACACAATCATTCCTGTGTTTCCAAATCTCCCAAGCGACCAGGATTATCAGAGAATTAAGGCCCTTACGCATCTCTTTTGGTACAGCCAAGAATGTTTTCCTCCACCATCCAAAGAAACGGGTCTCGGGAGATTCAGGAGCTAGGTGTATCAGACCCAGGTGTTGGAAGATCAGCACCCAAACCTGGCGGGAGAACACACAGCCAACCAGTAAGTGGTGGATTGTCTCCGGAGCTTGGTCACAAAGGGGGCAAGCCTCCGGATGAGGCAGACCTCGCTTAGCCAGGCGATCAGCGGTCCAACACTTGTTGTGAAACACTAACCAAATGAAGAATTTGCAACGTGAAGGAGCCCAGCTTTTCCAAATCCTCCTCCAAGACCCAATTCTGACAGAACCCTCAAAGAAGGCAGCATATGCCGATTTACTGTTATAAGACCCCGATTGACTTAACTTCCATTTGTATTGATCTGGAGTATCTTGCTGCAAGACAATATTCTCCACAATATCCCAGATCTGAAGGTACTCATACATGACCTGAACTGTACGCGCTCCCTTGATGTCACCCACCCAGCGATTATTTTGGAGCGCTTGAACAACAGTCCTTCTTTTGGTCAATCTTTTAGGGACCGTGTTGAACAGATTGGGAGCAATTTCATCCAAAGTATGACCATCCAGCCAGCGATCTGTCCAGAACAAGATTTTCTCCCCATTACCAACTATTGCATCCACAGCAACATTAAAAAGGGCCTGAGTGTTTCTGGAAATTTGTACTGGGAGACCAGCCCATGGCCTAGAAGGGTCTGTCTTTTGTGCCCAAAGCCAGCGGGCCCTTAATGCGCAACCAAGCAGTTCCAGGTTAATAATTCCAAGTCCTCCATATTCCAGAGGCCTCTGCACCTTTTCCCATGCTACCAAGCAATTACCACCATTTGCCTGTTCCTGTCCTTTCCACAAGAAGCCCCTTCTTTTTTTGTCTATAGCCTTGAAAACCCATTTTGGAAGATTCATGGCTATCATATGATAAATGGGAGCAGCGGTTAAAACCACTTTTACCAGTACCAATCGCCCGGCTTTGTTTAACATGGAAGCTTTCCATCCTGGAAGATAATCAGCCACCTTATCCACTAAAGGCAGCAGTATTTCTTTGGTCGGTTTGCCAATTGTGAGTGGAAGACCAAGGTAGGTACAGGGGAATGCCTTGATAGAACAGGAGAGAACCTCAGCCGTGAGAACCAGCTCTTCATTAGTACAGTTGATAGGAGACACTGAGCTTTTTGATAAATTGGTTCTGAGTCCCGAGGCATGTCCAAACAGGTCAAGGAGGTGGCGGACTGTGTTAAGATCTAAACTGTCAGGTCTCAAGAAAATAACAGCGTCATCAGCATAGAAAGAGACCCGATGCCGGGCCTGCTGAGTGGCTAGAGGTTGAAGCAGTGCCTCCCTGGATGCATACTCAACCATTGAATTCAGAACATTCATTACCAACAGGAACAACATGGGGGAGAGAGGATCCCCTTGTCTAAGGCCTCGGCGGTGAACTATGAATTCCCCTGGTTCTCCATTCACTAGAATCTGGGTGGACGATGTGGATAGGATCAGGCAAATCAGATTACACCACCGCTGTCCAAAACCCACATGGCGAAGGATTTCCAGTAGAAACGACCAGGAGACAGAATCGAAAGCCTTAGATATGTCCAGTTTGAGCAAGATATGAGATTCCTTTTTCCTATGCAGGGATTTCACCATCTGTTGTACAAGCAGAAAATTATCATGGATGTTCCTGCCTCTGATGAAAGCACTTTGATTTGTAGAAATCAGAGAGGGGAGAAATGGAGCCAGTCGATTTGCCAAGATCTTAGTGACCAACTTAGCAAAGCTATGAATTAGGCTAATAGGCCGAAAATCCTTCACCTCTAGTGCATCTATCTTCTTAGGCAGCAGTGTAATGAAGGCCGAGTTGAGTAGTCTGAACTTAATGACATGGCCACGGTGAATAGCATCCAAGGCCATCAACAAATCACCTTTGATAACACTCCAGCATGTTCTGTAGAAGCGCCCAGTAAACCCATCAGGCCCAGGGGCTTTGTCCAATGGCAAATCCTTTATGGTAGCCCATACTTCTTCTTCAGAGAATTGCACATCCAGACTTGTCAAATCATGCTGCTGAATGCCAATTTCATCCAGATTTATTGTATATTCCTCTCAACTGCACTTCCAAGAATGCCTTCATAGAAATCCAACATCGCATCCTGTTTATCCTTCTCGTGATACGACCACCTGTTCCCCAACATGCAGCTTTGGGATGTAATTCTTCTTTTCCTGAATCTAGCGTGTTGATGGAAAAAAGTAGTATTAGCATCCCCTCCCGGAGGTACAATATTCGGAACGTAGTCCGCAATGGTCCGTTCTAGTGAGGCCAAACCAAGACAGTGAAGCTTTAGTTTCTTGCGCAGCCATTCCTCCCCATCCGATAGGTCCCTAGAGTCCCTCTCAATTTCCAAACGGTGGAGGACCTCCTTAGCCATTCCAAGCTGGACTTTAATATTCCCTATCTTCCGCTGACCCCACTTTTGGAGACCCTTACTGAGGCGCTGCAGCTTCAGGAAAAGACGCTCAATGGCACAATTAGACTGTACAGGAGCCTCCCAGTTTTGCTTGACAGCATCCAAGAAACCCGGGACTTTGGTCCAGAAACTTTCAAAGTGGAAGCGCCGCTTTCCACTGGTGCTTACCTTCAAGCCAAGAATCAGTGGGCAGTGATCAGAAACTCCGGCCGTTGAACTCTGCAGGACTGAATCTGGGAAGATACTTTCCCAGCCCAAACAACAGAAAGCACGGTCCAATCTAACCAGAGTAGGAGACCTTCTCTCATTCGACCAAGTGTATTTACGACCCATAAGCGGTATCTCTTTTACCTCAACCTCATCCAAGAAGCGCCTGAATCTTCCCATCATAGCCCTATCCAAGTTTGTATTATTCTTGTCGGCAGCCTGGTAAATCAGATTGAAATCCCCTGCCACAAGCCAAGGTCCATTGCAAACTGCTCGGATATTCCTAAGTTCTTGCAGAAATAGCACCTTCTCATCATCACCTTGTGGGCCATATACGCCAGTGAACCACCAATTGTGACCTTCCTGTTCCGAGAACAAAATAGAAGCTGAGTATGTGTCCACCCTGGAAGCCAATGCCTGACAAACATTACTTTTCCATGCAATCAGAACCCCTCCTCTGGTGCCATCGGCCGGGAGAGCTATGAATTTGTCATAAGCTGTGCCAAAGACTGAGAGGAACAGATGTTGAGACATATTGGCGACCTTAGATTCTTGCAAACACACAATATCAGCATTACTGGAAAAAATTGCCTCTCTCACAGAATTCCGGCGATCCTTCTGATTTAGGCCTCGTGCATTCCATATCATTATAGTAGTAGGGTTCATTTCAACTGATTACAATCGACCTGAGATAGGACCAGAGTCTCACAGGACATCAGCGAACCGCACCTGCTCCCCATTCCCAACAATCCAGCCAAAGATGGCAGCAATGGCTGAAACATGGGAATCAGATAGCAAAGGATTGTAAAGCTTGCAATATCTGTCTTGCGCTTCCGGCTCAATAACTTCCCTTTCACTAAAGCCTAGTTGCCTCATCACCCTCTTCTGTGCCTCTGTTACCAGAGGCCCTGGTGAGCATGGTCCTGCACCAGCTACCCGTCGGCTGCGCCGAGGCAGAGATCCTGGCGGTGGTAACTTCCTCCGGCGCTTCTGAATCACCGGCTGAGGAAGAAGCGAATCAATTGGCTTGCACACCTTGTTGAGCTTCTGGATTGGTGATTGCGGCCTGACTCCCTGAGAATTGGCATCTGTTGTATACGCTTCCCCTGACTTGGCTCTACGCCGCTGCCGAGAATAAACCCTTAAGGGGGCAGGTGAAGCTTCACAAACCTGGAGGCGTGGTGTGGCCGGGGCATCATCTTGTGTCATAGAGGGAGCAGAAGGAGCCGTAGGGTGCTCCAAATCCCCCACTTGGGAGCCGCCGACGGTGGGTACAGAAACGCTCCTCATCCTGAGAGCTGCCGCCGACGGGAAGCGCGTCGGGAGAGAACCATGCGCCACCGGGGTGGTCGGCCCGTCGTCCAGAGAGGCCCCGCCGCAGGCGGGTGGAGCCATGGGCGCCGGCAAGCTCGCCAGCCTATGTGCCTCGGCGTCTCTGTCAGCGGGAGCAGGTTGCAGCGGTGGTGGAGCACCGTCCCGGAAGCATTCCATCACTGGGTCGTTGATGGATGAGAGAGGCCTTAGCCCATTCTGTTCCGAAGTAGGCCCACCAGGCCCCGGCCCACCAGACAGCAGTGGCCCAACTGGAATCCCACTCTGCTCTGAGGTAGTCCTAGGAGGGTGAGGCCCAACCATCAGAGAGTCATCCACGTTCTCCTCGTCTTCCTGGGCACCTTCAACTTCATGAGCCCTTTCATCTTCATGAACCTTCACATTAATTCCGCCAGGGGCCATGCTGGCAGCCACCTGTGAGGCTGCACGCACCAATAACTCCACATGCACAACTTCCAGGGTCTCTTCGGGAGGCGGACCCTCGGGTGCCTCAACCGTCCCTTCCTCCTGGGTGGCCTCTTCGGGGGGCGGACCCTCAAGCCCGTCGTTTGGCTTCGTGCCGCACGAGGAGCGAGTTGAATGCACGGGGGGTCGCGCCGCCGAGGGACTTCCGGATGTCATCTGCCCTGGATGCTCCACCGGCGAGCCTCGCCGCCGCCGCCAGCGCCTACGACGGTGACCACCTTGGTGGTCAGCCGGAGGCGGGGGTGGGGGGGCATCAACCGATGGTGATGTTTATAGCCTTGGCATATTGCTGCTCGAGATTTTTACAGGAAGGAGCCCAACAGATAATATGTTTAGAGGTTCAATGGATCTACATAAGTTTTCAGAGGATGCTCTTCCAGATAAAATCTGGGAGATAGCCGATACAACAATGTGGCTGCACACTGGCACCTATGACAGCAATACAAGAAACATAATTGAGCAATGTTTGGTTCATGTCATTGCTCTTGGGGTATCTTGCTCAAGAAAACAACCTAGAGAGAGGACACTAATACAAGATGCTGTCAATGAGATGCATGCTATTAGAGATTCATACCTCAAGTTTGCCAGACCTCTTGTGGCAGAACATGGAACAGGAACGATCTTGCAGTAATTTTCAAACAACAGTGAATGAGTAGAGCTAAAAATGGGCAATATGTGATTATTGCTCTAGCACATGTCTAACTGCATATATGTTGTCAAATGTCAACTGAAACAACTGATCATTGTTCTAGCACATGTGATCATTGCATGCAAGTTTGTGTAACAACTGAAGCACATGTGAGGATTGAAGTCTCTTTTGGATCTGTATATTTATCATGTAAGAGTGTAAAATGGAAAGTAAGATGCCATGCAAATTTACCTTCTTAAGATAAGAAATGCTTGAGAAGGCACCAACTGCAGTTATTTGCAAGAGCAGTGATCACAGCTGAAGATGGATTAGAATATGTTGTAGATGTATGCAGTCACCTGCAATAACAGAAATCCACCCTCTTATAAGATATATGAAATGTTTGAATCTCCACAGTAGTGGGCATGTCATTTGTAGCATACTCTATGCTCCACATCCTCATATTGATTATAGATCAAAACATAAAAAAAAATGACTGTATTGAAAGATTAAGCATATGGATTTCAAATGACTACAGGTTCGGAACACAATACAGTTCTCGCAAAAAATAATTTTATGTAAGAAATTAAAGCAACCTCTAGCGCAAACTGACTATGTCTTTGTGGCAACCAGGCTGTCACAGATGAGAGAAATACAATATGTAGAAGCTTTGGTATTCCTAGCCGAGCTTCCAATTTCATTCACAGTTTCACTTATCCTGCTGCCGGTGGCTGCTGCTTAAATAAGCCAGAACAAACAAAAGCACCCAATTACCACTGCAAGTGCGGGAGTCTAGAGGAAAGCAACCTAAGAGAAGGAGAACCTGGCGACGACCTCGATGCCCGTGGAGACCCTGCCAAGCTCGCAAGTCGCAAGGTGGGACGAGGCTGACAGAGGTCCGGATGTGCTGCCTATCGACAGAGGCTGGCGGCCTCCAGCTTCTCGAATATGCCGTTGGTGAAGGAGATCGTGATGGCATTGGACCAGAGTGTTGTAGTGTCTCATCTCACCTTCTTCTTCCTCGCCGCCGCCCTTGTTCGGTTCTCGCCCTCGCACACACGGCGGGGCGCCGGTTCTGCGGCGACCGCCAGCGGCGGCCTCCTCCATGGGCTTCCTTGGCAGCGAGTGCATAAGTGGGCCTGCAAAAATCATTTATGACCCATTCGATTCCTACGTGGACAAGTGCGCTGCAGTAGTGGGCTGAAACGGCTGGGCCTGTAGAGAGACTTGGAGATGCAAAAGGCTGAGGAGTTTTCTTTTCTTTTCTTTTCTTTTTTGGAGTTTTCTTTTCTTTTATTTCTTTTCTCGCTTCTCGTCCCTTCCAGAGCGCTACAGTTGAGAGCGGTGACCAAGGGCGATCTCGTGTTCCCCTGTCGATTCGCCGTCGCCCTCACCGGCGTCGGAGGAGGAGGGGGGCTGGATGAATTGACGGAGGATTTGTATATACCCGTACTTATTAGGTTTAGGTTAAATAAGTTAGGGTTAGGTTTCACATGCCGGCGGTGTGGCGTGGGTTCGTCTTCCTGGGCAACGTCTCTAGCGGGCGATGGCGTGGACGTGCGGAGGACGGCTCCGACATCTACGGCAGCTTCCCCGACTTCGCTGGTGGCGACCGTACCAGTGAAGAGCACGAGCTCGCTGGATCTGGAGTTTTGTGCCTCCTCTAGATCTGGTCAAGTTCGCCTTTTGCCTCTCCCTCATCGTCTCCGACGAACTCCTCTGGCGAAGATCTTGGGAGGTATGTCTACCGACTCGCCGTGAAACCGGGTTGGTTCTTACCTACCACCTGCTCTGGTGGTTTCATTCCCCTTCTGGGTGTGCCACCATGCAGCGTGTGGGGATTGCTGGTAGCTCTTGAGGTGCCAGATTCCTTGTACTTCGGCGATGTGATGGCCAGCTGCCATCTTTTTCGGCCTGGGCATTCAGCGGTCACAGAGTATGTCGTTGATTTCGACATACTACTTTTGGTGCCAAATAAAGCTTGTGTTCAATCGTCGGGATGGAGGTCGGCTTCAAGCTCCAAGTTGCTCCGACCGCCGGTGACGAGGACGACCGGGAGGATGACTCTGCAAGGACTATGTTGTAATTTTTCCTTTCTTCAAGGGTGTCTTTGCAAGTCTTGGAATGTAAACTTTATGAAATATATATGAATACAAACCCGGTTTCTCAAAAAAGAAGAAGAAGCTGAAACAGTTCCCCTAAAAAAATAGCTGAAACAATTTGCTAAAAAAAGTTGAAACAGAGAAAAACTTACCTGGAGGGAAACATTTTTATTTCGGTCATCGCTAGCTCTCGCAACAGTTTTCTTTTTGGGGTGCTGCCGTGCCCGTGGGAATACAATAAGAAGGTGAAATTATATTGACGAGAGACGAGCTAAAAGTATAGTGTAACCTACACGGCACGCCGCACGCCTTTTTATTTTTATATTTTTTATTAATATTAAAAAAACATGACGGTATTTATGCGTAAAACGTTATAGTGGACGATTTGCCATGCCATTTAATAATTCCAAATAAACGGGTAAACGATACCAGGATTTCAGACGTCTCGATCAGATTCTTGCATGAGCATGACATTCGCGCTGAGCAGGAGCTAATGAAAAGAGAATTTTTACAATGGTTGTTGGAAAATGGACGGCTCACGAGCGATCCGATGGCTGAAAATGCAGAGGAACCGAGAGAAAGGAAGGCACCGGGAGACACCAAGTGAGTACTAAATGGTGGTCAGTACTCCTATAGCATAATGATCCTCAGAAAACTGTACTCATACCGTCATACCGTCATACCGTAGCTTAGAACGACCTAGGCCTCGTCCTTCGCGGCATAGCTAGATGCGTCCTGTGCAGGGGCAGGGGTGAGGGTCAATCCTCCTCTTTCTTTCTTTCCGACCATGGCTCAGACCACGACGGATCCGAGACTGGGGCTGTGTTGCACAATGGGCATGAGTAGAACTAATTACCGGACCTGGGAAGTCGAGACAATTCAGCGGGTCTATGAGATGCTTGTTCCTTCATTAAGCCTACTATATATTTTTCTTGATGGGTTCCATGGTGTAAAATTCCCAGAATAGCTATGTTCAGAGCCAGATGATAAACTGCCACATTTGGCACACATGCACCTCAATGAGTGCATATCATGTTCGCGGCTTCCACCAGCAGGCCAGATGCCAGAACTACTAGCTAGTTCTTCAGATTAGAGGTGCAGATGCAGTAGTGAATATCGGTGCAGAACTCCTGGGAAAAGGTGTGATGAGTGCAAAGTCTTTTTTCCCAAAGCTTCAGCTGCTCCACATAGGAAACTTGATCCCTCAACATAGGAAACTTTTGTGACGACATTGAGGTCGAATATGATCAACTCGTTGATGCCTTCCCTTAAGCGCCTGTTGCTTCTTGATTGCCCAAAACTAAGAGGTCTCCCTGAAGATTTGCATAGAGTTGCCAATTTAAAAAGAATTCACATTGAAGGTGCTCACCCAAGCTGCAAGAAGTTGTCAACCTTCCTGCAGTTGTGTAGCTCAAGGTGAAAAATAACAGTTGTTTGTCGATTGAGAAAGATCTCCAATCGTTTTGATGAAATAGGAGGGGCTTCCCCGTACTGAACTTTATTGAATTAAAAGAGCAGTTCCACCGATTACAATCAAGAAACAAAGAAAGTAGTATAGAAAATTGAAGCAATTACACAAGGCCTTCTAGCCATAAGGTAAAAAAAGGTTGATATCTAGCCTTAGCTCTTAGCTTAACTAGAGCAAGTTCCTGTCGAAAGACGCCTCGGCTGGTAGCCACTGAGTGTTGCAAATTTCTGAAGATTCTGCCATTTCTAGCTGACCAAATAACCCAGCACATAGAAATTATGATTTCCATGAAGAAAGGCACCCGGAGCTGATCCTTGAAGAAGGATAGAGTTTGAAGAAGGTCGCTAGTAATTAAATAATTAAATGTGCTAGGCCCAAAATAATTAAATCAGCAATAGCACTTGCAAAGAACCCTGTCTTTCATGACAGAAGCAAGTATACCAGAATCAAACAACACTTCATCAGAGATTGTGTTGAAGAAGGCAGCATCAAGACTGAGTTCGTCGCCACAAATGATCAACTGGCAGACATTCTAACTAAGGCCTTAGGCAAGGCCAAGTTTGAAGACATGAGAAGCAAGATTGGGATCATGAAGATCAAGGATGGGGGAAGCAGGTCTTAGGGGGAGAACTGTAGAAGTTAAGTCCTGCTCCCAGTTATCACTTAGTTATCTGTGCTTAATTATGTTTCTGCTATTAAGGCCTTGGGCAGCACAAGTGACTGTGCAAGTACCCAGGCAGTTAGCTGTTTAGTTAATGCTCTAATGAGCCATCAATGTAATCAATGTGCTACTTATCTCCTATATATGAAAGAGCAGTCGCCTGGGTGTGTTATCCCTGGCTGAGTAAAAACACTCTGTACCTCCAACAGTCCGCACCCAAGGAATTTTCTGAAAAACAGAGCAGCAAGGGGAGATCACCGGTCTCCATCCTGAAACTGAAAGCCGCCGCCTCACAAAACATGGAACTCTGCCCGTCTCTGAACACAACTAACAAGTACTGTAACAACCTGGAGGAGCACAGACATAGGATAGGAGTGCACAGCACGGGGATCTCAGAGGTGGCCTGCAGCCCACACACATAAATCATTATTAAGACGACGATTGTTGCTAGTAGTAGATCGACTCAGACGGTGAAAGGTCCGGCAATGCCGGCTTTCCTTTATTATATATAGCCTATATATATGCATTGTATTGTAGTAGAAATGAAATTTACTACTACGACTCAATTAATAATACGTATTGTACGAAGAGTACATATGCAGCGAGCACATGCATGACGAGCTCCGGAGTCCGGACACACAGAGAAGCAGAAGCAAGTCCCTCTCCCCGCGATGAAACAAGTCGATGGATCCTCCTCCACTCTCCGGTCTCCACTCCTGCAAATTAGTAAAATAAAACAGCCGCGGATTTATATATATATATATATATATATATATATATTTATTTATTTATTTATATATATTCAGGCAGCTATCTCCTACTCCGACTGTGCTTACTGTACTCCATTATTTTAACTTACTGACTGAAAACAAACGACGGCCAAGCAAAGGGATCGACCTGACGGCGCTCTCGTTTGTTTAACCACCCAGCTAGGCTACCTAGCGAAGCGCGAGGTATATAGTACACGTACACGTACACGTACGTCCGTTACTACTCCCTGCTAGTGCTAGTGCTAGTGCTGCATTAGGGAAATCAAAGAAGGGCGCGGGCAGGAGTAGGATACATACAGCAGAGATAGCAGAATATTCAAACCTAGGTACTGAAACTTGCTGATATTCCCTGAACCCCGAAGATGGTCTAAACAATCGAATTGGGCATCAGATCTGTCGGGATCGAAATTATCTTTCTGCAAAGCAAAACAGAATTTCTCTAAAAAAAAGCAAAAGAGAAAAGATCACTGGACTCCTAAATTTCGTTCCAGTTTTGAAGCCCAGGACCTTGTTGGGCAGAGAGGGGTTAACCAATGGCCACAAGCTGCCATTTTGGTCTCAGAGAAGGAGGAAGGATAGGAGGGGAAGCTAGAGTGGATCTTCCCGGTCCCGGGTTGTCCACTTGTCGACTGGGTGAATCGTGAATGAGAGAGGTGTAACTAGAGCTGCGCGACCGAGGCGAGGAATGGAGAAAGCAGAGGAAGGACCTAGCTTGCTAGACGTACCTCAATCAATCGGCTAAAGCGTTGTAGATCTTCAGGAGGAGATCGGGGTCGAAGTCACCCCCCCTGAGCAACAGCTACAACGAGGGTGAGGAAGGAGAAGCACAGGTTGATGAAGCCACCGTGCTCGTCGGCCGCGTCCCACCGTGCTCACCCACACCTCAACGGAGAGGGTGACGACGCCAGCGAGCACGGCCCCGACTCACGAAACATTCGAAATTTTTACAGTCTATGTTTTGGAATTTTGTACTACCACATCTCAAACTTTGTACTATTAGGCACAAAACTTTATAATCACACATTAAACGTCAAAACATACGCAATGGGTCTACTTTTGTATATCTCATCATAATGAACGCAATACAAACGGAATTAAAAGTAAATGCTTTATAAAAAAGTTATTACATTTTAAATAGATGAATAACTTTAAAAAAAGGGACGTACTTTTCATCTGCGGTTACACGAAAAAGTGGATTTCCCACGCCTGGACAGAAAAAGAAAACGTACAAAAGAGCGATGGAAATTAATGGTCCTGTTCGGCAGTACTTATTACTGCTGCTGTGGCTGATTTGTACGGCTGATTTGTTGTAAAAGAAAAATACTGTTTCTCGACTGATTTATACAGATTAAAGCCGCCTGTTCGCTTGCTCATAATCGATCGTAAATTTCCAGCCGGGAACAGTGTTTTTCTCTCACACCAAACTAGCCAGCAGTAAATAATCCACGATACGATACGGCCTCCCGAACAGGCTGATTGCGCGCTGATAACCATCCCGATGCACGCGCGTCAAGTAAGGATTAGGCGGGGCCAACATCGTCAGCGCCCCGCAGCCGTGCCGTGCTCCAGAGACGTCCTCGCCGCAGGAGCTGCGTCAAACCAAAGCAAAGCAAAGCAAAAACCAATCCAATCCAATCTCCACCTCCCTTGATCCTCTTTGCTCGGATTCGGATCTTAGTTTGCTGGAAGCCGGCAAGGAGCGGACGTCCCTGGTCTGGATACCGTGACCACGCTGCAGGGAGGCCAACGACGCGGCCAAGTGGTGCTCGCGTGAGTAGGTCCTTCCCACGCCGTAAGATGTGAGAGGAACCGCCGCAGGCGGGCAGCGCTGTCCTTCCTGCCTGTTCGCTGGGTGTTCAAGCAGCTTTTCAGGCTACTGCTCCTCTTGTTTCACGATGAGTCAGCTGCTGATTGGATGCCGTACGTGCTACAACTGTTTTATGGCTGCACAGCCACAGCCGCAGCTGCAGCCAATTGCCTGTTCATCATAGATGAAAGCCACAAAAAAGAAGTTGAGAATTCCGACGTTCAAAGATGGCCGTGCACGTTGAGAGAGATTAATTATGAGGTTCTACGCTAGTATATGATCAGTGCGTTTGTTGAACGTTTTGGTTCCTAATATCCTCTCCCTACCGTTGTCTGTCATAATAAGTGATTAGAGACTAGAAAGTGCAGAGTGGTCAGTGCTGCTCTCCAGCTAGCAAAAGCTCAGCCGTCTTGATCTCTACTAGGAGCATGCATTCTTATCCTGCCCTGTTTTCTTATGTCCTGGTGACCATCCCAGCGGGGGTGGTCGCTGTAGGCAGGAGGTGCACCTCCTTGCTGGCTTCCAGCACACGGGGAAGCAAAGGTACCAACAGAGGGCCGGGGATCGGTGGAGTTTGGAATGCAACAGCAGGGGAGGAGAAGAAGAACACGGCAGAAAAAGCAGAGAGGAAAATAACGGAAAGAGGAAGGATTGTATTAATTCACACTTTTCCTACAAATTTTGGACGGGGTTAAAGCACGACAGGTCACGCAAATCGTGGAGCGCACGACCCCAAGGCCAGAACCCCCACGCGCGCAACTCAATTCTGCATGCAGCCACTATACGCGCCGACAAGCCCATCTACCATGACGCCATCTCACGCAAACAACAAAAAACACAACATTTTCTTTAAACTGTTATAATTTTTGAATGTTGCATCCGTTTTTTATTCTGTCCGCAACGGTGAACAAAACTAAACGCCACTTACCTATATTTCATATTTCGGAGAATTTCATTCCAGTAACAATTTAGGTGTAAACATGTGCTAGGAGATTGACAAAAGAAGTTGCTACCATGTAATATTAAACTTGCTGCTCCAAAAATATAATAAAATTTTTTACATGGCATGTACACCGATTGTTACCATGGGAATATAATAAATTTATTATATAGTATTTACATAAAGGTACTAACCCCTAAAGAGAGTAGCGGACCAAAATAAGACAAGTTGCAACTTAGAGGGGTAAATTATTAAAATAGACATTCAATGAGCTGTCAATTGCGGGGTAAGTAATTATACAATAAATTATAAAAATCCAGGAAACATGACTTGCTGTCAACTGGGGGCATTTATTAAAAAATGAGGGTAGCGACATAAAACAAGACAAGCTGCAACCTAGGAGCAAATTATTAGAACAAGAATTGCATAAGCTGTCAACTAGAGGAGCAAGTTATTATATAACCCACTACATGAGCTAGGAGACTAGCTGACAATTGGAGAGACATTTATTAAAAAGGCACGAGTAGCGATCCAAAAATAAGACAAGCTGTACCCTGAGAGGCAAATTATTAGAAGAAACATTGCATAAGGTGTCAACTTAGAGGGTAAGTTATTATACAACTAATATGTAGGATTTAGGAATGCATTCGAACTAGTGCATAGCCAGGATTTGTAGCTCTACAGTAAGCTTATTGGAGGCAGGCACTTTTAATTAATGGAGGCGGGCATTGCAACCGTCTTTAATGAAAGGTCACGGTTAATGCAGATTAATGGAGGCGGTTGCTTTACTCACCTCCGAAAATAAATTAAAAAAAACAAAAAAGGCCGTAGCCCAAACCGGACCTGGACCTAGATTTGGGCTGCGCGCCGCCGTCGTGGCAGCTCGATCCGGATGCGCCGCCGTTGTGGTTGCTCGATCTGCCGCCGTCATTGCTCAATCCGGATGCACCTTCACAGGATTCGGCTAGCGCGGTCGTGGATTCGGCCACTAGCGGCGGATCGGGCCACCACGGGTGCGGATCCGGCCACCACGGTCGCCGGAGGAGGGATGAGGGCCGAGGGCGCCCCGACCGCCGTGGGAGCGCCGCCACCGGTGGAGCAGGTCAGGGGAGGAGGGCGCTCTTGCCGCCGGGGGAGCGCCTCTGCCGGTGGAGCATCTCAGCGGGGGAGGGAAAAAAGATATGATTTTTCTAAGATATATTAATCATATCAAATCATATTTTTTTGCGAAATTAAATAAAGATAATTTTTATATGAAAATTATAGATCTCGACGAGATCTACAACTTTCTAGTTTTGAGTTTTTTCATTTGAAGTTGTTAAGATGCTAAAAAAATTAATGATATATTTAGACATAAGGGTATTTTTGACTTTTCACACCTGCAGTTTGACGGTGTTAGAGGCCAAACTGACAGCAGTGGCATGGAGGACACAAAAAAGTTGGAACAGTGACGCTGAAGACCTAAACTTTTCTAAAGGCGCACAGGACGTTACGATCTTTTTTAATGACACACAAGGAGTTGCCCCTTAGGCGAGACGGTGCCCCTCTCCGCCTAGCGTTGAAGCGCGCCCAGGCGAGCCTAGGCGAGCGCCTTTTTGAACATTGGGTAACCCTAATCCTCAGATCCTTGAGCTTCTCCGTCAATCCCCCCAACACCGGGCTGAAGTCCTAAACGGCGGATCGGCCATCTTCGCGGGCTGTCCTCCGCGCGGCGCCGCTACGTCGGGGATGGCGTCCGGATCGAGCGACGCCGGGAACGTCTGCCCTTGGCCGGCGTCGATTCTCCTCGCGGAGGAGGGGTACGCCGCCGCCAGTAGGAACGACACCACGGCCAGAGCCAGATCGAAGGACAACCATACCGTGGAGATCACCTTCTGGATCGCTGATCCACCGGCGGTGTCCTTCTACACCTTCCACTGCATCAAGGCTCCCAACTCCAACTCCAAGGACGTCGACCTGAGAGTTAATTCAGACGTTGTGGGCGCACATGGCAGATTCCTTCTTATTCGCACCCTCTTGGCCGGAGATGACCAGGATGAATACTTCATCTACAAGGGCCACCCCAAGTCCCCGTCCCTCGAAAGCATCCCGCTTATTCCATATCATTATAGGCTGCACGGAGCGGAGTTCGGAATCGTGCTCCGCGGTGACGATGGCCATTATCTCCTGATTGCACTCCGTGGCACGGTGAATAAAGATTACCGGCTTCACATCTACTCGTCTGAGGATACAACATGGACGACTAAGGAACTGCCCAATCCATGTCCTGAGGTCGGTACAATTATGCCGGACAAGGTCTTCACACTCGGAGATGGCTTGGTGTTATGGGTCGGTTTGCTGAAAGGTATAGTGACATGTGACGTACTAAAAGAACCCCATCGTGCGCAATACATCCCATTGCCTGAGCCCTTGCCTGAAAACAGAGAAAAAGTGAAGAAATTCCTCCCAGGAGTTAGGCTTTTTCGGGATGTCACCTGTGTTGATGGTCTGATCAAGTTTATTGAGATAGAAAACCGTGTGATTGTAAGAGAGATTACAGATGATCCTCCTGAAAAGCCTTTTGACCCAAGGACCAAGGATGTGTTCTATGATTCAGAATTGATCATGCTGAGCAAGCACAAACCAGTGGAAAACAAGCCTAAGATTCAGCGCTCAGAGAATGGTTGGAGTGCCACTATATGGACTAGGGTGATAGGGTCGAACTTTTGGCTCAAAGGAAGCGTTGTTGATGTGAATGACATTTTGGTCGATGACTCGGTGTTTCCAGCGTCGGTGTCCAGCAAGAAGAGTGAATCTGCTGGGAGCCTGACATTCAAGAAGAACCTGCCGTGTGCTCGGCCCACCCTGAGCACGGACGGTAATGACATCCTTTACCTCAAGTTGTGTAGCCGGCAATTGGGTGTACCGGTGCTGGCTGCTGTCGACCTTGTGGAGAAGACAATGAAAGTGGAAGCACCTGGAGTGCGTACTTTTGGAAAATATCCCCCTTCGCAGCAAACATTGCGTCCCTGTGCATTGGCGAACAGCCTGAAAATGACTCCAGGTAACTGTTGACCTTCTCTTGTTATCAACACGCCTGTGACATCACTGTTGGCCAATTATATTGTTTGCTGCTTACACCCTTTTAAGCTCCACACCATATATGTTTGTTATTACTCGTGGTTTCTGCTGTGAGAAATAGGGATATCTGGTTTTTGTACCTTGCCTTTATGACAATATCTTAATCTCATTTAAACTTTTTGTTTACAATAGATACAGGGCATGTAAGGTTATATTCTCTGTTGATTTTTATTTATACTGTGTAGAATCCAGTCTTAATCTGTGCTGGGCAGCCATATTTTTTATCTGCGCTAATGCTTATCGAAGAATTCAAATGATTCTATGCTTGGGTGAGAGGATATTTACAAACTGCGTGCTATTTTGCACTCCATATGAGTCTGCAAAAGTAAAATAACTTGAGCACTACTGAATCTCTGTTTAGGACTATGGTATTGCTTATGAGTTTACCTGTTTCTGTAGGCATTAAAGTCTCAGCAAGCCAGATTGCAATGATGGACAGCTCTGCCAATAAGCCAAACAGTACAGCTGTAAGTATTTTCTATCATGCGCTGGTCTTCTTATTTCAAAGAATTCCCAGTTCCCACCTGACCTGCTAATGTTTCCTCCCTTGTGTCTGTAGATCCGTGTGGGTGAGCCCATTTCCTATGAATCTGAGAACAAACGTCCAGGGCAGGTTTCTTACTCTGTTCTTTCAATATCTGTGCAATGATGATCTGTTTTAAATTATCAAACCATCGAATATTCTGAAAGCTATCGCTCATTAGTTTTAGCTGATATTGGAGCTCTTTTGTATAATCGGATTTGCTGTCCTCAGGCTCTTGGCTGAGAAAGTCAACCATGCACAAAATGGAGCTCGGAGTACTGTACAGAATGTTCTTATCTCACAGGCCCATCCTAATCAAAACAATATGGTATGCTGAATCCAGTATATCATGTTTCCTAGTATGTGTCATACAACAAAAATAGTTCTAATGTGCCATTTCCAGCCTCCGCGGCTATGTTTTAACAGGTACGAGCAGCTTGGCTACAGTGGGTACTCATCGTGGCCCCATCAGAACAATCCGGTAAGCCGTATTTCATATGCACTGTTTCCCATGTGCACAGAGCGTGTTCTTTTCCGCGGGAGAAGGAGACTAAATTTTAGTCCCAATTAGTCCCTTTGAACCAAATACCAGGAACTAAAACATGGACTAGGGATTAAAATATAGTAGTCCTTTAAGGGGCTGCTAATTGGGACTAAACAGCCCATACCCCCCTCTCTCTCCTCCCTCACAGTCTCTCTTCTCCTTTTAGTCCCTTTTAGTCCATGGAAACAAACACCATTTTAGTTTCTGTTTTAGTTCCTGTTTTAATCTCTAGTCTTAGGACTTGGATCCACTGCAAAAACTGTTTGATCTAGCAACCGAGAAAGGACATTTGTCCAGGCTGAGGGGGAGAACAACTAAAATTAGAGCTTCAATGTATGCTGACGACACGGCCATTTTTGTCAAGCCAACAAGGAAAGACATCTTAGCTATGGCTGAGCTCCTAACCTTGTTTGGCGAGGCTTCAGGACTGAAAACCAACTTTCGAAATCCACAATCATCCCTCATGACGGTGTGAAAGATTAAATCTAAATGAAATCTTTCTTTGGCTCTCCAACGGAAATTTCATGCTTCCCAACCAAATACCTAGGCCTACCGTTAACGCATCAGCGCCTTAAGGCGTGTGGACTTCAACCTCTGGTAGACAAAACGGTCAACAAGCTCTTCGCTTGGAATGGGCGCCAAATTAACCCAAAGCAAGTCGCTCGACTCTAGTTAAAGCGGTCCTTACTTGCATAAGCAGTCTACTTCCTCACATCCCTCCGCAGGCACCAAAAGCGACAATCAAGGACATTGATCGGCAGAGGAAGAGGTTCCTATGGGCAAAGCGCCAAGACGCTAACAGGAGGAAAATGTAAGGTCAATTGGCCGAGGTCAGCTAGACTAAAATATTCGGAGGCTTGGGCATCCTCCATCTAGGGAAGTTTGCAAGGGCATTAAGGTTGAGATGGCTATGGCGACAATGGTCGGCAAGTTCGATGGTAGTCTTGGGGATGAAACCCCATGTAACACGACCGATCAGCTCCTTTTTGCGGCATCCACAACTTTAACAATAGGAGACGGAAAAAGAGCATTGTTCTGGTCGAGTGCATGGATAGACGGTCAATGACCATGCGACGTGAAGCGCCGCACCTATTTGCCATCTCCGAAGGAAAAATAGAACTCGCAATGTGCACTCCTTGATAATAATTGGATTCGTGACATCAACCTTCAACATCATAATTTCTCCGCCAAAGACTTAGCTGAATACACACATCTATGACAAGCAACTAGGCGATAATTCTAAGAACGGGCACGCCGAGATAACCTTTCCGGAAATTTGAGGAAAATGGTGAATACACAACATCCTCTCTCGCTTACCATGCCCAGTTTATTGGTGCAACCAAAAACAACTTTGAGGCACTCATTTGGAAACCTTGGGCACCACCTAAATGCAAATTCTTCAGTTATTTGCGATTCAAAAACCGAGTTTGGACGGCTGATAGATTGGAAGCTCGGAGGTGGCCAAACCAAGGAACCTGCACACTATGCCTGGGCTTCATGCGGAGACAGCTGCATCTTTTTCAGGACTGCAGATTCACGGAAGCGCCTCTGGAAGGAAATTGCCACCTGGACACAAAACTCCAACCTACACCCGAGTGCATGGCCACATAGCGAGACACTTGAGAACTGGTGGACGGCGATGTCAAATGCGCCGAGTACGAGGAGGAAAGGCCTACGTTCGCTCATTATACTAGTTTGCTAGGAAGTTTGGAAGGAGAGGAATTCGAGAGTTTTTGAGCACACAGAGTCCACCAATGTTATGGTTCTTCAAAGAATCAAAGACGAGGCGAGACTGTGGATCTTGGCGGGAGCAAAGCATCTTTCTACTTTCCTTCAACTTCTCTCCTAGTTTTCAATTGTTTATTGTGTTTTTTGTTTTTCTAGTTGTGTACAGAGTCGAGTTGACTGAGTTGTACAGTGTCCGTCTGGACGTTCCTTCTTTTTAATATAGCGGGCAGCTCTCCTGCCGGTTCGTTTAAAAAAAAAAAAAAAAAAAAAAAGAACACACCCTTAGTCATCATACATCAACATTAATAGATTGTGCTTCTCCAGCAGCCGCCGCCACCGTCATGCTTCAACAGGTGGGCTGGACCCTACAACCCTGTCTATCCACCGTCGGCCCCTGCACCTAACATACAAAGCTATGTCAATTATCAACCGCTGCCGCAGCAGCCACTACCGCAGGAGCAGCAGACTACTGGCATTTGGACCTCACACGGTAACAAAATTGTGCAGCTTTTATGATACGAATCCATGTCCTCATTTGACCTGCTGTTTTAGAAAAGACAATCTCTTATTATTAAAGTTTAGGCCTTGCCTGGATGCAAAATATTTTTGAAACACTATGGTTTTGCAAAATACTTCATCAATTTTCAAAAGTTACCAGGTGTTTGGATACAACAAATCTTGTAGTCTTTAAAACCATGGTTTTGTGAAAACTATAGTCTTTTTGGAGTTTTAAAAACTCCACTCATTACCTCTTTCTTCTAAACCGTAGTTTTGTGTCTTTGGCTTATAAAACTACAAGTTTTATGATACTACCGTTTCCGAAAACAGCGTCATCAAAACAGGGCCTTACTTTCATATATATACTCTTACTAGAAATTATTTAATGTGCTATAATCTCCTTGTGTTGTGTGATTAGAAAGCTCTAGAAATCGTGGACATGTTTATAAACGTGAAAAGAATTCCAAAAGGGATTAAAACATTCGAATAAGCTTGGTTTAATTCATTGTCATATATTTACAAAGATTTAATTATTTATATGTCTGCTATCTGTACTGCTTTTATCCTACAGTGAACTTAATTAGAAGTTGCTGTTTCCAGGCACACCCCATCTATACTTAACAACTGGTATGGAGCCAGCTACCATGGGAATTCACAGCAGCATTAACTCATATGCGTATGGTGCCCACTCAGGCAGTGGCATCTACCATCAGCGCTGATAGCATCTCCTCCCTATTCAGTTGTTTGCCTATGCAGCTTAGCAGCAAACACGCAGTGGTGTTTTGATCTCATCCTGTAAAGCATTGTTGCAGACTAAGATGTGCTGTCATCTCCTTTTTAAGACAGTACCCATGGCGTCAGCGATATTCTCCTTTTAAAATTTTCATACTAATGAATTTAGAGGGTTGAACGGTTGCCTTAAATAATCTATATTAGAGTTGGGTGTACATAAACTATTAAAACTGTTAGCAACTCCAAACCTGCTAATGAAACTAAGGCCCCGTCTGGATCCGTGGAATTGTTAAGCTAATATAGTTGCATGTGAAATATATTTGTATACTATTGTCGGTCATATGAGGGAGATACGCCACCACGGCCCGGGGATGAGGACGCCACCACGGCCGCGCCGCTGACGGCCGAGGCAGCCAGCTCTGGCGCTTCGTCCCCTCCGCCGCTGGGGCTGGATGCGAGCAACGCCACGGCCGGGCCCTGGAGTATCGTCACGGCGTCGCTGGACGCCTCAAGCTCCTCCCTCTCGCCGGCCGCGGCACCGTTCTTCCCCGGATGCTCCTCGGGAGGGCGTTCGAAGAGCCGGCGGTGGGCAGACGACGACGACGAGGAGACCGATGACGACCACCCCGCGTCATACCTGGAGGCCGCTCGTCGCCCGGCGAAGCCGGCCTCAGCGTCCCCCGTGCGCCGCCAGACTCGTTCAGCCGCAGTTTTGGGGCGCCGCGGAGCGGGGCCTTTGCACGGCTGTGCTAGTGCTGAACGGGGGCGACAGGGGCATGGCCGTAGGTGGAGGAAGCGCAGCCGGCCACGCCCGCAGCTGGTGAACGGCTTGCCTGTGCGGCCAGTGGATGGCCGTGTCCCTGCCCGCCAACGCCTCGGCCGTCGTGGACGGGTCTCCGCCCCCAACACCGATGGGTGGCGTGAGAACCTCCCCCGGCAGGTCACAGGATCTGCTGCTGCTGCCTCGACGGATCCTTGCCCTAGCCAGGGGCAACTTTCGCAGGTCAAGAAGATCCCGGCAGATCTTCACGGCAAATGCTTCAACTGCCTTTCCTACTCGCACCGAGTAGCGACTTGTCGGTTGCCACGGCATTGCCTGCGCTGTCGCGGATTCAGCCACCTCATCAAGGACTGCAGGCGTAGGAATGCTTCGACCTCGGCAGCGGTGGGTGCTGACCTGCCACGGTACTCTACTCGCGTCAGCCCTACGTCCTCCCAGCACGCGCCGCGCGGCGGTGCGAAGGGTGCCGCACCGGGGGCCGTGGGGGCGCCGGTGGGAGACGACGACAACATCGGCGACGCAAGACTAAGCCGAAGGAGATCGGCACGGGTGCGCCTGCCGACCACGCTGACAGGGCACTTGCTTCTACTGCTGCACTAAGCTTCCCCGAGCCAGACCCGGTGGCGCTGGCGCTGTGCATGAGTGCGGGGCCCCCCGCATTGGTCATCTCTTTCGACTCGATGCTGGAGGAACTCGCCGCCTCGCTCGTCGTGAGCCGGCTAATGAGAGCAGCAACACCTGAGTGTCTGCCTTCTACGACAGCCCCTCAAGAGGTTGAGGCACCAGTGGCGGGCACCTGTTCCCCGACGACGGCTGCTCAGTGGACGACAGACTTGTCTCTGATGTCGCTAGTGCAGGGGCCGCCACAACTCACGCCACCACGAGCGGGAGCACCCGACGTCGCAGAGGGTTGCACCACCCCCAACGACGTGACGCCCACACCACGCGAAGCTGCCCGACGTCTCGCACGGTTCACTGAGGAGGTGCAGCTCGAGCGAATGCCTCCTCTGATCGCCAGCCCACCCAGGCAGAAGGTGCCAACCATAGGGCAACCCATGCCAAAGCGGAGCAGACGGATTGCCGCTCAGCCGCTGGCGCACATTCCGATCTCCAAGCGGGGCGAGGTGCTCCTCATGCGGAGGATGGGCTTTGCACCGCCGGCAGGTCCAATCTCATCCGCGTCCAAGAGAGCTTACGACGACTTTTTCGCAAGGAACTGGATGTCGAGCGAAGTGGAAGCACTGGACGAGCTGTTCCCGGCGACCGCTGCTACGATTGGTACAAGGCTCTTCTCGGATGACGAAGCAGAGTCACGCGGCCATTAGCGGAGACCCGCTCCGTATGTTACTACGCTACTCGTAGTTCGTTTGTTTACTTTTATGTAATATCGAAGTTCGAAACAGTCTGCTAGGAAGGTTCAGTCCAACTGTAAGACCTTCTAGGGCGCTCATTAGAAGCGCGTCGTGTGTATGGTTAAATTCATCTTCTTAATTACAATGATATGCAAATCTTTTGCGTATTCGAGAGAAAAAAATATGAGGGAGATACTTATGTGCTACACTTCTGATATAGGGAAGCGAGTTGAAGAGTGGGCTATAAATTGCACAGTAGAAATATAGCATGATGATTTATAGAATCAATTTTCATCTTCCACACCATGAATTTAAGATAGCCTTACATCTAAACATTGGAAAGTTGTGGAAATTCAAATTCCAAACCAAATAGCTTACTCCATTAATGGCCCCTTTGGAACGCTGGATTTTTCTATTCTGTATTTTTCATGTGAAAAATGAATTGATTCTTGTGAAATTACTGTATTGCGAGGAGCCTTTGGAACTGCATGGGGTTTTGGCTACAAATGAAGTCTTAAAAATTGGATCTGGTAACTGAAGAACCACTTCACTAGTCTCAGGATTCATCCTCTAGGCCCCTCCATTCTCAAGGGATATTTCTTCGTGAACTTGTCATCAAGTATTCCATTATAAAGCGTGCGGGTACAAGTCAAAATGTTAGCTCACATATTTGGGTAAACCTTCCAAACAAAAGATACCAAAAATAGTACTCTGGCATTTCCAATGGTATTCAAGTTTACTGGAATGCTGAAGCGTGAGCACATCAGTGAATGAGGCTTAACTTCTGAAAACAGGTCCTTTGAAGAGCACATGTTTGGTAATTGGTAAAGGTGTGCAAGGGTCAGGGAGTGATGTAGAACGTGGGGTAGTGCAAAACTGTGCTAAACCAGTTTTGTTGATGAAGGCCAAACGAAATGGTACTGTGAAAACTAATCAACAACTGATATCTTCTGTTAGTTGATTGTGCTAAGGAAAATAACATAAGTATGCTCACAGTATTCGAAACTAAGATGCAGCTGTGGTTTAGATAAGAGGGACGCATATTGCCAACCTTTGCCTAATTCTTGGAAGCTACCTAACTACGAGATCCTGGCTGTCTGAATTTGAACTGAACTCGCTAACCCTAACCTTTGCCATCGCAAGGTATAAAACCACACTATATATATAGGATCAACTGTCACAATGCATAAAGCACGGAACCGGCGTCACAAACTCCCTCGCCATACAAGGCTTTGAAGACCACAAAATCCACTCATCACTGGCAGCGAGATCTAGAACCCTTGAAAGAACATCGGCAAAAGAAGAGGTCGAAATCGCCATGAAGAGAGCCAATTGGTTGCTTCCCCCGATAAACATACCAACTAACATCAAGATAGCAGATCCGACCAAACTCTCATTGGCCCTTTGTCAACGCCGGATCGAACGTCGATGAGCTAAGGAGAGGCTAGACAAACCTTATTCTAATGCATCATCATAGCCACCACCTCGTCGATGATGCCAGAAACCAAATCTAAAAGAACAAGGATCAACGAAAAACTAAAAAGGACAGGGTGATCAAGTCCCCACTCCTCTGGCGCCGGTGGGAGAGAGGAGGGGGACCGAGGCGTTCATGTGGAGATGGGCGGTGGTGGCGGTTGTTTTTCTCTCGTATAAGCCCCGCCTAACTCTAACCACAATCAGGTCTTGACCAGAGTACTCAGTTACTTCTTTTACCTCTATATTCAGGCACAAATTTAAGCCCACTATTAGATTTCTTTGTATCCTTTTTTTTCTCGTTTTGTTCACATACTACATTTTATATATTCCACAAAACATATTTTTGATTATTCACACAATATCCATCAGATATGAGCATAACTTTTGTGTGCTCTACTTTGGAGGACAACGATGATTTTGTCCTTATTTTTTAATAACTTCATGATTTCTGAATTAAACCTGAGTATTATATTCCGTTTTTAATTATAAAATAATACATCGCCCAGCGGCCAGCGCCGGCCGCCCGCTCGACAACGCACGCGCCGACGGCACGCTGCCCGCGCGGCGCCGTGGCCTGCTCCAGTCCGTGCAAAAGCGCCGCACCAACTCCGGAACTCCCGAGGCCGCCATCTCCGCCGCCTCCGGCACCCGTTCCTCTGGCCTCCGCCTCCCCTGACTGGAGACGGGACTGTCTGCAAGTGTACCTCTACTGTTCTATTGGCCCTCGCCGCCGCCGCAGTAGAGCTGTTACTGCTGTAGCACGATGCCGCCGCCGCGGCTCGAGTCCGCGATCCTCGACGCCTCCTGCAGGTTCAGCAAGCCCCTCTCCGGTACGCATCGTGTCCGCCTCCTTCCTCTTCTCATTGCCCGAAGAAACTCTACTATCCAACGAGTTCGTCGCTCACGCGATGGGATCCTCTATCCAACGGCGAAAATTTCCTATTTCTGCTCTCTCGAGACGGGGACTAACTCCCTGCCGATGCTGGTGTTTCATGCGCAGTTCTGAGGAGGCTCGGCGTTCTTGGCTGGCACTGCCCACCAACCGTTCGACGCAATGCCGCAGAGGGGTTCCTGCCTTCGGTAGGCTTGCCTTCACTGTTTCGCCAGGTTGTCGTTTGGAGTGGAAACCTTCTTGGGTCACCAAGGTTCTGCCACGCCATTGCCGGCATGCCAGATCGTCTCACAGACGTCTACACCAGTGAAGTACTGAAGGTTCTCAAGTCCACCAGTGCTGACAACGCTGATCTCAGCGATGCTCTTCATCGGTTCGCGGTCCACATGGATGAGGATATTATCCTCACGGTGCTCCAGAAGCAGCGGTCCAACTGGCAGGTCGCCCTGGCGTTCTTCAACTGGGCGGCGACCCTGCCAGGGTATGCCCACGGGTCGAGGGCCTACACTGAGATGCTGGACATTCTTGGGCGGATGAAGAAGGTCAGGCACATGAGGCAGCTGTTTGACGAGATTCCTGAGGAGCGGCGTGTGGTGGTTGTGACGAATAAGATGTTCGCCGTGCTGTTGAACCGGTACGCGGGTGCGCACAAGGTGCAGGAGGCGATAGAGGTGTTCTACCTGAGGAAGGATTACGGGTTTGAGCTCGACTTGGTCGGGTTCCAGATACTCCTGATGTCGCTGTGCCGGTATAAGCATGTCGAGGAGGCGGAGGCACTGTTCCGTGAGAAGAAAGATGAGTTCCCGCATGTCACAAAGAGCTGGAACATTATACTAAACGGTTGGTGTGTCAAGGGAAGCTGGAGAGACGCTCTAAGGATTTGGAATGATATCATTGCATCCAAGGTTGAACGAGACCTGTTCACATATGGTACATTCATAAACGCACTGGCCAAAAATGGCAGAATTAGTGCCGCGGTGAAGCTGTTCAAAAGTATGTGGGAGAAAGGGATTAATCCTGATGTCGCGATTTGCAATTGTATCATTGACCAGCTGTGCTTCAAGAAACGAATTCCAGAAGCACTTGAGATTTTTGGTGAGATGAATGACCGGCTTTGTCAAGCCGATGTGGCTACCTACAACACTTTGATAAAATACTTATGTAAGATAAAAAGGATGGAAAAAGTTTATGAACTTTTGGATAAAATGGAAGCAAAGGGCTGCTCTCCAAACAATAGGACATTCTCCTACATTCTGAAGACAACTGAAAAAACTAAAGATGTCATTGCTTTGATGCAGAGGATGGAGCAAACCGGCTGTAAATTGGATTCTGATACGTATAACTTAATATTGAACCTTTATATCAACTGGAAATATGAGAAGGGGGTGCAACAGGTATGGGATGAGATGGAGAGGAGTGGGTCAGGCCCAGATCAACGGTCATTTACTATAATGGTTCATGGTCTTCATTCCCAAGGCAAGATCGATGAAGCTCTGCAGTACTACACAACAATGAAGTCTAGAGGTATGATTCCAGAACCTAGGACCAAGATACTAGTGAAAGCTATGCATATGAAGAAAGACGGGGCTGCCGCTGAAGATGACTCAACAAGTATGGCAGGGAAGCATCTAAAATTGGATCCTCAATCAAGACTATTCAATGTTCATAGATAGTCTGCTGTCAGGTCTTAGTTCTATAAGCCGAGCAGAGGATGTTGCGCACATAGGTTTATGGATTGAAAGAAAGAAAAAGTTGTTGTCTATGGGTGTCCAGATCACAATGGCCGCACCTTGGGCTAAAAAGAATCATCAGTCAAGAGTCATTGACATTATCATTTCTCAGAAAGTTTTGCTCAGACTTACAGTACCAGGTTATGTTTTTTTCTTTCAAATATCTGATATGATCCAATTGCAAGTACTATTTTTTGCATGCTTGTAGTATGAAGTATATATACAAATATGTGCAAATGTTTGTTTGTTCATCTGTTATGTTTGGTTGTGTCTAGTTGTTGCCAACACATGCAGCAGCAGATAGCTTCAGAAGCCCAAATATTTATGTCTTGAACCGATCCAGAAATCATTACACCAACTTTATTTGCCAAACCACGCCGTCCCCTTGCAGTCCACCATAGAGATTAAGCAATTTGGCACTTCGGAACAGACTCGGCGCCATACAACAAGGTGAATAGATAGAGCCATAGAGGATCTCAGATACTCCATCCCAAATTATAACATCATGTTCGCTTGATCGTATCAGCCATGCTTATCAGCCATGATAGAGTGTTTTTCTCTCACAACAAAACAACATCAGCCGGCTTATAAGCCACAGAAACGATCAAGCGAATAGAGTGTAAGTCGTTCCAACTTTCTTGGAGAATCAAAACATCTCAAGTTTGACCAAATATATATAATAACATAATAACATTTATGATACCAACTAAGTACATTATATTCTCCATTAATTATATTATTATAGTATATCTATTTGATATCATAAATATTTGTAATTATCTCTATAATTGTGGTCAAACTTGAGGTGCTTTAACTCTCCAAGAAAATTAAAATGACTTATAATTTGGAATGGAGTGAGTACTTTAGAGGTGGACGGCCGAATTCAATTCACCAGTAGCTCAAATATGCAAATTAAAGATAACCTCAACTTGGAGAGCTCAATCAGATTTGAAATGCAAGGTTTTCGCTTGGACTTTGCTTGAGCAGAGTTTGATCAGGATCAGCTCAAATACCTTGCTTGTGTAGAATTTTATAACCGCAAAAGAAGGGATGACCTAAAGACCCGATGTGCAGGCTTTGCTTCTTGGGGCCCGGTAACTTCAGCTCATCTGACATCTATGCAACAACTGTCTTACTAATTACTAGACAAGTTTGTAATATCTTTTCAAGCCGGAGCAAATGTCTTTGTTCACAAAGAATTCATACTTAATTCGTATGAATTTAGTGAATATGAAAACTCTAAAAATTTAGTGAATATGTATCGATGATAATTTGTCTTCATTTTCTTGCTCCAATTTAGAACATGAGTTTGTATCGCCACCGCCCACTGGCACCCTTGGTGCACTTTCAGAGCAAACCTCTGCTGTATGCATTCCTCGGTCTGTTCGAAGGTGACAATCACTCATCAAATTGACACTGATACCCTTGCATAAACGTGAGATAATTAAGGCATGCATATACATTTGACACATGACACACTTGCTCTAGTGCTTAACATACGGGCGCCACGAGCATACACAGCTAGCATCGCTCTCGCTCCGGCAACGTTCAGGGGAGGACGGGGACACGTGCCGGACGGACGACGTGGCCTGGATCCGGCTCCCCTGCCGGCTCGACGGCGCCGTGCGTCTCGTGGAAGGGGTGGTCGGGCAACGCCACCGGCCGGACAGCAGCGTCCTGCTGCTTCTTGTCCAACGGGTGGTGGTCGGCCAACGCTGCTGGCCCCGCCATGACGGCGAGGGGACGCTGGTGGAGCGTGGCATCAGCATCAGGCGAGCAGACCTTGTCGCAGGCGTAGCTGCAGTAGTCTCGCTTGTTCATCCTGGACATGCAGTCGTTGAAGCAGTCGTCGTAGCAGTCCGCGTACGCACCGCCCGCGAGCAGCAGCACCGCCGCCGACGCCACCACCATGGCCGCCGCTCGTCCAGCGGCCATCCCCTTCTTCCGCCGCACCTCTTGGACGCGCAATCTACCGCTTGCAGTCTCGCACTGGCTGCAGATGACCAGGGCGGTCTCCTTTGCGTCTGAGGAACTAGGACGCCGGCGCGCATCGTCCTCTTATACGACGGCGGCGGCCGACAAGCGAGCCGGCACTGTCTGTCACGCCGGACGCGTGCATGAGACGAGGGAGATAGGCAAGCGTGCAGGTTTTTCGGACTTGTGTCATTGTGTGATCGTGTGGGTGCGCGCACGCGTGGTACAGCAGCACAGCCGTGTTGTTGTGTCGTCGTGGATAACACTAGGAAGAAACATATATCAGAGCTATGCATGCTCTCGAGGCTAATGAAAGGGCGAGCTTAATTTAGAGGATTACGTGTAAGTGTAATGTATTATACAAAGAAAATTTGTGCAAATATTCCTATCAAATACTATCATAACAATATAATTTACATTGAGTGGCCTTCACATGTAGTAATTTTTTTATTTATTGAAAGGGGCTTGCTAGTGCCCGAACATTCGGACGGATGGGGTGTGCGGACGCCCGCGCCTGCAGTGCTTTTCCCACACCATTTCGCGCACCCACGCAGGGCCCACACCGCCCCTAACATCACCAGCATTAAGAAGAGGTGGAGGGGATGGCGAATGCCCAGCCGGCGTCGACAGGAGGAGACACCGAGGCGAAGTAGAAGAAGGCGAGGAGGGAGATACAACACTTGCAACATACGTCTGAAGGTAGATGAAACACTTGAAATATACATTAAAACACCTGCAAAAACACCTAAAAAACACTCGAAACCATTGCAAAAACATACACAATATCCAGATAGAACAGTTCAACATGTGTGTGAAACATATGCAACATTCAAATAAACACACTTGCAACATACATCTGCAAAACAGATGAAACATTGGGAATAGAAGCTTGCAACATACGTATACAATCATTGCAACATATGCAACATCCCGATCTACTTTTGCAACATCCACATGAAACACTTGCAACATATCTATGAAACATTTGAAACACTTGAAACATAAGCTTGCAACATACGCTTTCAGCGTAGCATGTACTTGTTGCTTGGACAAAATGGAGGCTCGTCGACGCGGAGCTCGACACCGGCACGGATGAAAGGTCCTAGTATGGCTAGAGGGGGGGTGAATAGCCTATTTAAAAATCTACAAATTAACTAGAGCAATTCGATTAGTATAACAAATAGCGTAATGCAAACTTGCTCTAGCTCTACAAGGGTTGCAAGCCACCTATCCAACAATTCTAGTTGCTATGATCACTAACCACACAATTTGCTATGTTACTATTCACTAAGAGCTCTCACACTTGCTACACTAAATAGCTCCACTAGATGAACTTGAAACAACAAAGCAAGCGCTCAATTCTAATTACACTAAAGAGCTTGCTACAACTAGTTTGCAAGAATATAAATGAGTGAGTAGGGTGATTATACCGCCGTGTAGAGAAATGAACCAATCACAAGATGAAGATTAAACCAATCATCGGGAGAATACAAATGGCAAGAGAGAACCGATTTTCTCCCGAGGTTCACGTGCTTGCCAACATGCTAGTCCCCGTTGTGTCGACCAACACTTGGTGGTTCGGCGGCTAAGAGGTGTTTCACAGACCTCGTCCACACGATTGGACACCATAAGAACCTACCCACAAGTGAGGTAACTCAATGACACGAGCAATTTACTAAAGTTACCTTTCGGCACTCCGCCGGGGAAGGTACAACTCCCCTCACAATCACCAGAGACGGCCACGAACAATCACCAACTCATGCCGATCCTCCACCGCTGCACCAAGCCATCTAGGTGGTGGCAATCACCAAGAGTAACAAGCAAAACCCGTAGCGAAACACGAATACCAAGTGCCTCTAGATGCAATCACTCAAGCAATGCACTTGGATTCTCTCCCAATCTCACAATGATGATGGATCAATGATGGAAATGAGTAGGAGGGCTTTGGCTAAGCTCACAAGGTTGCTATGTCAATGAAAATGGCCAAGAGAGTGAGCTTGAGCCGACCATGGGGCTTAAATAGAAGCCCCCACGAAATAGAGCCGTTGGGCTCCTCACTGCACTGAACACGGGCTGACCGAACGCTCCGGTCAAATTGACCGGATGCTGGACCTCAGCGTCCGGACGTGCGATGTGCGCCACGTGTCATCGGCTTCAAACGTCGATTGCCCGATTTCAACGGTCAAGTGATGACCGGATGCGTCAGTTAGAAAGTGACCGGACTCTGGATCTCAGCGTCCGATCGTTTCCAGTAAGGTTCCAAACGCGATATTTCACGACCGGACGCGTCCGGTCATGCTCGACCGGACACTCCCTGTGTCCGGTCACTCAACGCTTCCTCTATGCGCCTCACGTCAGCGTACGTCAGCACTGACCGAACGCACCCTACCAGCGTCCGGTCACTTTTATCACCAGCGTCCAGTCGAAGATCGAAACACGCACCCTCTGCTCCACTGACCGGACGCTCCGGTCCAACCGAGACCAGCGTCCAGTCACATACAGTGACCTTCGTCTTCTCTGTCTAGGGCACCGGTGAAGTTTCCTACCCTTACTCAAATGTGCTAACCACCAAGTGTATCACCTTGTGCACATATGTTAGCATATTTTCACAATCATTTTCAAAGGTGTTAGCACTCCACTAGATCCTAAATGCATATGCAATGAGTTTGAGCATCTAGTGGCACTTTGATAACCACATTTCAATACGAGTTTCACCCCTCTTAATAGTACGGCTATCGATCCTAAATGTTATCACACTCACTAAGTGTCTCGATCACTAAAACAAAATGGCTCCTACTATTTATACCTTTGCCTTGAGCCTTTTGTTTTTCTCTTTCTTCTTTTCCAAGTTCAAGCATTTGATCATCACCATGCCATCACCATCATCATGATCTTCGCCATTGCTTCATCACTTGGAGTAGTGCTACCTATCTCATAATCACTTTGATAAACTAGGTTAGCACTTAGGGTTTCATCAATTAACCAAAACCAAACTAGAGCTTTCAATCTTCCCCTTTTTGTTAATTGATAACAACCCTTACACAAAGATATGAATTGAGATTTAATTGAATCCACGTTGCTTGCCCAAGCATATTTACCATGTGTAAAAGAATATGAACAAGTTTCATGAACTCCAAATGGTAGCAATTGCTCCCCCTACATACGTGCTAAGAGTTTGGATTGTAGCTTGCACATATGCTTAGATAGGAAATATAGGAGTTAATTTCTACCAAATGATGCTAAGGTATAAGAGATGGACCTTTAAAGCGTGATATCAATCGGAGTGCACCAATATACCATCCTTAGCACCATTAGTAACTAGACATACACAAAAACTAGAATACCCCATGAGATCAATATTATAAACAAGGGTTTAGTTTCTATAGAATGAACATAGGTCTAGTTACTTTAGCCTATGCATGCTAGTTTTTCATTTCAACATTCAAACCTACAACTAGCATACACCACACAAGCATGGATATTGAAATTAAGAACTTATACCATGCAAGCAAATATATGAAATGCACATCAAAATACAACATACAAGTTTATGAGCTTGCTCCCCCTACTTGTGTGCATTTTTGATTGATCCCCTTACAATGTCATTTCATTTGTTTGCTCATTCTATCTTACTATCTTTGTGAATTTCTCTCCTCCTTTGTCAACAATTAGCACAAACGGTGAGCTCAAATTATAGATAGGTTGGGGTGAAACCATGTGAAATGAGGATCATTTTTCCAATTTGGTTCAATCAAGATTACTTGCAAAAGATATTTAACTCGGTTTGATCCAAGGACAAGCTTCTTCACACCTCTAAATAAGGGTTATCTTGTACCATGTTGAGTTAAACACTTATAGCTTATTTTTTAGATCAAACACTACGTTTACAAGCCCACAAACATGTCATATGCTACCACTAGATCATTTCAAGCATACAAGCAATAGTGGTACCATACAAGCATCAAATTTATTTGATTTTCATGAATGAGTCTATTCAAATATGAAATATGTCTAGATGCACTAATCATGTCCTTAGCAAGGATATATGCCATGCCAATCAACTTTTACCTTAGATTGCTTGAAGGAGAGGCATGTCATAAAATTTGGGGTGTATCAACACATATTGGAGAAGTCAAGTATGTTCAATTCATTCCTTAGCTTGCAAAACCTCTTCTCATCAAGTGGCTTGGTGAAGATATCGGCAAGTTGATCTTCGGTGCCCACACTCTCAATGCAAATGTCCCCTTTTTGTTGGTGATCTCCTATGAAGTGATGGCGGACATCAATATGCTTTGTTCTTGAATATTGAACCAGATTGTTGGTGAGCTTTACGGCACTCTTATTGTCACATAGCAATGGCACTTGCTTGAATTTAATTCCAAAGTCACTTAAAGTAGCCTTCATCCAAAGTAATTGAGCACAATAACTACCGGCCGAAATGTACTCCGCTTCGACGGTTGAAAGTGCTACACTATTTTGCTTCTTTGATGACCAAGATACAAGTGATCTTCCCAATAGTTGACATGTGCCCGATGTGCTTTTTCTCTCAACTTTGCATCCCGCATAATCAGAGTCCGAATATCCAATCAACTCAAATCTTGCTCCTTTGGGATACCACAATCCAACATTTTATGTATGCTTCAAATACCTCAATATTCTCTTTGTTGCTTTCAAATGACTTTCTCTTGGTGATGCTTGAAATCTAGCACACATGCATACACTAAACATCACATCCGGCCTTGATGCGGTCACATAGAGTAGGCTTCCAATCATAGACTGATACATCTTTTGATCCACCATGTTGCCACTAGCATCACTATCCAAGCTTCCACTTGTCCCCATTGGTGTACTAATAGCTTTAGCATCATCCATTCCAAACTTTTTGAGCACGTCCTTGATATACTTGACTTGACTCACAAATGTGCCATTCTTCATTTGCTTGATTTGAAGACCAAGGAAGTAACTAAGCTCTCTAATCATGGACATCTCAAACTCACTTGCCATCATCTTGCTAAATTCCTCACAAAAATCTTGATTTGTTGACCCAAATATGATATCATCAACATAGATTTGCATTACAAACAAGTCATTTTCAAGCTTCTTGGTGAAGAGAGTGGTGTCAACCTTTCCTATCTTGAATCCCTTAGAGAGTAAGAAGTCTCTCCATCTCTCATACCGTGCTCTAGGTGCTTGTTTTAATCCATACAAAGCCTTTCTTAACTTGTAAACATGGTTGGGTTTCTTCTCATCTTCAAAACCGGGAGATTGCTCAACATACACAAACTCATTGATGTACCCATTGAGAAATGCACTCTTCACATCCATTTGGTACAACTTGATGTTGTGGGCACAAGCATAGGCTAACAAGATCCTAATTGCTTTCAATCTTGCAACCGGGGCATATGTTTCTATAAAGTCAAGATCTTCAACTTGAGTGTAACCTTGAGCCACTAATCTTGCTTTGTTCCTTATTACTATCCCATCTTGATCTTGCTTGTTCTGAAAGACCCACTTGGTTCTAATCACATTATGATCCTTAGGCCTCTCAACTAACTCCCATACTTAGTTTCTTGTAAAGTTGTTTAGCTCTTCATGCATAGCATTGACCCAATCAACATCCTTCAAAGCTTCATCTATCTTTTTAGGTTCAATGGATGACACAAATGAGAAATGCTCACAAAATGAAGCCAATCTTGATCTAGTTTGCACACCTCTTGAAATATCACCAATGATAGTGTCCAAGGGATGATCTCTTGCAACATTGGTTGGTTGAAGCACTTGCACTTGATTGCTAACATTTGATTGATCACTTGGTTGAGATGATGAACTAGCCACTTATTGTTGATCTTGCACTTTATCATGACTAGTACTTGCTTGAACTTGATCATGAGAACCACTAGCATGCATATTTGAGTTAGAGAGCACTTGAATCTTGTCATCTTCAACATCAATCACTTCTCTAGGCCTTATATCACCAATGTCCATGTTCTTCATTGCATTGACCAATTGAGTACCTTTTACATCATCTAGATTCTCATCTTCATCTTGAGAACTATTTGTTTCATCAAATTCCACATCATGAACCTCCTCAAGAGTACCACTAGCCAAATTCCAAACTCTATAAGCCTTGCTAGTAGTGGAGTAACCAAGCAAGAAACCTTCATCACATTTCTTTTCAAACTTACTCAATCTAGTGCCTTTCTTCAATATGTAGCATTTACATCCAAAAACCCGAAAGTATGCTATGTTGGGATTTCTTCCATTCAATAGCTCATAAGGTGTCTTCTCCATCATGGGGTGACAATAGAGTCAGTTGCTATAGTAGCAAGCCGTGTTGATTGCTTCGGCCCAAAATGAATTACTCATATTGTACTCACTCAACATTGATCTTGCCATGTCAATCAAAGTTCTATTCTTTCTTTCAACTAAGTCATTTGATTGAGGAGTATACTTGGCCGAGAATTGATGTCTAATTCTAAATTCATCACACAACTCATCAATTCTAGTATTCTTGAATTCACTACCATTGTCATTTCTAACTTTCTTGATGGTTGTTTCAAACTCATTGTGAATGCCCTTGACAAATGATTTGAATGTTGCAAACATATCACTCTTGTCCACTAGAAAGAATATCCATGTGCGGACGCCCACGCCTATAGTGCTTTTCCCACACCGTTTCGCGCACCCACGCAGGGCCCACACCGCCCCTAACGTCACCAGCATTAAGAAGAGGTGGAGGGGATGGCGAATGCCCAGCCGACATCGGTAGGAGGAGACATCGAGACGAAGTAGAAGAAGGTGAGGAGGGAGATACAACACTTGCAACATACGTCTAAAGGTAGATGAAACACTTGAAATATGCATTAAAACACCTGCAAAAACACCTAAAACACTCGAAACCATTGCAAAAATATACACAATATCCAGATAGAACAGTTCAACATGTGTGTGAAACATATGCAACATTCAAATAAACACACTTGCAACATACATCTGCAAAACAAATGAAACATTGGGAATAGAAGCTTGCAACATACGTATACAATCATTGCAACATATGCAACATCCCGATCTACTTTTGCAACATCCACATGAAACACTTGCAACATATCTATGAAACATTTGAAACACTTAAAACATAAGCTTGCAACATACGCTTTCAACTAGAGCAATTCGATTAGTATAACAAATAGCGTAATGCAAACTTGCTCTAGCTCTACAAGGGTTGCAAGCCACCTATCCAACAATTCTAGTTGCTATGATCACTAACCACACAATTTGCTATGTTACTATTCACTAAGAGCTCTCACACTTGCTATACCAAAGAGCTCCACTAGATGAACTTGAAACAACAAAGCAAGCGCTCAATTCTAATTACACTAAAGAGCTTGCTACAACTAGTTTGCAAGAATGTAAATGAGTGAGTAGGGTGATTATACCGCCGTGTAGAGAAATGAACCAATCACAAGATGAAGATTAAACCAATCACCGGGAGAATACAAATGGCAAGAGAGAACCGATTTTCTCTCGAGGTTCACGTGCTTGCCAACATGCTAGTCCCCGTTGTGTTGACCAACACTTGGTGGTTCGACGGCTAAAAGGTGTTTCACAGACCTCATCCACACGATTGGACACCATAAGAACCTACCCACAAGTGAGGTAACTCAATGACACGAGCAATTTACTAAAGTTACCTTTCGGCACTCCGCCGGGGAAGGTACAACTCCCCTCACAATCACCGGAGACAGCCACGAACAATCACCAACTCATGCCGATCCTCCACCGCTGCACCAAGCCATCTAGGTGGTGGCAACCACCTAAGAGTAACAAGCAAAACCCGTAGCGAAACACGAATACCAAGTGCCTCTAGATGCAATCACTCAAGCAATGCACTTGGATTCTCTCCCAATCTCATAATGATGATGGATCAATGATGGAAATGAGTAGGAGGGCTTTGGCTAAGCTCACAAGGTTGCTATGTCAATGAAAATGGCCAAGAGAGTGAGCTTGAGCCGGCCATGGGGCTTAAATAGAAGCCCCCACGAAATAGAGCCGTTGGGCTCCTCACTGCACTGAACACGGGCTGACCGAACGCTCCGGTCAAATTGACCGGATGCTGGACCTCAGCGTTCGGACGTGCGATGTGCGCCACGTGTCATCGGCTTCAAACGTCGATTGCCCGATTTCAACGGTCAAGTGATGACCGGATGCGTCAGTTAGAAAGTGACCGGACTCTGGATCTCAGCGTCCGATCGTTTCCAGTAAGGTTCCAAACGCGATATTTCACGACCGGACGCGTCCGGTCATGCTCGACCGGACACTCCCTGCGTCCGGTCACTCAACGTTTCCTCTATGCGCCTCACGTCAGCGTACGTCAGCACTGACCGGACGCACCCTGCCAGCGTCCGGTCACTTTTATCGCCAGCGTCTAGTCGAAGACCGAAACACGCGCCCTCTGCTGCCACTGACCGAACGCTCCGGTCCAACCGAGACCAGCGTCCGGTCACATACAGTGACCTTCGTCTTCTCTGTCTAGGGCGCCGATGAAGTTTCCTACCCTTGCTCAAATGTGCTAACCACCAAGTATATCACCTTGTGCACATGTGTTAGCATATTTTCACAAACATTTTCAAGAGTGTTAGCACTCCACTAGATTCTAAATGCATATGCAATGAGTTAGAGCATCTAGTGGCACTTTGATAACCGCATTTCAATACGAGTTTCACCCCCTCTTAATAGTACGGCTATCGATCCTAAATGTTATCACACTCACTAAGTGTCTCGATCACTAAAACAAAATGGCTCCTACTATTTATACCTTTGCCTTGAGCCTTTTGTTTTTCTCTTTCTTCTTTTCCAAGTTCAAGCATTTGATCATCACCATGCCATCACTATCATCATGATCTTCGCCATTGCTTCATCACTTGGAGTAGTGCTACCTATCTCATAATCACTTTGATAAACTAGGTTAGCACTTAGGGTTTCATCAATTAACCAAAACCAAACTAGAGCTTTCAACGGAGCTACGGACGGGCGGCTATGCGACCATCGACGAGCTCCTATGCAGATTTAGGCCAGACTAGGACAAAAAGTGATGTCGCATAGGTGAAAGGTCCTTGTTTGATTTTGGTAATTGAATGACAACCTAGGTAGACTAATTGTGTTTAATGTGAGATACACATGTGATTAATCCATAGGTACATCATGTGTGAGCAATCTTTGCCATGGAGGTGAAATGGCTTGGAGATGTTGCAAAGCTCACACATGTGATGAAGGAGCTCATTGCATATGAGACATGAGATAGAGTCATGTGATCAAGGTGAAGAAGATCAAGACAAGACTTGGCTCGATGGGCCAGTTGCAAGTGTGAAGGGCAAGTTGAGTGATGACTTGGCGCCGATGGACTGAAGCAACGGTGAAAAGCAAGTGAAATCAAGATCGATGAACCAATACAGTCACATGATGATATGAAGTAGATCATATCGTTTGGTGATTGGTTGGTGCATGTGTTCCATGCCGCCTGCCCATAGCTCCTCGAGTCAGACTCACGTGCCCGGGCCGCCCCTCACCTCTGCGCGAGCCGCTGGCGGGCCTATCTGCTCGACCCTCCCAGTAGCGCCGCCCCTCCCCTCGCGCGAGTCGCCCCTCTCCCTCCTCGCCTGGACCTCCTCCCCCTCGCCTGGAGCACGGCGAGCACGGCCGCATCTGGGAGCTGTTGCGTGGATTTGAAGAAGAAGGAACGGGATGCAAATATAAACTTTTATTTGGGTCTAGTTGCAAGATTAAAGACTCATAGGAATAGTAGTAAGTAGTGCAAAGCAGTTTGAGAGAAGTCAAGGGTTCCCAATGCAAAATGTCCAGCCATAAATAATTGGGACAGCCAAACGCCTAGCTTAGATTATACATAATCCTTCTCATTCTAAAAAAAAGATAATCCTACTCAGCTTATAACCGAGACCTAGATGAGCTGAACCAAACAGGGATAGGGATTCAGTGACTTACCTGAGGCAAGTCACAACGTAACTTACCTTCATCATCCAGCCATTGAAATCAGATCCAATGGTTCAAATCAGATCCAGCCTTTCAGCAATTCAGAAATAGGTAAACAGCAGCAAAGTAGTTCAGATTTCACAGATACATAGTAGGTCACTGCATTTTCAAAGCTAATCCAGTGCTTACAAATTAGCTAATCCAGCAGCTAATCAAGTGCATCAGCTTATCAATTAAGTGACATAACTCAATCCAGTGCTTACAAAGCTTCCATCAACTACTTACAATAGTTGCTGCTCCTACATTCTGACATTCAGAGAAGTCTACTTGATTGGCATTGTGATATTCTCCACAAAATACTATACTTAGGCCGCAAAATACTATACTTAGCCCTGTCCAAAATACTAAGTAACCAACTAATAAAAGCTAGAACAGATCTTGAAGGTCCAAATTTGCCAAAGTTGGAACTGTTATGAGCTGAGTAAAACTGTCAATGACAGTGTACTCTTGAAGCTCGACTTCTCCTTTGTTCTTGCCATCATGTCCTCCTTCTACTTGAGGCTCTGCACCACCTTTTTTCTTTTTTTGCTGCCAAGAAATTGCAATTAATTAGTAGAGGATGAGCAGCAACTTATTGAAATGTCAACATTATAGAAATTTTCAGATTGCAATTACAACATACTTTTGCTTTCTTCTTTGCTGGTACAGCAGATTTGGTTGGTTTGCGCTTCACCTTACGCAACTTATCTAACCAGGTTCTCAGTCTCTTTGATGTCTTTGACTGAACTTCCTTTTTCTTCAGCTGTGCAGCACTAAGGGTATCTCTTTCCTGCACATTTGGGTCAGCATTTTCCTGCCCACTAAATGGGTTTTCATTCACAACTCCAGTACATGCATTGAGTTTATCCTCCAACTGTGTACCAAGGCAATCAAGTCCGTTGTCTAATAGCAAACAACATTTTGGAGAGCTAGCTGCTTTATATGCTAAATTCTGAAATTTATGGCATAGAAACTTGTACTGAAGTTGAGCTTCAAGTTTCGGGTTTTCTATCACATTTCTTCCTTCTCTATCTTGTATACTTCCTTTGCGGGCTTCTCTAGTCCATCTCTTTAACACATAGTGTGTTGGCAATATCTTTATATTCATCAAATCAAGAACTTTCAGACTATGTGCACATAATATTCCTGTCCTATTGAACATTCCACAACTACATGAAGCTGTTTGGTTCAAAGCTGTTTTGTTCAAGCACAAGATTAGTGACTTCATAATTTCCTTTCTCTCTATCCAATGAAATAGTCATCCGAGCTTTGCAAGTAGTTCTTGTTTCAGCTCTAAAACACTTAGTCACATGATCAGTTTGCCCTTTTCTTCGATAACCTTCATTGGCACATACATATCTGCATGAAGTGACTTGATGATCGAATTTGCTTATATTTGTGTACCTTTTTCTCACGTCAAAGCCTGTAAGCCCACCATAGGCCACCCAGAATTGCCAAGCCTCATCCGGATTTCTGAACCTCAAACCAATTTCAGGTATCTCCTTATAAGATTCTGCCATTCCCTTCCACAACTCAGATTTCAAACTTCCACAACTCAGATTCTGAACTTTCACAACTCGCAAAACCCAGGCATCAACTAGTTCTGTAACCCAAACAATGGACATATGTGTATGAAAATTCTAATTCCACTAGTTCTGTAATACTACAGTGTAAAAAAAGCTAAAGCACCTAATAGTCCTATAACGAAATCAAGCAATGTAACCTTTCTTGGTTCACTAAATCTTAAATTTGGAAGCATTCTTGTATATGACTTCGTTCTATTTTACATTAGTAAATAGCAAAGACAAGAACCCTTACTGAGCTTTTGTGGTCGGCAGAGGATTCGTCTCCCACGGCGCCGCGACAACACCATGGGCTGCCGGTGATACGCGAGGAGGCCTGCGGCGGCACGGGAGGCCAGCGGGGTCACGGGAGGCTGGAGACGACGCCCGCGGCGGCGCGGGAGGCCAGCGAGGTCGCGGGGACAGCGCGCGGGAGGCCGGCATGGACGCGCGAGGCCGGGACGGTCACGGGCGCGTGGGAGACCGGTAGCCACGGGCAAGGCCCGCGGCGGCACGCGAGACTAGCGGGGTCGGCGGGTCACAGGACGACGCGAGTCCGGCACGGCCGCCCCCGGTGTCCACGCGCGAGTCCAGGACGGTCACAGGCATGGGGGAGGCCGGCAGCGGCAAGGCCCGCGGCGGCGCGCGAGACCAACGGGGTCGCAGGAGTCAGGACGACGCGAGTCTAGCGCGGCCGCGCTGGAATGTGGCCGTCGCTCCCGCGTCTGCAGACTCTGTAAAAAATTGGATAGATGTTTCTATTTTAGTTGCAAGTGCTGTGAGCCTTTGGATGTACTTGGACGGTGGATGAAGGGTCGCAAGTTACGTTGTGACTTGCTGTAGCTAAGTTACTGGATCTCTGTCCAGCAAACAGGGCCTCAGATAAATAAGGATCGGTCTCGTCCCCTCCTCCTCGGCTACTCTACGTTAAAAAAACCACCCCGCCTCGCACTGTTCTCTCTCCTCAACCCGTGTTCTCTCTCCTTAACCAGTGGAAATGAATAAAATAAGGGGCGCGGTGTCCAGCAACATAATTATCAGTAAGGAGAGTGCCTTCCAGCAAATGGCTCAATTTTGGGTGTCCGTCTGCTGACGACCTCCAGTTTTGGTGTCTGGTAGACAATTTTCTCTTATTTTATTCATTTCCACTGGTTGAGGAGAGAGAACAGCGGTGAAATGTCATTTTTGCCCCTTTCTTCTTCACCTCTCCCTCTCACACTCTGCTCTCTAGCAGAAGCGATGCAGGCCCTCACAGTGAGCTCCCCTGCTTCTTCATCCTTCCCTTCCTCCTCCACCGCACACCGGCACCGCTATTCCAAGCTCGTGCCAGCAACGCTTCTTCCTAGCTCCATGGCCAGTCGCCGGCGCGAGCTCCTCTCCGGTGGCTTCCTCCGGCGGCACTTCGTCCCCTGCTCCATGGCCGGTCCCCGGCGCGAGCTCCTCTCTAGTGAGCGCACAAGCCATCGTCGCCGGCGCGAGCTCCTTCCCCGGCGGGCGCGCAGGCCATCCTCGGTGGCGCGCAAAGCCTCTGCCCCATCCCCGACAGCTAGTGATTCAAGAGGAAGAAGAAGAGTTGTGTGGTGTGGGATTCGGTGGCGTCCCCGACGCGGCCCCTTCACACGGATGCGAGCGGCGCCCTGCCTTGGCACGGGCGCTTCCCCTGCGGCAGCGAGCTCCGGCCGCCCTGCCCTGTTGCGTGCTTTGGAGCCGCTCGACGCAACGACGGCCGGCTTCGTCTCCTGCGTCGTCGAGGCACACGCCACGTCGGCGGCGTCTCGGCCGGACCAAGGTAGAAGAAAGGGGCAGGGGCAAAACGGATATTTTATCGTCCTTCTCTCTCCTCAACAGCAAGAAATTAATATTTTATTGGGTGGAGTGTCCACCAGTAAATTTGTAAAGAACCAGAGTGCCCTCTAGCAAATCGCTCTATTTTGGATGTCCAAGAGAAAAGCGTGGTCACTTTTGATGTCCAGGAGCCAATTGTCCCTTTTATTAAACAATGTGCTGGTGGTACCTTCCCTAATACAAAACTTACTTTTTGTTCATACAGTTCACACATGTAATTCTTGTTCTATTGAATTTGCGACGGTCGTTTACTATGACAATGTGAATGCAGTCTACATGACAAGCAACCCTATCCATCACCGCCGGACGAAACATATCGAGATGGACATTGACCAGTTTGTTCGTGAGAGTGTTTGCTTTGGTGGCAAGTTTGAGTTCTGCATATCCCGCCAACACATCGGTTTGCGAACATCGTGACTAAAGGACTGCCGATAGTTCATTGATTTTAGATCCAGTCTTTATGTCTCGGATCCTCCGGCTGCAACTGTAAGCATGCTTAGAGATAGAGCTTGACTATGACTTATATTGTACTCTTCTTATAAGACAACTCGTATCCCGTCTGTATATAATGAAAGGTCACCTAACTGGCTAAACCTAGGGTACGAGGTGTTTTCCTATTTGTTCATATACATATAGGCCCAGTTCTGACCTACTACTAGGCTACGCTAGCAAGTATCAAGTTCTCTTCTTTTAAATCTTTGTTGCATACTTTCTCTGATCATAAATAAGTGACACTGGATTGTTTTAAATCAACCATTTTAAAATTTTAGTTATATATTACATTACATTACATTTTATGTAAAGTTGGATACTTGAAAATGATACAAGTGGGTTTGCCTCAGGATGTAGGGCCAAACACGTCGTAGCCGTTGTGTTTTTTTTCTGTGGCAGAACACAACAATCGTGGATTTTACAAGCGGATATTCAGTGGCAGAACACGGCAATCACGCCAAACAAGTCGTAGCCGTTGTGTTTTTTTTTTCACCGCTTCAAGCCATGGACTACATAATTTGAACTAGGGTCCTGATTTTGGGTACCATAGCTCTCCCACCATGGATGGTGTGCCGCACCACACGGTGGGCACAAGCCAAACCAAACATGGCCGTAGTTTCGTAAAGCATACTTTTATTTCCTTTTATAAATATTTTGTCACAAAAAGTACTAATCAAAGTTATGTTTTGTAGACTGTTTCAACGTTCAAAATATTCTTTTTTTTTCTTCCCTGAAAGAAGCGATATTCTATTGTCCTGATCTATAAAGGGACTACTTATTAGGTCATGTTAGTTGGTATGGCAAAGAGGGCTTTGGGTAGGCATGAAGCTGTTAATGATCGTGCCGTATGCTGGTAGATTACATGTTTGCCAATCTTACTTGCTTTTAAGTTTCTGCAACTTAACGTCACCGTGATAAGCATATGTGTTCCTGTTAGTTTCACTGCAGTTGTTCCTGCAGGGAATATGTCAAACCCCTAGTAACATGCATATGCCAGAATTTCTTCCTTTGATGGAATTCTGCGACATCGCTACAATAGGTGTAGTCGTGCGCGCGGATGTGAACTATAAATACTATGGAACTTGTTGCATATTGTAGTGGGTGTTATAATGTGCTTGCTTTGCTAATGCTCCATACTAGTTGTCAGTTTTGCAAACAGGAAAAAGAAAAAAGAAAGAAAGAGAAGTCATTTCTGTTGCCAGGAGCCAGCGGTGCATACAGAAACCACCGGCAAAACAAGGTTGGGTCCAGAGTAGAGGCTCTGTTACAACAAATTGTCTCTCAGTTTCTTTTAGACACGTTACCTTTTGGATTGCAACTCTTAGTTTGTGTGTTAAAGCTGAAAAGAAAATTTGTGCTGGTCGCAAAATTTGATTGCAGGAACAGGGTTAGAGTTTATATGCTCCTCACAATATTGACTTCCTTTTGTGCTCTCAACAATTTCACCACATCTTATCTAGTGCTAATTCAGGGACATTTGTGTGCGTAGGTGAGGGGGAAAAGCTTTTATGTTCTCCTTACTTTACTTCCGTGTATATTATCTGACAATATGTTTAGCTTCTAAAGATACCATATTTACTCTTTTATTACAATAAAGGGATTTCATAGCAACCATATAATGCTAACAAAATTATCCGTCTGCGTATAGTGATAACAACAACGTGGAAATAAACTTGTAAATTAAATAGTTCTTCTTTCTCTTGGCTTAATTATGACCATCACACTGTTATTTTAGCCCATATTCTGGTGTCAAGGTTCAGATTTATTAAAATAAAGGTTTATTCTAAGGGCATGTTTGGATATGGCCCTAGCTGGGCAGTGCTCGCCAGGCATGCGCATCCGAGCCCAGGTGCTCGAAATCAAATGCTTGGGAGCAATCCAGACAATTAATGGTTTTGTTCATACTTAATTACTACCTACCAATTGTACACAATTAGCATAGTCGTCCCACAAATAATTGTCACATGCTCATATGTATTCTAGATTGGTATACATCTACATGCTAGGCTTGCATTTTTCCCATGAAACATATATTGCAAAACCATGCTATCTATTAAAGGCTTTCAGGTTGTAGCGTCGGTCTGTAATGATTTAGAAATAAATAATTCTAAAATATGTTTTATAGAGCACATGCCATGTTTATTAATGGCATATTTATTCCAAGATAGCAGTTATGTCCAATTCTTTTTTCCTAGCCTTTTAGTCTAACAGCCATACTATTTGCCTAAACTGATTAGCTGGCTTTGCCATCACTTCAGCGAGAGGCTCCACCATCAACCTTGGCGACATCGAACTTCACGGTGAGGGGCTTCGCCATCATCGGCGACATTGATGTCACCTTCGCCAGTACTTCGGCAAGGGGCTCTGCCATCGACATCGACGACTTTGACGTCACCTTCGCCAACACTTTGGCGAGGGGCTTCGCCATCGACCTCGGCAACATCGATGTCACCTTCGCCAACACTTCGGCAAGGGCTCCGCCATCGACCTCAGCGACTTCGACGTCACCTTCACTAACAATTTGGTGAGGGGCTCTGCCATCAACCTCGGTGACATCAACATGACATCGATGTCAACTTCACCCACACTTTGACAAGGTGATCCACCATCGACCTTTCCGACATCCACGTCACCTTCGCCATCACTTTGGCAAGGGGCTCCATCATTGACCTCGGTGATATCGGGGTCACGTTCACCCCACCATCGCCTTCGGTTCAAGTGAAGAACCTCCTCCCATGTTCATCATCAACACCTTCATCAACTAGGCACGAGACCTTCGCCCTCTCATAAGCACTAGCCAAGATGGGCTAAGGGGGTGCATTGGAGAACCAATTCAACCCGGAGGACATGTATTGCTCGGTGCCCATGACCTAAAGGAGGCAAGCCTAGCCGGCTGCGACAACTACACCATCTACGTCCACCTCGAGAAATGTGTCATCATCAACATTCAGTGACAACCCTTGCGTCTGGCCATGACTGGATAACTATGATAGCCAATACGACTGCTTCCACTACTACGACTGCTTTGGCTACAGAGAGCTACCCCTAGAGAGGTAAAGACCCTCACAGCAGCAGAGACAAGCAGGAGCAAGACTATCGACCTCTACAAATGAAAAGCCATCATCATCATCAGATCACGGCCTCTAACCTTCGCTGCTGAAACATTTCCTACTCCAACGACACCTATCGTGGCTCGATACAGGGATCGTAATTGTACTCTTGGGCCTTTTTCCTATTATTATAGCAACTAGGTCTTGATGTACCTACCAAAACCTAGTGGCTAAGGGGCTACTGTTGGGGAAAGGGGCGGTTGCACCTACCCCTTAGATGTAGAAAGGCCCAAGGCCCATGGTCTAAGGATCTCCATGTAATTTATAAACCGAAGAGGGTAGGGAGGAAGATTGCCTCCTCTCACCTCCCCCATAAATAGAGCCCAACAGCACGTTTGGTTAGAGGGAACTGTTAGAAGGGAATGGGAGTTAAGAGATGTGTGATTAAAATTCCTTTGATTGGTTGGTGGGCATGGGAGTTCTTGTGGGAAGGGAAGGGGAATTCGAGGGCCTCAACTCTCACCTTTTAAACCTAGGAAGAGGGGTGGGAATTGAGTGGGAATTCCTTATTAACACAAGACGAACGTATCTACACCGTTGATGATAACTTAAGTTACGATTTCCCATTCCCAAATCCACCAACCAAACAAAGGCAGAAGGAACTCTCTTAATTTCCAGCACATGCCAAACAAGGGATTGGGAGTATAAATCAAAATCCCACATCAATTCCCTCCACTAACTCCCACCTCCAATTCCTATGCCCTTTCTTTGAACTTGCCAAACACACCGCATGGGGCAAGGGTAAAGGAGTTCTCCCCTCACACTCCAAACCCTCCAAACCCAGATTGATGAGATCAGTTGACCTACCACTACTGACCACACTTAAAATTGTTTGTCTTCTGGATAGTAATACTGTTCTTTGCTACAATTTACATGGATGCAGATAGCCAGTTATTTAGTTTTGATCTAATTTCACGCCGTGTCATGAAGATATTTAAGGATAGAGGTGTTAGAAACATAGTTCCATTCATGAGTGTTTATGTTCCAGGTATGGGTTTACTTAGTTTTTTATTTATCTGACACTCTGAATGAAAACTTTTGGAGGTGCCAACATGAAAGTATGAAGGGTGGTTTGTATATACCGAAGATGGATAAATTTATTAAACATGACTATCGATAAGTGGTACAATGTGTTGAGATTTTTATGACCATCCTTTCAATTCGCTAGACAGTAGTATGCATAGGAATTTCATTAGTTTATTCTTGTGTCATACATGAGATGTTGGTGTGTTGAAAAATAATAGTAGTTCTAGTTTTAGGTTGCGACTGGAAATTGTCTAGTGTAGCAGGAACCCAAAAAAAAGAAGCTTCTATACTCCAAATGTATATTAGTCTTTCCTGTGTCTACCCCTGTAAATTAATTAGTTTTGACCTATTAATGCCACCTAATAACTTAGAAACAAGGATAACCGAATATGACGCATGCCAAGGAAAGGTGGGATTTTCTCTAGAGTTTTAAGTTACGATTTTGTGCAAGTGTGGCTATTAAGCATTGACTAACGATAAGTTTGTGTTGTTTGGTGAATGTGTGGTCGTTGTAGTGATGAGTAACAACCATTCGTTGGGGGCAAATTGATTCCTCATCCAACTGATATTAATTTCAAAATTTTGCATGTTTCTGCAGCGCTTCGTGTAAGCAACTCTACACATGAAGGACCAAGAGAAGGTGCTTCAAATGCTTCTTGAGGTTATTCTGCAATGTATAATGCAGGAAGTGGTTTTGTTTTTTTTTGTCAAGGATACATAGAGTGATTTCTCTTAATTTAGTACTTTACTTCAATTCTGATGTTATATTATTTTTTACGAGGACACTGTGTTATTATATAGGTGCTACTGTGTGTAGTCTTTTGCATGTACTCTTTGAAAGCTACTCCAAGCTGTGAGGGCTACCTTTATGCGTGCTGCACCATGTTTTTACTCTGTTTCCTGCACTGCTATGTCTAATGGATAGTCTAGCAATGTTATCTTGAGTGAGGTTGATTGCGTACTATTTTGGTAGATGTATGAGATTGAGTGATTGAAGATGTGTTTCTTTGAACCTTTTCTACAATTCTTGCTTATGCGTGGGGTATCCTGGTGTGTTGCCTGTGCATTGTGGCACCATTTGTATCCCTATGTTGACGTGTCAATAATTGAACTACGATGGCAGGAATGGTTCATAAGTGCTAGCTAGGCGTGTTTGTTCTCGGAAAACTGGCCACTGGTGGCGCTGCTTCTATAGTGTGCACTATCCCACCATGGATCCGGATGTGTCAACAAGCTCAGAAAGGTAACTGTTGCTGAACAATGTTTCTAGTTTCATCTCTACCGTCAGGGATCAATCCAAAATATGCTCAGTCCACCCAAAAATTTATCCCCCACACAGACGAACTTTCCTACATCTATCCCAGTTCATGCACCCAAAAAGTTTCATCTTATCTCTCGTCTCTATCATCACAACTCATCACAAATTAAAAAAAACTAGAGAGAAGACACGGTTTTAGTGTCACGAAACTTTCACCTTTCTGCCCTCCCCCGTGCGATCGCTTCCCCGCGCGCTCCCTCGCTCCCCCGCTCGCCAGTGGGCCCGCTCCACGCGCGCGGTTCTCTCTTGCGGTTTTCACGCATGGTCTGTCCCTCCCGCATAGTCTGCCCTCAATCCTGCAGCCCTCAATGTGATCTCCTCCCGCAATCCTGTAGCCCTCCATGTAGGAGTGGATCTCCACCGCGATCTCATACACGCAACATTGCTGTGCACGCGCCCTCGACGTCGCCGCTGCTGGCTGGTGGCGAAAGAGCCACGGCATTCCTGCCGGACACGAGGTGGAACGTCGCCACTGTTGACCGGTTGCGGAGGAGCTACGCTGTCCGTGCTGGACGCGAGGGAGGACGTGGTCATGCAGCCTCGATGACCTGGCCGCCGCTGCTACGCCGCCGAGAGCGCCTCGACACCCCCTTTCCCGGCCTCCCTCGACGGCCGTCCGCCGGCTCTGGCGCGGACAGCGCCTCGGCTATGTGCGGACGGTTGACTGCTCGCCACCTGGACGACGCCGGGCGCCACGATGCCACACCACAGGCTCCGTCAGACCGCCCCCTGCTCCATCATGCTAGGCGCTGAGGTCTCTTCTACCGCCGCCGTACACCACGCGCTCGTCGACGACGCCGGACGCCACAACGCCACACCGCAGGCTCCGCCGGACCCCCCGTGCTTCGTCACGCCCTTCGTCAAATCATCGTCGGGCACCAAACAGGTATGCCCACCCCTTCTATGTGAATTTGTTGTATTCGGATCTGATCTAATTACATTTGAGCCGGGGGTTCTTTGTGCTTTGATCTGAATGTTATCGCTTTTCTTGTAGAACATACATATGCATCCCGTTAATAATCTTGATGGATCATGTGTTAACTATGATCTCCACTCCAATGAAGCATTTAGTTCAATGTCTCCCATCTTTGCCTTCTGTATAATTCTTTAGCTGAAGAGCAATTTTTTAACTAATGATACAATGACAACCCTTCTGTTTGAGAATAAGCCCTTAAGCCCTTGGCCGTGCTCGAGAGTTCTTCATCCAAAGATGCAGCAATCCATGAGCTGCTACTGAACTCTAAAATCCTATGAATGTTCTGGGTCTCCATCAGTGGTGGTTTACTGCAACCGATTAGCATGACTCTAAAACGCCTTCTTCCTTTGTTCTCTACTGAACCTGTGATTTAAGTCCTCTTAGATGAGTCGCTGGTGGATGAAACATCCTCTATCAGTTCCTGTCCACATAGACTGAAAGTTCCTCTTATGAGTCTGTAAATGCCTTCCACTATGAAATGCAGCAATGGTTTTGCAGTTTATTGTATCGTATCCACCCGGAATACTTTTAGGACTCCAAACATTACTTTGCTTCTTCTACCTTTGTATTGTATCCACCCGGATTAAAGCCATCTTTCTTCAATGTGCTGCTTCATCAGGTTGAGTATTGGACTAGCCTGGGAGCATTTTCGAATGTTTAACCAATGTTTGCAAAAATCAGGTTGTCTGCAAAATCAGGTTGTCTGATAAATGAACGAAACCAAAATCAGGTATGTGTTAGAGAGGGGAAACCTAAAAAATCTCTACTATTTATGTTTGCCAAAAAAAAGGTTTTCATCTATTGATTTGTTGATTCTTGCACGCACATGGGGCGATCAACAAATATTTACAACTCACATGTATGTGTTCATATCTGATCTAAAATCAGGTATTGTGAAGCTAGCATTAGCAATGTTGCTGCAAGGAAACAATTAAGCTTATGGGAAAATATGATAGGTAGACATGGTTTGTTCTAATGGGATCTTTGATATTGTACTGCAGGCGCTGGTGCTGACGGAAACCAGAAAATTTGCATTTTTAGGTTATTGCGGTTGAGGCGGCTGGAGTGGCAGCACGATGGGCATCTCGGCGAAGTGTCTCAGGTTGTTAGTTGGGTTGATGAAGGTGGAGCGGCAGCAGCAGCAGCATCGTAACCGAGAAATATAGCATTACACTGGTATATTTTTTTGGCCACATATTTGCGAATGACTTCCTCTGTACAGCATGCTTGAAAATTATGTGCTGAACTTTTACTGAAGAAGATTGTTCTATTCCGATTTCAGCTAAAGATGATGCACAGAGGACGTCGGCAGACATGGAAAAGGGGAGACGACGAAGGAGAACATGGATCTCTTCCCCCAGAACGCTGGGTTCAGCTCAGAGGCCGCCATGAAGGAAGCCTCTGATGCGTGGTACTTGACGAAACAGATACCTCTCCATTCCATTGGTTTCGGTTCACAGCCATTCTTGTTCATATACCTGTTCGTATTATGATACTATTGCTGTAGTCAGTTGATGACTGAAAACGTTAAAAAAGCATTCTAACTTCTGTGAGAAGTAGCTCTTGGTGGCCAGGTTTTTTTCCCAGCAAGCTGTGTTTCAGATCATGGCTCTTATCCTTTGTATGATGTGGATGGTTCGATCATCACACTGCACAGATCTTTGTCTGCAGAAAATAGTGAAGTTAATTTATGATCTGAAACTGAATAGTTTAAGAGTATTTTTCGTAGGTCTTCTTAGATTGCAAGCCAGACTTTACCAAACAATCTATGGCAAAATGTGGCAGAGCACAGTTTATGTGATGTGTGCCAAAACTTTCTTGCTATGAAGTAGTGGTTGAATGGTAGAAAATCCATCCATGAATATGTAAAACCTGGCATTCCAAAACTAATCAATGAAAAATTGCCACGCAAGTTCTGAAACTTCAAATTTGTAATTGATACAGGTTGTTATTGTGTAGTGGAAGAAGCCTGTAGTTTTCCTCTTTTTGGCCCGACACGTGGCTTCCTCCTTGACCAGCGGCGGCCTCCTCCCCAGCGGCTGAGGGCGCGACCTCCTCCCTAGCGACGACCGGCGGGCTCTGATACGCGGCCTCCTCCCCGGCGTGTCTCCGCCCGACCACCTCCCGACACACAGCTTCCTCCTCGACGAGTGGCGGCCAAGGGCACGACCTCCTCCCTAGCGATGACCGGCTCACTTTGATGTGCAGCCTCCTCCTCCACATGCCTGGTCTCTTCCCCGAGCGCCTCCTCTCCGTCTCCGCGAGATGCAAAGAGGCTCCTTTCCTTCAATCGCGTGCAGCCAACTGAAATAAAAAGAGTTAGCATCAACTTGATCCTTTAACCTAAGCAACCAGTCATTCATGTATTCTTGTAATAGAAAATAAAGGTGGCTGGTGACTCAGAGTCTCAGATGCCGCTCTTTATATTTTCATCTTATGAGCTGCTCTTTGATTGACGTTCCATTTCCACTTTATGCTTTTAAGGTGATTTGGAGCATACACAGCTGGTCAGGGGCTTGGACTACGCTCTACTTCACATAGTACGGAGTGAAATTGAAAAGAAACCTGATGCAAAGGCTGGGAAGGATGCAAAGTCAAGGTGATTTGGAGCATATGCAGTTTCCCCTTATATGATCGTAACATTGATTAGGGTTGAAAAAGTCACTTATACAGTTTGTATTTCGAATGCTATAGTATGCCTATAATAGTGACTGCCATGTACATGATATTCAGTTACTGAATTGTACAGAAAGCAAGCCAGTACAGGTTTAATTTCCCTTGCATAGGAACAATTGATGTTAAATAACCTTTATTTAATATTATTTATTATGCAATAGCTTTTGGAGTAGTGCATGTGAACGCAAACTTGATTTGAGGATGCCTTTGCATGCATTGTTTCGATTTTTTTAGTTTCTCTTCTACTGTCTGAAAAAAAAAAAATATAGAAGTTATTCATTGTCAGTTAATGGATAGCTATTAGGTGATCATGGATAGATTTAACACGATTGAATTAATCACAGATTGCATTGTATGATTTGGAGATGCTAACATTATCCATGTTGTCTTTTATTTGCAGGGACAGAAGTTTTGTGGTGGGTTGGTGGGCTAACTATGAAATCCATCTTGAAATATCATGGCATTTTGTGGTATCCAAGCATCTGCGCAGAGCAATAGGTGTCAGTTTGTATTTGCTTACTTGTGTTGTACATGGTGATCCACTTCTTGGCATGGTGGTGTAGGTCTGGCAGCTCCATCGAGTTGACCTGAGACGGTGTTGACATTGACCAGCTCAAGGTACACCTATGGCCCTTATTTCATTAGATGTTTTTTTGGTCGACATTGACCAGCTGAACATTGATGGCATATCCTGCTGACTTACATAATGTTTTTTTGGTTGAGTAAATAGCTTTACTTAATTTATGGTAATGGTTAGTGACTTTAGAATCTGAACAGTGACGAGGTGATATGAAACAAGCAGTGCAACATGCTATTCTGATATTGGTTTCTCTTGCAAAAGTTTGTATTCTTCTGTTGCCTTAACAGGCAATGGTAGGTCCATATAAATATTTGAAATGTGATAATTTGAAAACATTGGACTGCTGAATTTCATTATGTATTTAGATGTAGAAGGGTTAATGTTCCCCTCAAAAAAAAAGAAGGGTTAATGTTTATGTGTAGTGGGAGGGCTGGCTTAACATTATGACTAGAATAGATTGATGCGGATTATGCTTATGTGTGCCATGTTGGGAGGTTTATGCAGTTAAATCCTGAGAAGGCTTGTGAAGTGTTTGGACAGCAAGTCAAGGTTTCTCATTAGCTATTTAGTGTTTAGGCAAGCAGTTCGTGTTTAGTCCAGTACTGCCATAGAGGAGCTCTTTCCTGTTTACCTGGTCAGGCCGATATGCCCCTTCTGAAAATCTGTTGGTTAAGAGTTCAGCAGATTATGTGATTGGCGATTTTTTAATTTGCTTGTTTATGTTATTCAGGAACTACAACTACGGTATGGTTAGTATGAGTTTCAAACAGGATATATTGAAGGGCTGGCTTAACAATATGCCTATAATAGATTGATGTGGAACTGATGCCACCCTAGCATTTGAAGCAACTATTTGGATTGGAGGAGGCAACCATCTGACCATGTTTTTTTTTTCCAAGATATATCCTGGCTTTGGTGCTACTATGAGCGTCGTGTGTGGTGACTTGGTGGCCTTTAAACCATTGTCAAACAATTCCGACTCCTAAGCATGCTTTCTCAAAGATCTGCTTTCCTGTATATTTGGGATCATTGCTTTGGTTTCCCAAGCTATAGAGACCAAGTCTGTGAAACAAAAAGATGGTTTTTGCTATTTAAATCCTCTATATGAAACATGCCTGTAAACGAGCTTGTCCAAGCGTTGGCATCTTGTGCTTCTGTTGAGTCCGACTCCGAGTCTGTCTACAGGCTTGGATTGATATGAGGCTTGGCTTTTCTTTTCTTTCTTTCATTTTTTGTGTGCGTGTTTGTATCAATTTCTTTTTATCATAAGTCAATCTCATTCCATGTTTGATTAGCAAAATATGTATGTAGCACCTTTAGTAGTTTGATTTGTATTACTTCGATATCACCGTAGCATTAGCATGAGCAATATATGGTGAGTATGACCTATTTTGTTTTAAGGTTTTGTAAGACATTTTTCAAGACACGCAGTATTATCCATGTGACAGATATTAATATTTACATATATACTCGAACCTGTGTATAGGATGGTATGGAGATGCAGCGGAACTTATTCATGGATTTATTGGCGTACAAAAGAAATGGATATCGGAGATTTATTTCTATCGATATAAAATATTATCTTAGCCGCATCACCGGAGAGGTATATATAGTAGAGTTGACGCCGCGCTCTTTGTGACTGTGTTAATTTCACGAGCTTTGCTTTTTAGATTAAATGTTACTTTAACGTCGATATTTAATTTCACAGTATTAATTATCTCATCATGCGATCCGTATATTTTTAGTACAAAATTTAATTGTCTCTATAGCACGTACGGACATGTCTAATCTATTCTCACGAAGCTTCGCCATGATCCAAAGCTTCCCCTTGATCCGATAGCCAAAGTTGTTTTTTGGTGGTGAAGCCAGGCTTCAACGCACCCACCGGCGGCGTGCGGGGTCCCTGAGAACCCGCGCATCCTCTCCTGATTTCCCGTTTCAAAAAGCAGACATGAATGTCAAACGGAATTGAATCCTCCACTTCCTTTTCTACGGCCTAAATTTCTTCTAGCTGTGACGTGATGAAACCTTCCTCATTCATTTCCAATCCGTAGAGACACCCCGCTCCATCCCCACGCATCTTTCAGGCGGCAGCGGTGCCACGGCGGCTGGCGGGCTGCGGACCGGCGGCTGACGGCTGGGGCGGCGGCATGTGCGTGGGCAAGAACCGTAGTCTAACCTGAAGAAAGGAACTGTTTACACTGACGCTTCCAAAACTGGAGCCAAGGGCCTGCCTTTCCTCAAAGTTATGGATAACGGTAAAATAGAGAAATCTTTGCTCTTCTGTTAGACAAAATTTTATGGCATTGCTTGAACAATTCTTTTGTACATAATCTGCTTTCACAGGGGAGCTTGAAGGAATTGGTCCACTGGTATCAAATCTGAAACCTGAAATGAAAGAGCAGCTTGCCGCCAGTCAACTTAGGCGCTCGGCGAATCGGCCTCTGCAGTCCTATCGTCATGGCCGGAAGGGCCCGGCCAGCCGCCAGCGAGCCAGAGATCAAGCCACTTTATCCATTGGCCGATCTGCAGGCTCTCCAAGGCACCGAAACTTTTTTAAAAAACGAATCCAAGGTACAATATCGATTATAAAATTAACAAATTACATATAACATATTATTGATCGTAGTTCATCCATTGGCCCCTTGTGTAATTTCAGATTTCATTTAGATCTATTGCTTAACATTTTATATTGTTATCGTATTGCTGTTATGGTTCTTGTTGAGAATATGTATTATCTGTACATGCACTGGCTAGACAACCGCTGGTCAATGGGCGCGGTCACCACGCTCCCACGCACACGCCGTGCGCACCTAGCCTAGGATCGGTTGCCCTGGAGAGCAACCTCCCTGTTGTACACTATATGTACCCAATGAGATCAATATACAATGGTTGTTGGCCCTATTATTCCTCTCTACATGGTATCACGAGTTGCGGGCTGATCCTGCTCCGCCGCTCACCACTGCTGCTCTTCTCCGACGAGCCCTTTTTCCTTCCGTTGCCATGCCCACCATGGATGACAACCCCCTCTTTGGTCTCGACCTTTCCAACGACGATGTCTTGTCCGTCGCCAACTCCTCCTCCTCTTCCTCCTCCTCATGCAAAAGCTGGAGGTGGAGCATCGCGTGTCTGGGCAGCCGGCCTAGTCGGCGTCGGAGTATGCCGTGACGTCGAGGGTGGCTGACGAGCGGAGGTGGAGGCCGAGCGACGTTGTACCGCGGACGTGCCGAAGAATCTGTTTGAGCATGGTGAGGTGTGGCGTGCGTGGATCGTGCATATGTAGGCAGGCTTGCTGCACAGCAAAGGCAAGATCCGGTCTTGTCATGGTTAGGCCTGCCTCCTCCACTCCTCCCAGCTACACTCCGCCTCCTGCTATGGATCCTTGGAACCATCAGGCTCGGCTCGCCGCCCTGAACGCGAGCACGACATCGCCAACCAGTCCCCAGCCAATAGAATGGTTCCTGGACACTGGTGCATCATCACACATGGCCGCCAACGCTGGTAAATTCCCAGCTACCCAACCTGTTCTTCATTCTCCTCTGATCACCGCTAGCAATGGTGCCACCATGTCGGTCACCCATCAGGCATCCACCTCTATCCCCACCACCAAATCTCCACTTTTACTCAACAATGTTCTTGTTTCTCCATCCTTAGTCAAGAACCTGATTTCAGTTCGTTCTCTCACCCGCGATAACAATGTTTCAGTTGAGTTTGACCCTTTTGGTTTCTCTGTCAAGGATCTTCCAACACGTTCGGTGATCCTCCGATGTGATAGCGCCGGCGAACTGTACCCCCTGGCCTCCCCTCCACTGGAGGTCCTCTCAGCCATAACACCAAGCGTGGAGCTCTAGCATCAACGTTTGGGTCATCCCGGTCGCTGTGCATTCCACCAAACGTTACCCAACATCGAGTTCACCTTCACCAGAGAGCCGCCCCAGTCTTGTGAAGCCTGTCAACTCGGCAAACACATTTGTTTGCCGTTTTTGTCATCTCGTTCAGTGTCTTATGTTCCATTTCAGCTTGTACATGCCAATGTATGGACATCACCCGTGTCTGGTTTCTCATGCTTTAAGTACTATTGTAAGGGTCTGTGACGTCTAAGAGGGCGGTGAATTAGGCAACTTAAAAATCTACTCTAAACTATAGCCTATAATTTCACCTAGTCAAAACCTATGCAAAAAAGTAATCTATCTAGATGTACAACTTATAAAGAAAAATAAAAATTAAAAAAAAGTTAGCTAGCTCACAAGATGTCTATAAAAGTTTGTTTGCTAAAATAGAAACCATGTGCAAACATTGTGATGAGCTAACTAATAAAGTTGTTAATCTTGAAGTCGTCGGTACTACCCCACTGAGGCACCTAAAAAAGGTTCAATCTTTGACAGGCCTAAAAAAGATGCCTCTACTTCTTGTAATGATTTATGTTTAGACTCACTTTTGTGCAACCAAGTTTGTGTTGAGAAAGTTGTTATAGATACATGCACACAAGAGGTTGCAATGGAGAATGAGCAACTCAAGTAAGAAGTGGCTCACCTTACCAAGGACTTGACTCAAGTAAAAGTCAAAATGGAGCAAGCCCAACTTCATAAAGATAACACCGTCAAGGGAGTAAAGAAGATTGATGAAGGACAAACCATGGTTTGCTATGTATGCCACAAGGAAGGCCACAAGTCCTATGAATATGGAAGGTAAAGATGAGGTAGAGATGCAAACACCCGTCGACGACTCCAGTATTTTTACCGAGGTATCGAGAAGTGCTCAAGCTTCCTCCTAGTCCTCGTTGGAGCCCTTCGCAAGGAATCCCTCGCAAGGGCCAAACTCCCGGTGAGGTAACTCCATGGATAGCCTCGGTCCTTCCCCACGCGCAAGTGGGTCTCCGGTGTGTCTTCCAGCAAGCCTCTCCGGAACGCTCCCCGCCGTCGTCACTATCAAGCTTCTAGCCGAATCGCCGCGGGCCTTGTTCCCTTCGGTACATGGTGGCGGCCACACCACAAACACGGTTGGTGTGATCTCATAAGACTACAAGCACCTTCGATGTACAACAATGGTGAGCGCAAGCACCGAGTAATAAGAGGTGTGCAAACCTCACAAAACACTAGGCCTAAACCTAGAGCAAGCACATAAGCGGTGGTCTAATCAACCTAAGCACTTCGTAAAGCACCTACACTAATCACCTAATGAATCACTAAGCACTATGCAAGTGGAGATCACTAAAATAGTGTATCAACAACTTTGGTATGTTTCCTCAGCTCTCCACACCTTAGATGGCCGGTTGGGGGTCTATTTATAAGTCCCATGGAGAAAGTAGTCGTTGGGGACAAAACATAGCTTTCTGCTATTGATCGGATGCGCAGGTCGTCCTGATCGGACGCGTGTCCGGTCGTCCCGACCGTTGGCGCTCACTATTGATCGGACTCTCTGGCGAGTCCGGTCGCTTACCATCTAACGCGTCTGGTCGACGTTTCGCCACTCTAGAACCTCTCTGGACTCGATCAAACGCCACTGCCTAGCGCATCAGGTCGTCCACAGCTGCTGCATTCGGTCCTCACTGAGTTGTTGCCGCAACAATGAACAGTGAAGTCCATGCGTCCGGTCACTGCCTCGCTCAGCGTCCGGTCGCTGCTGTTGACGCCTGCTGTTGCCGAGCAGCTAATCAGACGCGTCCGGTCGTCATAAGGGCCACATACGGTCAACTCTGTCGAGCTCGTTTCTTCGCGATCTTGCATCTAGCTTGGTTCCCATCTTTCGTGTTTGGACTTTGCTTGATATCTTGGGTCTTTTCTTGTGCTTCTAGGGTCTTGCTTATGGTGTTGATCGTTGGATCATGGTGTTGACGTCATCTATTCGGATTCATCGTAATGCTCGTGTGTCCCTAGAAAAAGTTCAGCGGGTCTTTGCCATCTGCTCCAACTTTTTTGCCGTTTGGGCTCCAAGTGTGAAACGTCATGCACCCTATTAAATATGTCATTAAATTTTTATCTTAACGACTTCAAATTCATTAGATCAAATTTAGTTGTAGATTCAATCGAGATCTATATTTTTCATATAAAAATTATCTTCATTTAATTATGTTGGTCATCAATTTAGTAGCGTTGAGAAGTTTAGTTGTGAGTTGTGAGAGTCAATGTCGATTTTCGAACTCTTTTCATCTTAGTGGTATGTAATATTACCTTGTATCGCCTTTGTGTGGCGATCGGTGGTCATGGACATGGATATGTGAACTTTATGTGTAATGGAATGTTAGAACTATGGTAGAACTTCTTTATATTCATATATTACTAGCATTCCATTTATGTGTGGTGTCTGTTATATATATATATGTGATGCTTTCTATTCAGTTAAAATATTCTAAGTGTGCAGAACGCGGAGGCTCCGCGCCCAGGGCTGGAGGCTTCACGGCCCGAAGGCTCCACGCTATGGACTGGAGGCTCTACGGTCTGCAGATCCAGGATATTTTCTTTTGTGCATAAACTGTCATACGCATCACGGATTATTATTTGATACACTTCTTTTGCACCCCACGATGGTATGAATACAATGTATCTTTCACACTTGCTCTTAATATATGCAAAGTATGTCTTGAAGGGATATTTTTATAATTCCAAACAAATCTTGCATATATTAAGAGGGAGTCCTTGTATTCATGCTATCAAAAGCTCAATCTTTCAATTAAATATAAGCTTTAATTGTGTTGTCAACATTTACCAAAAAGGGGAGATTGTAAGTGCAATCAAGCTCTAAGTAGGATTTTGGTGATGTTGACCACATAATTAAAGAACTAATGGCTTTGACAAGTGTTTGATAGCATATCTTTAATCATGAATGCAAAGAAACAAAGGAGGAGACCCCGCCAACTCTAGTGGATGGCTTGTAACGGCTCCAAGAGCTAGTTTAATTCATTTTATATTTTGAAAGTGAGTCAAAGGACAAGCCGTACTATCAAGGGGGATACTAATGGTGTGCTGGGTGGAACCAAGTGCTCAAAACTCCATCTACATCTCAAATAAACCCAGCCACAAAAGGCCAGCAGAGCTGAATTCTTATCTGTTCTGGCCTACGCGGAACCTCCGTGGTATAACAGACTCGATCATTTTGTGGGTGACATGGGTGGTATTTATACCATACTCCTTTGCCCCCAATGGTCATCTTCTCCATTCCTTCATTCCCGACGAACAGAAGCTCTCTCTCCTCTCTCAAAGCTCAATGCTCCCAACTCCCTTGCTCAAATCTTTGTGATTCCTTGAGGGATTTAGCTCTAGAGAGTGTTAGAAAGCTCGAGAAGATCCTTCTCCTCTGTTCTTATGCACTTGGTGAAGCCCTAGCCGCTTGGTGTGTTCATTGGTCTTAGAGCTTGGCTCCTAGATGGCTAGCAGTCGCTCGGTAGCTCCCAATCCGCTGTGGTTGAGCACCGGGACGTTTGTATTACCCTTTGTGACTTAGTGGAACCCTCCAATCCATTGCCTTGGTGATAGGTTGGAGAAGAGGAGTGAGTTGAAAGAGACTCCATAGCCTTTGTGTCTAACCTCAACAACGTGGACGTAGACAAGCCTTTGTGATGAGTTGAACCACGGGATAAATCCTCGTGTCCTCTGTGATTGTTGTTGTTGCTATTACTTGTGATTTAAATTGATTTTTAGGGTTTGCATCCAATCTACAAAATCCTCATCCTCTAGGTGCAACTAACTGTTTGGATAGCTCAACACACTCCCCAAGAAGGCTGGTATTACATTCGATCTATTTTTCATTCGTTAAATTCCACAGTAGATCGATTTCATACTCTGGTCCTAGATGTTCCATGCTCGGTCCTGGAACCTCCGCGCCCCGGAACCTCCATGATCAAACCCGGAGGTTCCGCATTCTAACTAGTTTCATGAAGTTGATTAAATTTTAGAAAAGGCCTATTCATCCCCCTCTAGGCCACTTGCCAGATCCTTTCATGAGCGCATCCTGCAGACGCTAAACGACTACGTCCGTTGTCTTCTCTTCCTTGCCAGCATGCCCTAATCCTTTTGGGTCAAAGCATTGGCCATAGCCACTCATCTTCTAAACCAACGTCCTTGTCATGCCAGTGGCACTACCACCCCATTTGAACGCCTGCTTGGTTCACCCCTTCCTATGATCATCTGAGAGTGTTCGGGTGTCTGTGTTACCCCAAATAGGTAGCCACGATGCCTCACAATCTTGGTGCTCGCTCCACGCCATGCGCCCTGCTTGGCTACCCGGTGGGTCATCACGGTTACACCTGTCTTGACCTCCAATCTCGTCGGTTGATTACTTCCCATCACATCATTTTTGATGAACCCCAATTCCCTTTTCTCTCCTCATGGCTATCGGCAACACCAACAACAGCTAGATGCGCTATAGTGTCTAATGACACTGTCCTGCTCTAACCCCATCCCGAGCAGTAGCTGCGTGTCATTCCTTCAACACGCGCACCTTTTGTTCCCCAACCATCCCCTTCGGCTACCACCCCCACTACCGTTGCTGGTTCGCCGATCACCGCCGCCGACTCACCAGCCATCGCAATGGCCAGTTCACCACCAGCTATCGCCATAGCTGCACCACCTAAACCCCATCCCATGATCATGTGCATGCGCGGGCATCCATAAACCCAATCCCAAATATGCTCTCGCCTCATCCATTGCCGAGATTTCCCCAACCTCGTCATCTGCTTGCGCAGCCCTCAAGGATCCCACCTAGTGCGCAACCATGGATGCAGAGTTCGACGTGCTCCAACACAACCGCACATGGTGTCTCATCGATCGACCACCGGGCGCCAACATCGTGTCCGGCAAATGGGTGTTCAAGCATAAACTTAACCCCGATGGCACTCTAGAAAGGTACAAGGCTTGTTGGGTGGTTCAGGGATTCACTCAACGCACTGGCATTGACTTCGATGAAACCTTCACTCCCGCCATGAAGCCAACAATGATCCGAACAGTTCTCACCATTGCTGCATCCCATCGCTGGTCCACCAAGCAACTCAACGTTTCCAACGCCTTCCTCCACGGCCACCTGAAGGAGCACGTTCTGTGTCAGCAACCTATGGGTTTCATTGACGTTGAACGACCATCTGCGATCTACCTCCTTGACAAGTCATTGTATGACCTACGTCAAGCACCGCACGCGTGGTTCACCCGCTTCACTGACTTCGCCATCACGCTCGGCTTTCGGGTGATGCGGTCTGATTCCTCGTTATTCATGCTATGGTGTGGCACCAACATCATCTACCTCCTCCTGTACATCGATGGCATCATTCTCACCGGCTCTAGCATTGTCCTACTCCAACACATCGTCAACCAACTCCGTGCTGAGTTTGCCATCAAGGACATGGGTGTGCTCGATTGTTCTTGGGCATCGACGTGAAGCACACTGCCGATGGCTTCTACCTCTCCTAGGAACGCTATGCTGAAGACATCCTAGAGCATGCCGCCATGCAAAACTGCAAGCCTGCTCCCACACCGATCAATGCCAAGGGAAAGTTTCACCGATGGCGCACCGATCGACGATGCTTCCTACCATAGTTTGGCAGGTGCGCTTATGTACCTGACCATGACAAGACTGAATCTTGCCTTTGTTGTGCAACAAGCCTGCCTGCACATGCACGATCCACACACGCCACACCTCACCATGCTCAAATTGATTCTTGGTATGTCCATGGTACAACGTCGCTCTGCCTCCACCTCCGCTCATTAGCCACCCTCGATGTCACGGCGTACTTGACGCCGACTGGGCCGGTTGCCCAGACACGCGATGCTCCACCTCCGACTTTTGCACATTCCTTGGCAACGCACTTGTCTTGTGGTCCTCCAAGCGATAGCCAACAATATCTAGCTCTAGCGCCGAAGCCGAGTACCGCGTCATCGCGAACGCGACCGTCAAGTGCATCTTGCTCGATGAGATCCATTGTGGCATCAAGAAAGTGACGGTGGTGTTCTACGACAACGTCTCCATAGTCTACATGTCCTCCAGCCTCGTCCACCACAAGAGCACGAAGCACATCGAGCTCGACATACATTTCGTCTGGGAACATGTTCAACTTGGCGAGATTCGCATTCTACATGTTCCAACAGGCGAACAATACATGGATATCATGACGAAGGGGCTCCCTACTGCTACATTTGAAGCTTTTCGGTCCGGTCTTTGCGTCTTTCATACCACACGCCAGACTATGGGGGGTGTTGAGAATATGTAGTGAGTTTGTACATGCACTGGCTAGACAACCGCTAGTCAATGGGTGCGGTCATCATGCTCCCACACACACGTGCAGCGCACGTCGTGTGCACCTAGCCTAGGATTGATTGCCCTAGAGAGTAACCTCTCCCTGTTGTACACTATATGTACCCAATGAGATCAATGTACAATGGTTGTCGGCCCTATTATTCCTCTCTATAGTTCTAATGTTTAATTCCATGTATTTACTTAATTTCCTTCATATTTTAGGTGTTACCAAAATGTTGCCTAAAAAAGCATTTAACCATTGAAAAAGATCAACCGCACCCCTTCTCCTTCCTCAAGATTGTTCATCGCTGCAGTGGATCTGCAATGCACCTGATATTGTGATTCATTAATTAATTGCAGTTCTAATTTTCTATGTTTTTCTATCCATAATTATATGCTTATTTCGGCTTATTCTCCCTCATAGAAACACTTTGATCCATAAAATAGAACTTGTTGAATATTATATGGGTTTAGACCCATATTTTATTTAATAAATCAATTAATTCTAGGCCCATATTAAATGTTGTGATACAATATAGTTTTAGTCCCGTATGGGATTTTGATTGATTGTTGACTCAACTTAAATAGACTACACACGTGTCCACCTATAGAGAAGTTGAAAGAGGATAAAGGTGTGCCACATGCGCACGCGCCGCCACCACCGCCGCCGAGGCATGGTGTGGTGAGCGAGCGATGCGTTGCATGACATGACGTGAACGAGCCGTGTGGTGCGCTTGGTGTGGGTTGGTTTTGCCACTTGGGCTGGCTAAGGAAGAGGAAGGGATACATGCGTGATTGAAGAGGAGTTACTTACATGTCAGTTACCATACACTACGGTGGCGATTACTCATAATCACTTCAATTGATTCGCCTTCCTAATCTCTCAGGTATTACCTTCCCTCCTGTGTTTCTCTTACCTCACGTGCAAAACTTTCCCCTATCGAGTTGCATCCGAGTACTCCCCGTCGCATCCTCTGCGCACACGGAGTTTTTGGGAGAGCAGGCCTCGGAACCGACGTTTGCATCGGGACACCTACTCGGGTGTGTGCGGGCGATCAGGTTTTTGGGGAGCATCTTCGTGACTGCTCGTCGTCCTCTTCTTCCTTGGAGCGTCTTCGTCTCTTCCGGTGGTGCTTGTTCTTCCTCGGATCGATTTCATCTACTTCCCGGTGGACATTCGAGGGACAACATTGCATACATCTTCCTACATCAACCGTGGTCCGTGACTTCGAGCAACTCACCATGAGTGGGAATGGAGCCACTGGTGCTTTGAGCATGAGTCCCTCCATTGGGTATATCTCTATTCTCGAATTGGCTAAATTCAATCTCATTTCCGCTATGATCAGTATGTTATTCATGAACATATTTGCTACTAATCTGAGTAGTAGTAAAATTACACACGTGCAAATATTTGTCATCACTATTTTGCTATTAATTTTCTGGATTAATTTTAACATGAAAATTCCTAAATTCCTAACAATCCAAAAACCTGATATTAGACAATTTTCTGTTAGTGGTTTTGCTGCTGCTTTGAAGCCAAATGATTTTGATGGAACAAATTACAAGAGATGGCATACTAAGATAGTGTTGTGGTTAACTGCTATGAACTACTATCATGCCATAGAGGGTGAACAATTTACTCCTAAGGAGGAGCAAAAGTTCATGGTAGCCGATAACCTATTTCGAGGCGCCATGATTAGCGCACTTCATAGTGGGTATGAGGACAACTACATCCCTTACACGATAGGTAAGGAATTATGGGATGCACTTGATGCTAAGTTTGGTGTTTCTGATGCCGATAGTGAGCTGTACATCATGGAGCAGCTATTTGACTATAAAATGGTTGACAACCGTTCTGTGGTCGAACAAGCTCATGAGATACATGCACTGGCTAAGAAACTCGAACAGTTCCCATGTGTATTGCCCGACAAGTTTGTGGCCGGTGGTATTATCGCTAAGCTGCCATATTCTTGGAGGGATTTTGCTACCTCCCTAAAATACAAGAGACAAGAGTTTAGCGTGGCTGAACTTATTGGGTCTCTTGATGTTGAGAAAAGGGCAAGAACAAAAGACACATGTGGGAAAGGCGTTGAATCTTCTAGTGCCAATATGGTGCCGAAGAAAAATTCAAATACATCTCGTAATAATAAGAAGAAGAACAAGCAAGAGAACATCTCGAAGCCCAAACAAACAACCACTTTTAAGAAGAAAAAGAACAACAAAGATGATGGTTGCATTGTTTGCGGGAGTGATAAGCGTTGGACAAGTTCGTGCCCAGACCGCAAATTTAAGCAGGAGAAGAAATCTACAAACATGGTTGTTAGCGAGCCTGAAGGAGGAACATCTGGGTATGGTAATTCTTTACCTACTATTCTTTCAGTTTGTCATTCGCCTAAGTGGTGGATGGACACTGGGCTAATATTCATGTGTGTGCTTATGCTTCTTTGTTTTTTTCTTATTAGGTCGGTGGGACTAGAGCCTTGCTGATGGGGAATGGGTCCCATGCGTGTGTTCTTGGTGTTGATACGGCCATTCTGAAGTTCACTTCAGGAAAGACGGTGCTGTTGAAGAACGTGCAGCATGTCCCTCCATCAAAAAGAATCTAGTTAGCGGCTCTTAATGTTGTTGAGATGGTTATAAAATTATCTCCGAGGCCCAATGTGTGTTGTTCAAGTATGGAACTTTTGTTGGTAAAGGTATGATTGTAGAGACTTGTTCCGCTTATCTTTGCATGATGATGTGTGTAATAAGATTGTGAACAATGCTATTATCCCTGATGAGTCAAATATTTGACATTCACGTCTTTGTCATGTTAATTTTAGGCACCTTGTAAATCTGAATTTAATCCCGAAAATTAATTTGGTCAAAGGTTCTAAGTGGCATGTGTGTGTGCAATCTAAACAACCTCATAAGCCTCACAAGGCTACGGAGGCGAGGAACTTGGCGCCATTAGAACTAGTCCATTTTGATCTATGTGAGATGAATGGAGAGTTGACTAAAGGTGGCAAAAGATACTTCATGAATTTTATAATGATTGTACTAGATTTTGCTATGTGTATCGGTTAAAAACAAAGGATGAAACGTTGCATTATTTTAAGATCTATAAAGCTGAGGTAGAAAATCAACTTGAGAGGAAAGTTAAACGGTTAAGGTCTGATCGTGGTGGAGAATACTTTTCAAGTGAATTTTCTGAATTCTGTGTACAACATGGAATTATTCATGAGAGGACACCACCATATTCACCACAATCCAATGAGATTGTCAAAAGAAAGAACCGCACTCTAATTAAGTTGGTTAACACCATATTGGAGACAGTGGGTCTATCTAAGGAATGGTGGGGTGAGGTTATTTTGAAAGCATGTCATGTTCTGAATAGAGTTCCTACAAATAATAAATAAATCACACCATTTGAGGAATGGGAAAAGAAAAGATTAAGTTTTGCGCACTTGGGGTTGTTTGGCCAAAGTGAGTGTGCCAATTAACAAAAAGCGCAAACTTGGATCTAAAACTGTTGATTGTGTTTTTTTGGTTATGCTATTCATAGCGTTGGATATAGATTCTTAATTGTAAATTCTGGGGTACTTGACATGCATGCTGGTACTATCATGGAGTCCAGAGACGCTATATTTTTTAAAGTGAATTTCCCATAAAAAATGCGCATAGCACATCTAGTCATGAACCTATAATTTTCCATGAGTAATTTACTCCGATAGAACATTCTGAGAAACCCCATATGCACAACCCTGAGGAGGATGACATTGTAGTCACTCGAAAGAGTAAGAGACAACAGACTACAAAGTTTTTTGGTGATTACTGCATTGTGTACCTTGTGGATGACATACCAAGAACCATTGAAGAGGCATATTCCTCTCCTGATGCTGACTTGTGGAAGGAAGCAATACGGAGTGAGATGGATTCAATTATGTCCAGTGGAACTTGAGAAATTGTTAAATGTCCTTATGGGTGTAAACCAATAGGGTGCAAATGAGTATTTAAGAAAAAGCTTAGGCCTGATGGTACAATTGAGAGATACAATGCAAGGCTTATGGCCAAGGGTTATACCCAGAAAGAAGGTGAAGATTTCTTTGATACTTATTCACCTATTGCTCGATTGACCACAATTCGAGTGTTACTTTCTCTAGCTGCCTCTCATGGTCTTATCATTCATCAGATGGATATAAAGACGGCTTTCCTAAATGAAGAGTTAGAGAAGGAGATCTATATGGATCAGCCAGATGGATTTGTAGCAAATGATCAAGAAGGCATGATGTGTAAGTTATTAAAGTCCTTATATGGCCTGAAACAAGCTCCTAACCAGTGGCATGAGAAGTTTGACAGAACATTGACATATGCTGGCTTTGTTGTGAATGAAGCTGACACATGTGTATACTATCAGTATGGTGGGGGCGAATGAGTGATCTTGTGTTTATATGTTGATGATATACTGATCTTTGGAACTAGCCTTAATGTGATTAAGGAGGTTAAAGATCTTTTGTCTAATAATTTTGAAATAAAAGACTTGGAAGAAGCTGATGTTATTCTTAATGTCAAGCTGCTAAGATAAGGCAATGGTGGGGTTATACTTTCACAATCCCACCATGTGGAAAAGGTATTGAGTTGCTTTGGGTTTAGTGATTGTCAACCTGTTCCTACGCCTTATGCCCCTAGTGTGCTATTAAGGAAAAATCGAAGAATAGCAAGGGATCAATTGAGATACTCCCAAATTATTGGTTCGCTTATGTATCTGGATAGCGCTACGAGGCCTGATATCTCGTTTGCTATGAGCAAACTAAGCCGATTTGTGCCAAATCCGAGAGATAATCATTGGCGTGCTCTTGAGAGAGTACTACACTATCTGAAAGGTACTATGAGCTATGGCATTCACTATACTGGGTACCCAAAGGTACTATAGGATTTATGTGATGCTAATTGGATATCTGATGCTGATGAGCTTTATGCCACAAGTGGATATGTGTTCTTGCTTGGAGGTGGCGTTGTTTCTGGAAGTCTTGCAAGTAGACCGTTTTAACGAAGTCAACTATGGAAGTAGAACTTCCATCATTAGACACAGCTGGCATTGAGGCCGAATGGCTTCGTGAACTCCTTATAGATTTATCGGTTGTAGAGAAACCTATACCGACTATTTCTATGAACTGTGACAACCAAACTGTGATAACTAAGGTAAACAGTTCTAAGGACAATATGAAGTCCACAAGGCACGTTAAGCGAAGATTAAAATCGGTCAGAAAATTGAGAAACTCCGGAGTGATAGCGTTGGACTATGTCCACACGTTTAAAAATCTGGCAGATCAATTCACTAAGGGACTATCACGTAATGTGATACATAGTGCATCGAGTGAAATGGGCTTGAAACCCACATGAAGTCTATCACGGTGGTAACCTGTTCTATGTGATCGAAAATCCCGTGAAGTAGGATGGTGAAACAAGCCAGGGGTAGGCTTTGAGGAAAAACCCTTAACTAAACCTATGTCAGATGCACTTCGTCTTTCCTTTTCTGTAAGGCATGTTGGTTTTATACCTTAATGTGTTTCAAATTGGTTTGTTGAAGCAAAGATGTTGTCCTACGGAACATCTTTTGAGAAACACACCTATGTAAGTTTGACTGCTAGTCACAGTCTATGAAATTTGGGTGATCTCTAGATACTCATGAATGGGCCAGGAGTATGACTTATATGCTCCAATGAGAGGAGATGCTTTTTGCAACCTAGTAAGCTAGCGAGTTACGAGTTTTTCATCGTGACCTACGTACCACCTTAAAGAACAAACTCTGGCAGAAAACTGAAGTTCAGAATCATGTGAAATGACTTGGGAAACAAAAGGCCCACACTCAAACGATCAATAGACAACAGGGAAATGTACACATTTTTGAACTGTTTTGATAGCACGAAATACATCAATGATAGCACGAGGGCTGGAGACGCCTAGAGAGCGACAGCTGCTGCGGATGTAAAAGTGTCCAATCTGCAGTTCATCTTGAGCCTCCAGTCCTGTAGGTTCATATGAGCCTCCACCCTCCACTCTCCTCTCTCTAATGGTAAAAGCCTGCAGGGACAAATCATTGCTATGTTAAGATAAAGCTCAGACCTAGGAATGGATCCATCACTACTGAGATCAAGGTACACATTAGTTAGGCATAGAATAATCTAAAAATGTGTCTTATTAAATGATAGTACCATACGAACCTAGTAATCTAGTATCCAGAACACTAAATATGGATATCATGTACATATATATATAAAGAAAAGGATATGGCAAGGGATATCTGAAGAACTGGCAGGGTAAAATAAACAAATAACGTTGATATACAACAAGTTCAGTATGGGGCATCTGAAGACCTTTTTTCATCCCTTTTCTTTGAGATAGTGGACATCTCAAGAATTGATAAGGCAAAATCTTAACAGGTGAAGGCTGTCTGAAGTTGCACGGAGGCTAAAACTAAATTTTCAAAAGTTGCCATTATAGACAGCTTTCGAAATCTAACATTAATGATGGACAATGAATTTATCTGTGACTTCAGATGCTTGCTGCTCAGTGGTCAGTGCTTCCAATTGGAGATACGGTTGATGATACATGCAGTCTAACTATGGTAAGATGGAATGAAACAAATAAAAATCTGAATGGCTGTTGTTAATGGGGAAAATAAGATGAGAGGCCTCAGGATGTGCATATTCTACAGGAACCAACATGGTCAATATATTTTTTAACTGCAACTCATCGGCCTCCGGTTGCACCTCATCTGAATCCGAGTACCTTAGAAAGCCTTTTGATTCAATCAGAAGCTTAACACAAGACTGAATCAATCAACACCTGATTGGAAGCATACATTTGATCTTAAAAAGCCTTTTGATTGATGCAGCAAGAACTGAAAAATAAATTACTGCATGAGAAAACCAACCTACATATGGGAAGAGGGCAAAAGGAAGTATGTAAACCCATGCAGCAAGGAATTCATTTAGAACAACTCACAACTACACATGTGCTAATCCACCTGTTGCAATAATTGAATTTCATTATGTATTGCCACCATTATTCCCCAGAAGTATAGCAGGGAAAAATGACAAGTGCCCTTTATAATTCCCAAGATGACACTACTCACTAAATTAAATACTGATGCTTATGAATCTCACGGACAAATTGGTTAACTACAAATCTGCTTGAACTACAAGGGAGAACATACAGTACCTGAGTTCTTGGACCAAAGATAAAAGATATTGAACTGCTTGCTGAAGCATCTTCCACTTTCCAGTGGTGCCTAGACAAATTGGAAACAGACAATTATATATGGAACCTAAAATGATTGGAATAATAGAAAATCTCTGAACATCTGTGCCAAACCATATGGGCCACAGAAACTTAATATGTCAGATTTCAGAAACTTTATATTCTAGTTATAGCTGCACAATTAAGCAATATACGACATTGAAGATGCTGAATCAAAGATAGGGCTGGGAAGGGGAGGGCACATAATGGATCCCGCCGTAGGTGCGCTGAGGAGTATGTCCCCGACTTCCTCTCTGTCTGTCTTGTGACCCCCATTGATCCAGCAGCAAGGAAGAGACTGCTCCTAACCCATTCTGGAGCTGCAGCGAGCAAGACAGGCGGGATGGACGCCGATCGGGCCGGTTGCAGCCTGCAGTTTGCCTCCCCCTCCCAGATTGTGGCAGCAGCGTCGGGGCTGGCCGAAGGAAGCTATGCGGGGCGGCGCGGCATGGCGTAGCGGCCGAGCGGGATAGGGAATTGAGGGGGGCCAGGGGCGTGTGCCAGGCGGCACGACATGACGGAGCACTGGAGCAGGGGCGATCGGGCGAGACGCGGAGAGGGGGGCGGGCGGGGAGCGCGAGGCGCGGCCAGGTGGTGGCGGTGCGGCGGCGTGACGGCCAAGCGCGAGGCAAGGTGGGCGGCGACGGATGGTGAGGACCGGAGGGAGCGCGAGGCGAGGTGGGGCGACGTGCGGATGGCCCACATGTCGGCGCAAATAGGAGTCATGGAGGTAAACTGCGTAGCGGCTTCACCACGGGCCAGTAGACGGGTCCTCTTCATATTTTTTAGGTGTAGAGATAGATATGACCGGCATTATTAGTGGACCGTTTGGGGGGTGGCGGGGCGGTATCCGTAGTTTACTGGTTCAGATGTATCAGGTTATCCAATGGATATCGGTGGGTAATTACGGAGAGGGTATAGAATGAATATTTCAGAAATGAATTTGACCATGGGTAAGCCCGGGTATGTTCATACCCTCCCCAACGACAGGCTTACAAAACCAACTTGGCTCTCTCACCAGTTCTTGTGCTATCTCTGTAAACAGCCGCTGCTGCTGCAGAGTCCCTTTCTCGGGCCGTACGGCTCGCCGGGATGGCGGCGGCAGGCCCTCTCATCCTCGTGCCTTGGAGAGAAGAAGATGCAGTTGCAGCTGGGCCGGGTTGAGCGTGGCCTCGCCGGAGCCGCGTGGGGCTAGGGGTGCCGCTTTGGCATGCTGACTTCACGGCAGCGGCGGCCGAACCTAAGCGGCGCTTCGGTGGCAACGGCGGCGGGATCTCCTTCTTCCCCTCCGCCATCCCCTTCCTCCTTGTATGGCAGTGTCGGCGGCGACGTTCTGGGCTGCTCTTGGGCCTGGGCAGCTAGATCCGGTGCGCTGGAAGCCGGATCCGGTGCCGCCATGGCTGGGGGCGGCGCCGGCTTGGGACACCGGGTTCTCTGCCCTAGCGGTTGGATCCGGCGCCCTTTGGGCTGGGGGCGGCGCCCACAGTGGTGGGGCACTCGCGACCGACAACGGACGGCGGTGACCGACAGCATCGGCTGCGGGTGCCAGAGCCGGCGACGTCGTCCAGCAACGGCTTCGGTGTGCGGCAGTGTGACGCGCGCAGCAGGGTAAGCCCGATCCCGTGTTGCCCGGCCAGAGGGGGTGGCGGCCGACGCAGCTATGCGGCTATTGCGTGCAGCCGACGCGTCGATGCCGCCCTGGAAGGGTTTCGTTGGGATGGCGGGGTAGTGACAACGGTGGCGACAACATGATAGGGTCCGGGTCTTGGTCGGACGTTTGTGCTGGGGAACCCTTTGGGCGAAAGCCTTGACGACGGTGACGTCTGTCGGCGCCGCATCCCCTGCTGAGGGCGTCGTGTTCCGCAGCACTGCCTTCCACGGGTGAAAACCCGGTCCATCTTGGACGAGCGACGATGGCGTTCTCGACATCATGCCCTTCTTGAAGGCGTCACTGATTGGATCTCGTCTCAACCACGACGTCGCCATCGGTTGATGCTCTTAGCTTCTTGACACCCGGTCTACGTGTGGAGGGAGGACTTGCAGCGTGAAGTCGGAGCTGCTGCGTCAAGGGATGTGGCTCGGCAACGACAACATGAGGCGAACCACCCCCTGTCGGTGTTTCGAGTAAACACCAACGAGTAAATTTGTATTATTGCGCGTCTAGCCCGGATGGTGTACTAAGAGGACACAAGGTTTATACTGGTTCGAGCTGAATGTCCCTACGTCCAGTTCGTTGCTGCTGCTCGTGTTACTAGCACTGAAAAATTCGTAGTAGGGGTTACAAACGGGCGAGAGAGGGACATGTCCCAAGTCTCTGATGGTGTGTGTTGTGAGGTGCGATGTCTGATGCGCTTGTTCGATGAACCGATCCCCCTTAGTGTGACGCCCTGCTTTCCCTTTTATAGGCCAAGGGAAAGCAGGGGTTACAGTGGAGGGGAAGGAGGAGAAAGAGAGGAAGAGAAAAGTCCTTTAGGGTCACCGGGCCTTTCTTTCCCTCCGTGCGGGCCCCGCTGATATGGCAGGTGGTGATAGGGACAGCTCCACGCCGGGCGCCTATCCGCCGATGATGCCATGCCCTAGCATTGTCAACGGGTCGTAACGTCACACTCCTCCCCGGCGGGCGGTGCGGCGAACTAGAATGCTGGTCAGTGGCCGTACAGGGAGTGGGCAGCATAGTGACCACGCGTCCGTCACTGTGGGTGATGTGAGTTCCCTGGAATGACATGTCGTGGGGACGGGTCGTGTTGAGACGTGACCGCTCCCTGCACGATGCCAGAACTTTAACCTTGGGTTGTACTTTCTGGACCGTAGTGGTTGTTGTGAGCTTCCGTTGTGATCCATGTTCGAGGGATCGGGCGAGGCGGAGCCAACCCTCAGGGGTCGGTCGAGGCAGAGCTAGCCCTCAGACGTCGGGCGAGGCAGAGCCAACCCTCAGGGGTCGGCTGAGGCAGAGCCAACCCTTAGGGGTAATAGATATTGTTTGATGTTGTGGATATCTGTGCATTTAAAAAAAACTTAGTTGAAACCTAGAGAAGTTTGACTTTGAAACTAGACTAGAAAAACTTACAACTTAGAATGGGAAGTTACTAGTTAAGTGTGAGCTTTTGTGGCATGGTACTAAATGAACAAATAGAGGAAAAAAACAAATAGTGGTAGATACAATACTCCTTCCAGTCCAGTTTATACGGCGTGCACACATATTAAAATTCAAATTTTATAATCTTAGAATGTATTTTGGACAACTAACTAATGCAATACAAACTTGATATGATTAGATTTGTATAAAAATACATCATCTGATCAATAATCATAAGTTTATAATAATAAAAAACATAATACAACACAAATGAATGGTCAAAGTATAAATTAGGTGACTATGCCATAACAATCTATGGCTTATAAATAGAACCGAGGGAGTATTAACATTTAATGCTCATATAATATGTCTTCTACTATTCTAACCCAGGAGCATAGGTTAATGAACTAGTGCTATTGATTAGAGTTTAGGAGAAACCTCTTGGAAATTACTGACAGATGGTTGGCGCGAAATCTAGAACAGTCGCATACCCTCAAGTACTCGCGCAATTAGAGCCCTTTTCTACTTTGAAAAATCCCTCTAACTAGTTAGTAGTCAGCACGAGGGCTCAACCATAGTTAGACTCCCAGTGTACCTACAAAATGGACGCTCCTTTGGATCGTAGGAAAATTTCATGTTTTCTATTTTTTTCCTATGAAATTTCTTATACAACTCCTGCGAAATTCCTCAGGGGGCTGGAGAAGATGGAGATGGCTATACGTAGCAGCAGGACCGTTGTTTATCGGTCCTCATCTACGTAACTTCCCGTTGGGTCTCCTGTACTGTGTACACAGCAACATTTTTGTACTAGGACAAATAAAGTGAGATTGTTACTGCTGAATGCTGATGGATCGTTTTTAAATTCCTCCTGGTTTCGCAGTCACCATTTATTTTGGGCATATCAGCTTTGCCATGCATGGCCCATGCGAACGGCCCGTGATGCAGTATCAACCGCGATTGACTTGACTCCCACTCCCACTCCCCCAAGGCCACGTCGAGGTATCTTGGTCTCGGTCTTGCTCACGCACTCACGCTATCGTCGGTCGTCGCAGCAGCAGCCTGCAGGGTATGCTGTACCGTCTCAGACTCTGCATGTCTGTCTTTATATACGATACGAATACGACTATATATACGAGGATATATATATATAGTGTGGTGTGGTGGAACGTGGGGAACATGTCCAATTTCAACGTAAAAAGGATTACAAAAGCTCTCAATTCCAGCATGTCGTCCACCTCCGGCCACCACCGCAAACCACCACCGCCACAGCTGCTACTAGTGTTTGTGTTTCTCGTTCACGTATTCCTCGGAAGAGTTTTTTTTTAGAATAATATTTTTAAAAATTGCAGATATAGAATAGTATCGGCCACTGGAATGCCGATAGGTACCATATCGGCCTCTGGAAGACCGACAGGTCCCATGCCACGTATTCCTCGGAGCGGATAGCCGGCACCCGCGAGGCCCGATATGGCCCACTTTGCCGTACGAACCAGCTTCCTCGAGGACCTTGTCGGCCGACTGAGACCTTGCGGCCGTCCAAATACCGATAGGATCCGCTACCACCACCACCAGTTCTTTGCCGGCCGGACCAGGCGTCGGCGTTGCTCCGGCTGAAGAGTTCCTTCTCCACCGACGGCTGGGGTCTCTTTGATAGGGAGGACGTGTGCACCGCCCTTGCATCGTGGCGGGCGGGCACGGACTGCTGTGGCTGGGAGGGTGTTTGCTGCGGCGGCCATGCCGACGGCCGCGTGACCACCCTCGACCTGGGTCATTGCGGGTTACAGAGTGGCCTCCTGCACCCCGCACTTTTCGACCTAACATCCCTGAGGAGGCATCTGGACCCTTCCTGGAACAGCTTCAACGAGTCACAAATCCCTGCCGTTGGGTTTGAACGACTCGTCGAGCTCGTTCATCTCAACCTCTCCAACTGTGGATTTGCAGGCCAGATACCAGATGGGATACGACAGCTCACCAAATTGGTCTTCTTTGACCTCTCAACCAAGATCGACCTTATTGATGAATACAGTGAATATTATACAGTTGCGGGATGGTGGGACGAGCTCCTTGTTGTAGAGCCAAACATCTCATCATTCGTTGCTAATCTTAGTCATCTCCAAGAGCTTTACCTAGGCAGAGTCGATTTGTCCGACAATGGGGCAAGCTGGTGTAGTGCCTTTTCTAATTCCACCACCTCTCAACTCCAGGTTCTTAGCTTACCATATACCGGCCTCAAAAGTCCCATCTGTGGATCAGTGTCCACTATAACATCACTCACTGAGGTCAACCTACAGTATAATGAGTTATATGGGCGAATTCCGGAGTCCTTTGCTGATTTACCTTCGCTTAGTGTTCTTAGACTTACCTATAACTTTCTTGATGGATGGCTCCCCTCAAGGATCTTCCAAAACAAAAAATTAACAGCTATTGATGTCAGGTATAATTTCAAGTTATCCGGGTCATTGCCAAATTTCTCATCAGACAGTATTATCGTGGATCTGCTTGTCACTGGAACTAACTTCTCTGGTCCTGTTCCGAGTTCCATAAGCAATCTCAGATCCTTGAACAACTTGGGTATTGCATCAACTTATTTTTCCCAGGAGCTTCCATCGTCAATCGGTGAGCTAAGATCATTAAGCTCGTTACAGGTATCTGGGACTGGTATGGTAGGGGCAATACCATCTTGGATTGCAAACTTAACTGCTTTAATAGAGCTCCAATTCTCGGACTGCAGCTTATCTGGAGAAGTACCTTCTTCCATAGGTAATCTCAAGAACCTATATAGTTTACAATTACACAATTCCGATTTTTCTGGCACACTACCTCCACAAATGTTTAACCTAACTCAGCTGGAACTCCTGTATCTTGATTCAAACAACTTCCATGGTATAGTGGAACTCAGCTCATTCTTGAAAATACCCCAACTGTTTGGTTTGAGCCTGTCAAACAACAAATTACTGTAGTAGTAGACGACGATGGCAATTCTTCAGTCACCAATTGATTGCATGTTTTGCGCCTAGCAGCATGTAACATATCCAAGCTCATTTGCATTCTGTTCAATATGTAACATATCCAAGCTCCCTAGTGTCTTGAGGCATTTGCATTCTGTTCAATATCTTGATCTTTCAAACAATCAAATCCATGGCACAATACCTCACTGGGCATGGGAAACTTGGAAAAGCTTGGTAGTTCTGGACTTATCGCACAACAAATTCAACAGCACAGGATATGACTCTATTAGTCCAATTGATATAGGCGTTATTGTCCTTAGTTTTAACCTATTTCAAGGACCCATACCTATACCAGGACCCTCTACTGAGGTGCTTGATTGCTCGAACAATGAGTTCTCATCCATCCCACTTAATTTCGGGTCTCACTTCGTATATTTCAACTATTTTGATGCCTATGCAAACAACCTCTCTGGAAAAATCCCACCATCGATATGTGGAGCATGGACTATGGACGTTATTGATCTCTCCTACAACAATCTTAGTGGCTCCATTCCATCATGTTTAATGGAGGGTACTAGTGTGACTTTATTAAAGCTGAGAAGAAATCGCTTACATGGAGAATTACCAAATAATATGAATCAAAATTGTTCATTTGAGGCATTAGATCTTAATTACAATCAGATCAAAGGAAAATTACCAAGATCCCTAGTTTCTTGCGGAGGCTTGGAGGTTTTTGACATTGGGAATAATCATATCAATGATATCTTTCCATGTTGGCTGAGTATGCTTCCTGAACTTCAAGTGCTTGTTTTGAAGGACAACAAGTTTGTAGGGGAGGTGGGGCCTTCTACTGCAGGAGAAAAGAACAATTGTGAGTTTATAAAACTCCGAATTCTTGACTTGGCTTCAAACAAATTCCCTGGCACTTTACAAGATGAGTGGTTTATGACCATGAAATCCATGGTAAGCATATCTGTCAATGAGAGTCTAGATAATCATGTGAGTCAACTTGGGCAAACATATCAGTTTACCGACGCAATCACATACAGAGGGAATGAAGAAGTCACAATTTCCACAACTTTGAGCACCCTTGTACGCATTGATGTTTCGGATAATGCATTTCATGGTGCAATCCCAAAGTCAATTGGTGATCTTGGTCTACTAAATGGTGTAAACATGTCACACAATGCCTTCACTGGCCCAATCCCACCTCAGTTTAATTTGGTGCTCTGAAGCAACTGGAGCCATTGGATCTCTCTTCAAATAATCTGTCGGGGGAGATTCCACAGGGATTGGCATCACTGAACTTCCTCTCAATGTTGAACCTGTCCTACAACGAGCTGGTGGGGAGAATACCCGATTCACCTCATTTCTTGACATTTACCAACCTCTCGTTCCTGGGCAACATCGGCCTGTGTGGGTTTCAGGTGTCCAAAGCATGCACCAACACAACACCATATGTGGAGGTACACCATTCAGAGAAGAAATCAGTAGACCTTGTATTGTTCCTTTTTACCGGACAGGGATTTGGCGTTGGATTCGCAATTGCAATTGTCCTGACATGTGGAATCCAAGTTAGGAGGAGATCCCAGAACCACATATTTCTGTGCTGCAAGAAAGTTCTCTTCATGTAGATGGCCTGCGAATGCAAATAGAAATGCCTCTGCATTAGTGAGTATATTGCTATGTATGCATCATCAATAATGTTGTACTGAATGTTTGAACCCTGTAAGTGTAAAAGGAGATCCCAGAACCACATATTTCTGTGCTGCAAGAAAGTTCTCTTCTTCATGTAGATGGCCTGCGAATGCAAATAGAAATGCCTCTGCATTAATGAGTATATTCTATGTTTGTATCATTAATAATGCTGTACTGAATGTTTGAACTTGTATGTAAGCGTAAAAGGCGAAGAGCGCAGGATGACTATAGCCTGTTCAATTCGCCATACACCATATATTCAGTTTGGCTTCATTTATTCAGAGCACGTATATGAGTTAACAACCCTTTATCAAATGCATGTCATGATTAGATTGTGCCCTCGCGCTGTCGGTGAACTTAGGCACCGGGCAAGCTCGGGGGCTCGGGCCGCAGGGGCGCTGGGCTCGGGGGGCGCCGGCCGTGGGCGCGTCGGGCCGCAGGGAAGCCGGCCCTGGTAGTGACGAGCAGCAGCGGGAGCTGGGGGGGCAGGGTTACCCTTCTGTATGGCCGGCCATGGCCATGGTTGGAGGCTCGGAGCTCGAACTTGTGTAGTCGACAGCGAGGAAGAAACGGATGAGGAAGACACGGGATGAGCGCAGGAGGTCGACCGGAGGTGCGGCGGCGGGCCGGGACGGGATGAGAGCTCGTACGGGCGAGAGAGAAAGGAAGGGAGAGAAAAGGCAAACATGTCTTTTCCGTGTCCTGAGGGTCTGATCGACGATTCACAGGGCTTTTGAATTCATAGTTCTACAAGTTTAGTTTTCTTTTTATGAAAGTTCTACAAGTTTAGTTGATTAAAACTAAGGACTAAAGAAAATGATAGAATAAATGTTTCGTCTCCTTCCCCCAAGCGTCCTCCAATGGACGACTCGGGGTGACCTTGCCGGTGCTCAAGGCTCCCGGTTCTCGCCTCCCCTCCGGCCGCCGTCGTCGTCCTTCGGTGTGCGGCAGCGGCGGCCCTACAAAGAGTGAGCCGTCCATAGCTCCCCCTCCCTCCTCCACCACAACCCCTTACCCTCTTCTTCTCTGGCGGGACCGGATCTGGCGCCTCCACCTCCCCGCGCCCCTGTCTAGTGAAGAAGCCCTCGTTGTGGGCTACACGCGGTGGATGGCCAGTTCCGGGCTGGAGACCGACGGCCAGCACCAACAACTGCCTTGGTCGGAGGCGGTCGGCTAGTGGCCTAGCTAGGCCCGCACGGGTGCTGGCAACCAGGGCCAGATCTAGGCTGCCTGCCTTGGGCCGAGGCCGACGACGGCATGGCTGGAGCCAGCTGTGACCTGGCTGGCTGGAGCTGCCGGTGGCCTAGCTGGGGCCGACGATGACCCCTGGCCCTGGATCCGTGCTCGTTTCTAGGGCTGTTGTTGCTGGTTCCGCGCAGTGCCGAGTCAGCGCGGTGGCACCGCCTATGCCTACGACATTGTGGCCATGTGTGTCGTTGCTAGAGCCCTTGCGCCGGTTCCGGTCTCTTCGTCGGTGCGATCTTGGATACGTGGAGTTCTGGGCGAAAGCTCAGCTCAGTTTTGGCCGGACGACGACGGTGACGTCTCAGGTACCACATACCTCCTTGGAGGTGACGTTGATGAACCACATGCTTCCGAGCCGACTGCGTTGGATTCTGGGCGTAAGCCCCGCCTTACAAGATGTAAGGCCAGCGGCGATAGCGTCCATGGTGGTAACCTTGGGCATCATCCCCTTCCTGAAGGCATCGTTGAAGAATCTCTCATGGCTCGTCCCCCGTGTGGTTGCCGAAATCAGTGGCTCCTTCCATGTCGTCGGCCTCGCTGTGCCTGTATGTACCTATGATCTACTTGCAATGGTTTCTCCTGCAGCAATGGACCTTGTCGTTGTCATCTGGCTTTCATAGCGGATGCTTTGCCGCTATCGCTGTCTTCATGACGGATACTTGGACGTCATTGGTTCTTCTGGCGGATACTTTGCCACTATTGTCGGTGGCCTCCACTTTGTCATATGCTTTGCTGACGAGTGTGTCATGGTCGTTCCCCTGCGGATGCTTTGCCGCAGTGGGCGTCGTCGCTTCTTTCCCGGCGGATGCTTGGCCATCGATGGAATACCGGAATCCCTGGCGGATACTTGGTTGCCCTGTCTTCGCTGGTGGTTGCTTTGTCGCTGTTGCTACTTTGGGTGGATACTTTGCCACCATGGCATTGTCTTGTTTGTAGGCAACCATTGCGTTGTTGTATCTTTTTTTGCAGGCTCAGTTCGTATGTTCCGGGTGTTGTGGGCAGTCGCTCCTTCTTTTCCTCTTTACCTTGTTCTTACTATAAGTTGTATTTCAAGTCACTCACCACTAGGTTAGTGGTTTGTAATATGTGCTATGAGGGTTCTTTCATAGCTGTGTCGTGTAATTCTCTTCGTCTTAATGAAAAACGAGCTATATTCTCCGGTCGCGAAAAACTAAGGTCTAAAACTTTAGACCACTTTAGCTTGCTTGTGTAGTCTAAAGTTTTACTAGAGGGTCTAAACTTTAGGCCCCGTTCGGCTTGTTGAAACTTGGCTGAAATTGGTTGAAAACACTGTTTTGCTGAAATGTTGTGAGAGAAAAATATTGTTACAGCTGAAAAAAGAAGCCGAACAAACCGAATTTAAGGTAAGCCAAACGGGGCCTTAGAAAGCAATTTAAACCTTCTACTAGTTGGAGCATTAAAAACATAAAGTGGTCTAAATTTTAGTGGCAAAATTATCTGTCGTGACAATTTTATATAAAAGTAGCATTTCAACATAATAATATTTCATCCATTTTAAATTATAAGACGTTTTGACTTTTCTAAATACATTAATTTTACTATATATTTAGACATAGTACATATCTAAATACATAGGTGTTATAATTTGGAATAGATACGAGGAGGATTTGTTTTCTTAAAGGGTGTATACACTAGAGTGTACATGCCTGGTAGGCATGAAATCACTGACAAAGAGTTGCCTAGTTCCGATGAAATTGCAAGCAAGATTTGGAATTTAATAGAAGCGGGAATACTATGCGGTGAACCACGAGAAGTTAGAGCAAGAGCTCCGTTTAGGTATCGTAAACATCCCGAGTGTATCACGGTGTTGAAGCAGAAGAAACAGAAATATTTTCCTTTTATTATAGTCAATATACAGACTGTTATGCTAAATAATGTGCTTGTACCTTATGCCTCGGGGCTCTTAGTGATGAATCGGGGGATGATGTGGTTATCATGGATGATGAAATAGACATATATTTTTGTGAACATTACAATTCGATAATACCTTCCCTTGAATCAAGCCTCCGGGTGGTGTCCCCCGTGACCAGAGTTTGAATCTTTGGTCAGGCGAATTTCTGGTCGGTGGTGTGAAAAAAACCCTCCTCGCATGTCCCACGTTACCAAAGCCTCCTCGCATGTCCCACGTAAAATGGACGCAAAAAATAAAGCGCCCTCTCTCACGCATTTATGTGTTAGTATGCCTTTGTCGGCTGAAAGGCCAGCGCAGGGCCTCCGATTGAAGTCCAGCGTCGTCAGTTAAACTATCGGGGCATGGGGTAAAAAAATCGGGGTTTTCACATTATTTTTCTCGGTTCTGGGACCCGATGAAAAAAAATCATTTACCTTAGTTTCCAGCTAAAATAGCTGGGGTGTCTATCCCCGCAATTCCTAGAAGTCAATCAAACTTTATTAAATTTTTCTATTAGCACATCAATGTAAAATGCATATTATGAAAATATATTATATGATATATCTAATGATACTAATTAGTCCAGTGCCGTAAAATTAAGTTAAGAAACTTGATATTTTTCAGGTTGGAGGAAAACCAGCAGGGAAAATAGCCCAATCGAGATTTGGGATCTGACATCCTAAAATAAAATTGGAAAATTAATTTCTAATTTCTTCTCTTGGCTAGCTATGAGCCTATGACCGAAAAACACTTTGAATGAAAAGAAAAAAAATAAATGAGCCACCGGATTCCCTCGAAAGGAAACGGGCAGGTGGAGCTTTAGGGGTTGGGGCGGCGCGCAAAGTATTTATGTGTTCGCGGGCACAACTAGTATGCCTTTGCCGGCTGAAAGGCCAGCGCAGCCCAAGCCCACGTTAGCTACATGATTGAAGTCCTGCGCCTCGTCGAAGTTAAATTTTCTATCGGTGTAATCTGGACACACAAAAAACTACCTTATTTTTCTGTCGATGGTAGAAAAACCGATAAAAAATAAGTTTACTCTGTCGGTTTTCACATTATTTCTATCGGTTCTTGGGACCCGATAGAAAAATATTAATTTTTTTGTCGGTTCAAGGCAAACCGACAGGAGCATTTTAGTTTCCAGCAGTGGTATGCACTACACCTCTTTTCTTCAAATCAAGAAGACACGTGCAAGGCAGATGCCTCACAGTTCCTTGAGGTAAATGAAGAAGAATAATAGAAGAGAAATACTTTCCCTTGGTCCCTAAATAAATCAATTCCTAGAATCCATGTCAATCAAACTTTCTTAAATATAACTAACTTTATAGAAAAGAGTAATAACATGTACAATGTAAAATGGACATATTATGAAAATATATTATATGATATATCTAATTATACTAATTTGATACCATAAATCTTGATATTTGTTTTTCTAAAAATTCAATTAATATTTAAAAAGTTTAAGTTAAGACAACTCTAACAATATATTTATTAAGGATAGATGGAGGATAGATGGAGTGTCCTACACAGCAGGTTTTATGCCAATGCACATGGGTAATTAAAGCCCTCGAACCATGGCGCGCATCGAGATTTGGGATCTGTTCATCCAAAAAATACCTGTTCAGTATTTTACTCGGAAACCCGTGGATCCACAATCCCAATGCAGCAATTTTTCACCCACCGTTTTCATATTCTAATTTCTAATCATACTTGGCTAGCTATGAGCCTATGACCGACCTCCTTCGTTCTTTGAATGAAAAGAAAAGAGAAAGGTGAACTGAAACCCTGCATGAGCCACCGGATTCCCCTTCCACACTCTTGTTTGACCCTTGCCAGTTTGCCACGCACGATGACACGATCCATGGCTGGCAACAAAAAGCTGATGAATAATTTATAACATAGTCTTCAACCTTGAATAAATGCCCGAGTTTTTTTTTTGAAAAAAAATGATAAGTTCACAAGCACTAAGCAGACACGAGAACCAAGACAAAGAATCATTTTTGACAATTACTTATTACAAGTTGCGAGGGTGCAACTCTCATGCCGTGTAGCCACAATAAGGGAAAGGGAGCAGTACAGCAGCAAGCCGGTCGGCATCCGGCGGCACTATCGCCGCTGCGCGCCGGCAACGCCCCAGCCCGGCGCCATAACGACCACTTTTCTTTGTCGGTGCCGAGTTTTCCTCCTCGTCGCGCTTTGCGGGGCGTGCTTTACCTCATCTTCGCCCGACCAACTCCGACCTCAACCTCATTCTCGCCATGCCACACGCTTCCACGTCGCCAGTTTCAACGATGACAATCCATGGCTGGCAAAAAGCTGATGAATAATTTATAACATCGTCTTCAACCTTGAATAAATGCCTGAGTTTTTTTTTGAAAAAATGATAAGTTCACAAGCACTAAGCAGACACGAGAACCAAGACAAAGAATCATTTTTGACAATTACTTATTACAAGTTGCGAGGGTGCAACTCTCATGCCGTGTAGCCACAATAAGGGAGCAGTACAGCAGCAAGATGGTCGGCATCCGGCGGCACTATCGCCGCGCTACCGCAACGCGCAACCCGCATCGCCGTTGCCTTCCTCCCTCGCGGCGGTCGGCGGACCCGCCCCTCACTCTTCGGCCCGACCGAGCCATCCCTGAACTACGTCGTGTTCAACGAACCCGCCGCGTCCCGCCAGTCCGCGTATTTCATGGCGCACGACGACGAGGACCGAGGCGCCGCCAGGTGCAGACGGACCAGCGAGCCGGCCTGACTACGGCAAGGCGGTGCGTGGTGGCACCGGAGGTGAGGGATCGGGCGCCGTGTGGTGGTGGTGACCCGGCGCCCGGCGACCACCTGCTGCTGTGGGCGTTCAAGAACAAGGCGGACTACTGCCGCGTGCACAGCCTCGATGTGTTCTACAACGCGGCATTCCTAGACGCCGAGATGTCCGGGTTCTGGGCGAAGCTGCCGCTGCTGCGGGCGCTGATGCTGGTGCACCCGGAGGTGGAGCTCCTCTGGTGGGTGGACCAAGGTTTTAAATCTCCGGCTAAACCTCTTAGCGATTGAAGTATGCAAAAGCTACGAGAAGCTATAGCGGGCTATAGCTCTAGCTAATTTGTTTAGCGGTTTTGAAAAAAAGAGACAAAAATCATTGATCATTTCACATATTCATCAATCGTCGCTCATCAGTTCACAAGAACAGAGCTCCAGGACCATCACAAGACGTTTGGCATAACATATACAATGCTCATCATCAGTTCAAGCACAAATGCATTGACGAAATATTATCAGATCAATCAGCACGGTATGTGCCAAGCTCAAAGCACTCAGAACTACGGGTCATCCGTTGACAATTGGATGATCAATCAGCACGGTATGTGCCAAGCTCAAAGCGCTCAGAACTACGGGTCATCCGCTGACAATTGGATGAGTCCGCTTGACTTTTGCCCAGCAAAGCACTTAGCGGCCACAAAAGGAGGCTTATTAGCGGCTATAGCGGGCTAAATACAGCTATTAGCGGCAGCTAACTCATAGCGGCAGAAGTGAATTATCCTAGCGGCTTGTCTTCCTAACAGCTATCTCCAGCTAAAACTTGGTGTGGACTCCGACGCCGTGTTCACGGACATGGCGTTCGAGCCGCCGTGGGAGAGGTACGAGCGCCACAACCTGGTCCTCCACGGCTGGCCCGCCAAGGTATTCGAGGAGAGGAGCTGGGTCGGCATCAACACCGGCAGCTTCCTCATCCGCAACTGCCAGTGGTCGCTCGACCTCCTCGGCGCGTGGGCGCCCATGGGGTCACGTGGCCCCGTCCGCGACAGCTACGGCGAGCTCTTCGCCCGGGAGCTCTCCGGGCGCCCGCCGTTCGAGGCGGACGATCAGTCGGCGCTTGTTTACCTGCTCCTCACGCAGCGTAGCAGGTGGGGGGACAAGACGTTCATCGAGAGCACCTACGAGCTCAACGGCTTCTGGGAAGGGATAGTGGACAGGTACGATGAGCTGCGGCGGAAGGGGCGGCCCGCCGGGGGCCTCGGCGACGACCGGTGGCCGTTCGTCACGCACTTCGTCGGGTGCAAGCCGTGCCGCCGGTACGCGGACAGCTACCCGGCGGACCGGTGCCGGCGCGGCATGGAGCGCGCATTCAACTTCGCCGATGATCAGATACTGAGGCTGTACGGGTTCGAGCACGAGTCTTTCAACACCACCGCCGTGCAGCGCGGAGGAAACGAGACCAGCGGCGCGCTGGACGCGGACGACGAGGAGCTCGGCCGGCTATTGCACCCCACGTTCAGGGCTGCCAGGCCCACACAGACGTATGTTGACTTGTTTTTTTTTTTATTTCTCTCGTGCCCTCTCCCTTGTTACTGACATTCGACTTCATATTTTTATGGTCATTCTGGATTTACTATTGTACAAGTAGCAGTAGGCATAAAGGTTAGTAGTGGCTGTTTCACTTCAGATTTTTCTTTTCTCCTGAGTTACTAATTTTTAACTAAGGTTTCAGTTAATAACTAGATTAATACCAAGGCAGCTGTAGCTAACTTAGGATAAAAAGAAGCCACATATAGAGAAATGACTACGATGACCTCCCCACCTACCCTATTTCTCCATATCTCTCGATAATCTCTGGTTAGCCTAGAGGGGGTGAATAAGCCTGTTAAAATAAACACTCAAACTTTTATCAAAATCAACTCGGGAAACCCGAATCATTACCACTCGACAAGCGAGCACTATCGGGCAGTTTATTCAAATAGATACATCGAGTAAAAACACCGGAAGTCTTACAATAACATAGTTTACAAACCATTTGTTTCAAACCATACAACTAAGTTGAGTTCAAAATCAGTGGTATTATAACATATTACAAATGAAATCTACTTATTATCATCATCGCCTTCGAACAAAACTTAGATCGATCCAAAAGCTCATGAATTCCTTAGCTTAACCTAAACAAAGCGGATAGAATTCAGGATGCAGCTCATGAGATTCAAGGTATGGCTTTAGCAATAAGAGTCACAGATCATAAGATCATATACAAAGAGCTAGAAGTGGTAGAAACATCACACACAAGTAGATGAACCATAAACCCTAGAAATCACCTCAACAACGATATGAAATACAAATAATGTAAATCAAGCACAAAGTGACACATGATTTATCCCGTGGTTCGGCTCGCCACTAAGGCTTGTCTACGTTCACGTTGTTGAGGTTAGCCACTAAGGCTTAGGGCTTTGCAACTCTTTCTCGTTCTCAAGTCAAGAGACCCAACTCTTGATATGATGGGTTAGTTTACTAGCTTTAAGAGATGGTTACAAATCTCCCGGGCCTGCCACACAAGTTGGCAACCTCCTCAAGCTCCACATGATGCGGCGAAACATGATGCTCGATATGGATGCAAAATTCAAGGAGCCAAGCTCCAAGAGTAATAAACACAACTCAATCAAAACCAAACAAAAAACGTGAACCAAGTGCCCTTTTGAGTTAGGGAATCAAAGGATATGTTTTCTAATTGAGTTTGGAACCTTTTTCTCTCAAGGATTGATGGGAAATCAAGGGATAATACTTAGGAGCTCAAGGTCACAAATGGAGGAGAGAGAAGGGCACTCTTCTATTCTTGGGCGACCTGAATGAGTGGGGAGAAGAAGAGAGACGTTGGGGAGGAAGGGGAAGGGTATAAATACCCCCAGCCCCAATGGTCACTTAAGTCATGTAGTGCCTCTCTTTGCTTACCCGAATGGATTGAGTCAAAGCCTAGGGAAGGTGGTTCGACGATCAGCGCGAGCATGGAGCGAACAAAACGTCGTCGGCGATGGTGTACCAAATGATCGCAGTGGTCCAAATGAGCAACCAACTATGGATTAAGTACCATAGCATCGAGCAAGACAACAAGGGTAAGAAGTGTCGGTGGACGCCAGCGCAAGGAGTAAGCGAAGCTAGAACTAGCTTATCGGTGACGGTGGAGCACAACAACAATGACGGCGCTTGGCTCACCGAGATGAGCAAGGCGCCGGGAAAAAAATAGAACTATCAAAGCTATCTTCGAGGCTTAAAGCTGGACGCCAAAACAAGGACGACCGACTTGGTAACTGGATGTATGTGTAAGATTGAGCACTTGGTAGCACAATGTTAGTTGCAAAATTTAAAGCATTGTGTTCCTCTTTATAGTATGGGACATTTTTTCTATACTCAAATTAAAAATATAAAAGAGTTTAAACCTCCTTTGAGTTTGAAGCCATCACATTTGTAATTGAGGGCTCTCCGATTCCATGTAACATAACATAAAGATAAATATAAATACCAAAGTTTCCCTACTTGTCATCTCGATAAATCTTATTAGTTCTCTAATTGTAGTAGTCATTATCAGAAAAACCCACAATTAGGGCTTGATTGCACTTTTAATCTCCCCTTTTGGTGATTGATGACAACCCAATTAGTGCTTACAAAATATATGAAATAAAATACAAATCTCCCGGGTTGAGATTTTTTGAGCCATGGGTGTAGAGCCTCCCCCTAAATGTGTGAATAGAGAATTGAATTCTCAAATTGGCATAAGAAGCCAAGATTCACATTTTAGTGAAAGTGACAAGGCTCCCCCTACATCCATGCTCCTGTGGGTGCTGCACAACAAGTGTAAGAGTATGTAGATGTGATGATGAATGACAGATTCATACACAACTAGTTTTCTTTGTAATATGGGTTTTTCTATGTATAAAAGAGTTTAAACCTCCTTTGAGTTTGAAGCCATCACATTTGTAATTGGGGGCTCCTCCGTTTAGTGTAACATCCTGAATATAAATTCCATACTTGTCATCTCGATAAATCTCATTAGTTCTCTTGCGTAGTCATTATCACCAAAACCCACAATTAGGGCTTGATTGCACTTTTAATCCCCCCTTTTGGTGATTGATGTAACAACAAAATATATGAAATAAATACTGAGATTTTTTGAGCCAGATGTGTGAATATGAACAGGTACCACACAACATGTAACATATATAAAGATGCACATTCTAGCACAATATTATCACAAGCTACAGTAGATATTAATTCATATCCATATCCCCCACATATAAAGTACTTAGATAGCATTATTACATAAATAGAGTTTTTGAATTGTCTCTCAAACTCTCAACCTAACGAAGTCTAATCTAAACGAATAAGAACATGAAACTCCAGTTGCAGCAACCTCTCCATGTCGTCGAAAAAGTTATTTTCTCCCCTTTGGCATAAAGCACCAAAAAGAAAAGAAAAGAAGAAAGACCAACAAACTCACTCCTCGTCTTCTTAGATGGTGTCCTAATCGACATCATCGCCACTCGCAGCTCCACTAGCACCTGCAACATCCTCCTCACCACCATCATCATCGTCATTGGAGGAGGAAGAAGAGGACACCACCGCCCTCCCTTGGCGATGGGTGGTTGAAGTGTGGCGCTCACGCCTAGTGCTCCTCCTCATGGACTGCAAGGTGGAGCTCAACCTCGTGTGAGGGTCAAGCTCTGGCTGCTCCTGCTCCTCCTCCTCCTCCTCCTCATCTTCTGAATCTGTGTCGGAGAGGCTAGGGAGGTTGTCAAACCTCGGCGGTGACTGAACTGGAGAAAGAGGTGATAGCCCTGCACACTCTCTAGCCTCTCAGTTGGACTCATGGTTCTCCAACCGATCCTCATATGCGGTCCTCAGCTGCATAGGTGCAAGTGGTGAAAATAGCCTTGATCCATCTCCCAAACTTCTCCATCTTCCTGTCCTTGCGAGGCCTAGAGCGGGAGGACTCAGGCACGTCCTCAACTGATGGAGAGCGTCTCACTGCCCTGCTAGCACCTGAGGCCTGGGTCTTCTCAATCTTATAGATGGTGTGGAGACCATATTTATCAAATCTGTAACCGGTGACCCTCTCAATCATGAACATAAGATAGGGGGCATAGGGCATCCCCTTTCTCCCATCCTCCATGGCATTCCTCAGCTCATGCCACATGAAGCGAGGGACATTGAACCTATCACCTCCAGGAGCAAACCTAGCAAACACATTCCTCACATAGCCATTAAGATCTGAGGCTGCTCCATCCTTGGGATTTATTATGTGCCTAATCAGATTGTTTAGAATATAGTAGTAGCTCTTGAAACCACTGACCTTACCATCTGCATTTCTCCTATCAATCCACATATATGCAATGTCACGGATCTCAGCTCTAGCCTTATCATGAATATAAGTGAAGCCCCACTCCTCTCCAAAACCAAGGATCGGCTAAAAGTCTCAAAGTCAACCCTATAGTGTCATCCCTCAGTCGTCCAGTGAATCTCATCATGTGTAGATATCATAGAAAAAGGTAGCATGAAACTAGGCTAGCACTTCCTCATTCCAATTGTACCGAAAACTCATGATATCAGTGAGGCTAAAAAGCTCACAAGCCTTGATCACTTTGTTGAATTCTGGCTCATTCTTCTCTTCGTCTCTTTCTAGTCAACATACTGTATCTTGACAATCATGGATTTCTTGGAGTTGAAGATCATAGAGGCATAGAAGTTGAAATGAAACTCATTCCAAAACATGTAGTCTATCCTCAAATCCTTTGGCTGCTCATAAGCATTGTTCTCACGTGCTTCTTCCACCATCTTTAGCTTTCCTGCATAATTGAGCACGTGTGTCAATGGGACACCTCATAATCACCTCCTCAGAATACTCTCTGATGTAACTCCTATCAAACTCCTCAAGGTGAGGTGGAGTATCAGGGCAAGCACCTAAAGGAATGGTGCGGCCAGCCCTCTCCAAGTTCTCCTCATCTTGGATCAACTGATCTCTCCTCCCCCTATCACTAGCCTCCTCTCTTCCAACTGCATTGCTGCTGCCCCTGTGGTTCGCCCACAACCATGACAAGACATCTGCTTGTCATGAGGCTGTGTCGTCTTCCTCTTCCCCCTCCGGTCATCTTCACCTCTAGAGGCCATCTATGCAAAAACACGGACCAATATGAGAAACTATACAAATGGAGAGTAGAAGTTACCTTATAAAGCAAGTTAAGTACTCAAGAAGAGTCAACGTGCAAGTGAGGGAAGCAGCTGATGTGGTACTGCCCCCAGACATGCGGCATTGCCTCGCCTGGGAGCAGCACTGCCGCACCAGCTGTTTCACCAAGACTGCATTTTGCATCTTCTTATCTACTGAACTTACTTTCTAATTTAACTCCCAGCCCACTATACAATCTCAGCAAGCATAAACATGTCTATGTCATTGATTCATCTAGATATGATTGAGAGAAAACCTAGTAATTATGTCGGTGCGAAATTTGGCCGACAAGTAAATATTTGTAGTTTTGCCGTGCGTTGTGATCGGATGTGGCCGAGCACTCAATAACACAGGATTTATACTGGTTCAGGCAACGTGCCCTACATCTAGTTGAGGTCAGTCGATGACTTTATTCCTGAGCCCAGGTGCTCGAAGTTTGCTGTGGGGTTACAAACGAGTAAGGAATGAGAAGGGGGTGTTAGAGGCATGGTCGGACTCTGAACTGAGTGGCCGAGAGTGACGGGGGCTCTAACGTATGCTAAGTATATGGAGCATATGCTCTGTGTGTCTCTAAAGCTTGTTGAGCTGTTGTGTTCTCGAGTCATCGAGAGAGTCTTTGAGAGAGAGCCAACGTTGTTTTTTACGCATCCCCTTTTATAGTTGAAAGGGATGGCCTTACAAGTCAGAGAGAAAGTGTATACGTGTGCTGCCTAGTCTTGTTGCTCACGCCATCAGGTATGGGATGGCTGCCAGCGCTCACAATACTGTTTATGCCCAGACACATTTGGTAGGCTCTATCGTGTTCGCCTGGTACGGCAAATGTCGGCACCCACAATATTGTTTGTGGTCTGACGTGTCTAGAAGGTTGTATAGTGTCCGTCTATCATGACCTGGAGGCACCATCTTGTAGGTGTGTAGGGTATGGTAGGGTACGGTCCTCGGTATTACAGTTGACTTGAGTGCCTTACCTTATCTGCTCTGCCTGCTCCCTAGGCCCACACCGAGCGGGCGTCCCCTGTCGGTCGTTCCTAGTTGTCCCCACCGTGTCGATCGGGAAAGAGCAGTGAGCAGAGGTCCGACGTATCCTTGGTCGGAGAAAGGGGTCAGGTGAGGCAGAGCCCATGACCTAGAGGTCGGGCGAGTGTGGGGCCTACCCCCAGAGGTCAAAGATGCCGATCGGGGACCGGATCTTGGTCTTGGCCTGTTATTATGTATCTGGGCTAGCCCAGGCATGTGCTGTCGTTGCGCCGCCTGCTGGGCTAAGTTTTGTAGGGAAGTGGGTCCATTGGGGACCCTGGGTTTATGAACCCGACAAGAGCCCTTGAGCCCTTTTGGGACTTCTGTGAAGTCGTGAAGGGGATGTTATTAGAACTTCGGTGTTTTCCCCCTTGGTTTGTTGTACCGCGTAGGGTAACCGAGTAGGATTTAGGCACCCAGCCTCTATGTGGAGGACTATCAAAGGTCGTGGAGGTGCACAAAGTGGATACGGGCGCCCAACCTCCGAGGGGAGGACTAGCGAAGTCCGTGGAGGCGTGTCGGAGGGATATTGGCACCTATCCCCTGAGGAAGGGACCGGCAAAGGCCGAGAGCGCGCCATGTAGACATAGGCGCCCAGCACCTGAGGAGGAGACTTGTTGGTAATCCATTTTCCACTGGGCATGCGTGAGCGCACCAGGTGGGTGTAGCCCCCGAGCCTGCGGCCGACTAGGGGAGTCGATCGGAGGCTGAGTTGGGGCTGTGGACTCTTGTGCCTCTTCTGGTTGGGTTGTTCGCCCGTGTCTGTTCCATCCGCAACCTATGCGGTTTGCTGGACTCTCGAGTCAGGGTCGGGTGGCCCAAGCCCCTGACGCTCATTGGGCTCGGTAGGGGTCAGTCGAGTTTCATGCATCACCACATCCGTGGTTTCTACAACCGGAGGGGTTGAGCTAATGTCGCTTGCCGCGATGGCTCGAGTGATGCGCTCGGTGAGCTCACTAACGGGCATGTCCGAGTGGAATCCGGGTCCATCATTCGTAACGGGGTCGGCATAACCCTCGTGTGGCATTCCACTACTCCTTAACCCACCTCCTAGCAGATGCCCGAGCCATTCCGGAGACCGACTTAGGTGGCCCGTTGGCCTCCCCTCGATAGAGATTCTGTGGGCATGGCTCAAGGTTAGGATCGAACAAGAAGGTTGAGATGACCCTGTCCGCTTCTAAGCGGATCGGGCAAAGGCCGCTAGGGCTCATCTGTGTTTTCTCTCCTGGCTCTATTTGACATGAGGTAGCCTCGAGCCCTTCATGGGCTAGCCTTTGAACCCCGATCGATCACCGCTCATATCGAATGAGACGACTACCGCTTCATGACGCGACGCGAAGCATTGTGATGCAACAATTGCATATGCAATGCTTGGATGTATGGGATGAATGTATGAATGCATGCATGAGAATGGATAAATGAATGATCATGCACTGGGAAAGTAGAATGGGGGATGGTAAAGTTACCTCGACGGCTCGAGTGACGGGTTTGAGGAGCTCCTATCGGATATGTCCGTGTGGAATCCGGGTTCATCGTTCGTGATGGAGTCGGCATAACCCACATGGGGCATCCCACTGCTCCTTACCTGTCTCTCGGCAGCCGCTCGAGCCGTCCGATCGACTCGGGTGACCAGTTGGCCTCTCCTCGATGGAGATTCCATTGGTGGGCCCTCCAAACCCTGCCTGGGAAGGCGGAGGGTCATTTGCGTGTGGTTGCACCTCAATTTCCCATGCCCAGGTTGTAGTAGTGGTGGGCCCCGGCCAGCCCACGTTCCATTGGGTAGGCCACGTTCCATTAGCCAGGGCCATGAACCCAAGGGGTTAGGCAAGACAGAGTAGGTCACCGCGCGTTGGGTCATGGAGGCTCGTTGTTCGACCATGGCTGCAGATGTGCACCGGGAAGATGTCGTCTAGTCTGGAGGCAGCGGAGGCTGGGTCAGAGGCGAGCGTCGTCCCACCCCCACCGAGCCGAATGTTGTTCCAACCATAGCCGAGCTGCCTTCATCCTCATCAATCGCATCGTCAGCCGACGCGGGGGGTCATAATGGAATTAGAGTAGAAATAGTCAGTTTATGTAAAACATGAGTTCATGGGGGAGCCTCGTGTGAACAGTTTTACATTCGTGAATATTTTAAGTTTGTTTTGTGATGAAATCACTCATGAGGGGAAGCTTGTCCCGTCCGCCCTTGTTTTTATCCTTGCGTAGCTTTGTTTTTTGTCCTTTCTTTTCACACCTTCCTGTTGACCCATAGGCTGCAACCTTAAGAACCCGAGCGTGGCCTACGAGGCTCAGCTGTTCTTAACCATAGGTCGTGGCGGGGTGTGATCAGTTGGGAGGTTAAAGCGCAAGTTACATAGGGTAATCAAAGGAATAGAATGCCCTTTTGTTTGGGCGACACCCTTTTGTTTGGGCAAAAAGTATTAGTACATGATAGTAAAAAAGGAGGGTGGTATGCACCCCCATGACCCCTGCCGAGAGTGCTCGGGCTGGGCCACTGTAGGAGCAAACATTGAATGGAAATAAATGGTAAGACCGAGCTTTAGGGAAAGAAACGACGTAACTGTTTGATGTTCCATATGTTGGTGAGAACATTGCCATTGTCGTCCTTCAGCCGGTAGGCGCTTGGTTGGATCACCTCGGCCACCGTGTATGGTCCTTCCCATGGTGGAGAGAGCTTATGTTTGTCCATGGTGGACTGGGTCCTCCTAAGTACGAGATCACCGACCTCGAGGATCCTCCCCTTGATTTTTCTTTCATGGTACCTACAAAGAGTTTGCTGGTAACGAGCAGAGCGGATGACGGTCGGGCGAGGTAGAGCCCATGACCCAAGGGTTGGGCGAGGCGGAGCCCTCGACCCAGGGGTTGGGCGACGTGGAGCCCGTGACCCAAAGGTCAGGCGAGTGTGGGGCCTGCCCCCAGAGTTTAGAGGTGCCGATCGGGGACCGGATCATGGTCTTGGCCCATTATTATGTATCTGGGCTAGCCCAGTCATATGCTATCATTGCGCCGCCTACTAGGACGAGTTTTATAGGGAAACGGGTCCATTGAGGACTCGGGTTTATGAACCCGACAAATCATGAATCTTAGCATTGGGAGCTGAGTCAAATAGATAAAGTGACTCAACCATCGAACCAAGAGTTTAGCACTGCCAGCTTTGCCATACAGAGGTGCGACACTGCCGCGCTGAGGGTGCGGCACTTCCGCAACAGTTAATTTGGCTCCAATGTTGAATCACGATTTCTACTTCAATCAATCCTCAAAGCACATCCAAACTACTATATGCCTTCCAATCAACCATCCAAGATAACTAGAATCGACACATTACATAGATCGGAAAGGATTAGGATTTCACCATGGTTTTTGCGGATTTGGGGAGGAAAGAGATGAAATGGCTCCGCCCAAGAGCTTCAGCGGCCACCGATGATGAGGGAGAAGGCTGGTGGTGGCCGCGGCACTACCGGACGGTGGCGGCGGTGCAGGGCGACGACGCTGGCTAGCGACAGAGAGAGGGCGGTGCGACAACGGGTAATAGTGAGAGAGAGAGGGTTACCATAGGCCAACAGGTAAAAAGGGGTAAAGATATGGGCCCCCACGGTGATAGCCAATGTGGGCTGAATTTCGATTGAAATTCAAAGTGTGGCACTGCCGCAGTCCAAACGCGGCACTGCCGCAAGGCAGGCGCAACACTGCCGCACTCCCAGGACAACAGACTTAGCAACTAACTAAATACCTCTATATATATAGGATATGGACACATATCTCAAGCATACTATGATCAGCAGTAGACAATCAATACAAACAATGATCATAAAGCACTTGTTTCTTATGATAAATCATTTTGAAGCACAATATTTAAACTTTTGGAATTTATTTCTCCTATCCATGCTAGTTTATCAATCAAGGTATGCTATAGTTCAAACAACATTACGAGAATCAAGTATATTTAGCTTATTACGCAAAGCACAAAATCATGACTCATCGAGAGGCTTAGTGAAGATATCGGCTAGTTGCCTTTCGGTGCTCACATGGCGAATTTTGATATCTCCTTTGGTTTCATGGTCTCTCATGAAATGATGTCGGATGTCTATGTGCTTAGTTCTTGAGTGGCTTACGAGATTGTTGGCGAGTTTTATGACACTTTCATTGTCACACAAGAGTGGGATTTTGGTGAAGTGACATCCGAAATCTTAAAGGGTTTGTCTCATCCAAAGTAGTTGAGCACAACATGCAACGGCTGCAACATACTCAACCTCGGAGGTGAAAAGGGCTACACAATTTTGCTTCTTAGAACTCCAAGACACTAGGGATCGTCCAAGGAATTGACGTGTCCCTGAGGTGCTTTTTTTATCTACTTTGCAACCGGCGTAATCGGAATCCAAATACCCAAGTAGATCAAACTTAGAGCCCTTAGGATACCATAAGCCAAGGTTAGGAGTGTAACAAAAATCTCAAGATTCTCTTAATGGCCACTAAGTGGCATTCTTTTGAGTTAGCTTGAAATCTATCACACATGCACACACTAAGCATATTATCGGGCCTAGATGCGCACAAATAAAGTAGAGAGCCGATCATGGAGCGATATACCTTAGTATCCACAACTTTCCCTTCATCATTAAGATCTAGATGTCCATTGGTTGTGTAGCACCTGGTTTTAAAGACAAAACCAGATACACACTATATGTGAGCCCAGGAAGTCAAATCTCCTATATAGCCACAAATAAGGGTAATATCAATAGACAATGCTTAAATACATAATGTATTAGTATAAGGAAAATAACCTCAGAGTATAGACAGCGGAATGACAACTCCGATCTTCAGGAGAAGACTCCAAATCCACATGGAAGACTGACTGGTTGACCACAAGTCTAACTCCTCCAAACCAGCAATTAGGAACCCATCCAGGGATTTTTATCCAAAGTATAGAAAATTAAAGCAAGCGTAAGTACATCTCATACTCAACAACATAACATGGGGTTCATGAGGCTCAAAAGGCTGACACTGGTTTAACTGCGATTAGCTTTTGATTATCATAATTTTAGCAATTGGGTAGCAACAAGTTTATCCATAAGCCCATAAACACATGATCAGGTAAACATGAATAATGAATAGCATAAACAATTAATCATTACTACAATTATCCATTAGTGATCATTTCTATTTTATAAGGGTCCAAGGCCGCTCGTGTCCGTGAGCACGGCTGTTATAACAGTTTTACACTCTGCAGAGGTTGTACACTTTCACCATGAGTCGTGATTTATCCTTTCGCCCAAGGTAGCTAATCTCTTGACCCACTTCCAAGGAAGGTCGGTAGGGTTCACTATGAAGCCTTTCAAAGGTTCATCTAACAAGTTAGGGCCGCTAAGGTTTTCCCATCAATAAGCATGAACCCCCCTCCAAGGAGTGACTAACAAAGTGCACCCTCTTGGTAGGCCGAGATCATACCCGTCGGAGACCCCTCTTGCTCCATAAAGGTAACCACTAACAAGCTAGAAAATGTCCCCATACTAAGCTAAAGCCAGAGCCATATAGCCCTCACAGCTGTACTATAAGTCCCGGATGATCGCTTACAGATAAGTCCTTAGGGAGAGAAATCTAGAGCATTTAGAAAGTAGTTAAACACTATAGCCCCCTGTTTTCATGTTACTAAAAAGTCATGTTTTAATGTTTATTGCATATACCATTAGTCAAGTTATAAGATCATGGTTTTGGTTAAGCACTAGCAAAAACTACCCAATGCAATATCCCAAAGGTATCAATGTACAAGATATCAAATATCTAGGATATCCTTATTGGCAACAAGGTAGACACATGCAATATGAATTAAGTGATTAAAGGTGAATAGGTAACAAGGATGGTCCCATGCTATACTTGCCTTACACACTCGATCCTTTGGTAAGCTTTAATCTTCAACGTCCTTCTTCTTCTTCTGGATCACCACGTGTATCTCACAGACTGGACATAATCATAGAACACCACACAAACATCCATACACATACATGCATAGCATACAATTGCATCTATATCAGAACAGTACGCCAATCATAAAACAATAAGTAAAGAGTTTGAAATATGATTCTACGCATCGCTACGAACACATAGTCGCGAGAGGCACGCTAATCGGAGCTACGGTTGAAAAGTTACAACTATCGAGAGATTTGCTTTATACGTGGAAAAGAAGGTTATAGGCTTCATTTATTTTAACTATATAAATCCATATAAGATATTTTACAAATAATATAGATTGAATTAAGTAAATTTTAGATTTGAATTATAAACTTAAAGTAAAACAAATCTTTACATATGAATCCTGCGCCCAAACCGCGGCCAGCCAGCGTGCCACGTCACGGGCTTTTCACGGTCGTTCGATCGGGCGCGCGGACGGCCTAGATCGGGCGAGCGGTGGTCATTTTTCGAAAAACCCCTTCTATTTTTTGGAAATCAACCCGCGCTCCAGAGGCCCTCTCAGTATATTTTGCAAAAAACACCTCAGATTATTTCGAAATCAACCCACAGTCCCACGGGCGAGCGCTGGCCGTGGGGCAGACCAGCCGCCCTCCGGTTCTCCTTCCTTTCTCCCTCGCGCCTCCCCCTGCCTCCAGCGTCTGCTCCGCCCCTCCCTCGCGCCGCACTTTTCTCCGCTCGGTGTCCTATCCGCCCAAGGTCAGGTGGCGTCCTCCCTTCCTCCCCAGGCGACAGTGGGCACAAGGCGGCGGCGGGCGCACCTCGTGGGCGGCGCGCCGGTGTGGCCGGCACCTTCCTCTCTCTCTCCCACTCTCACGACATGGCGCCGCACCGGCCGGCCCCGACCATGGCGGCCTCCTCATGCTGTGCGCGGCCGTCGACCTCGGCCGTGGGCGCCCCCCGGCACGGCAACACGCGGCACGGCGCGGGCAAGGTGAGCGCGCGGGCACGGGTCCCCGCATGCCTAGACCCGGCTCGCCGCCTGGCCACCATGGGCGCGGGCGCCCCGCAAGCGCTAGGGTGGCTGGGGCCACCACGCCGTGCACCCCCCTCCCACCCAGAAGCCGGGGTCGCCAGGCTAGCAGGCGCCGCCGTGCCTGCGCCGACCGCACGCACCACCGCTGCCCGCGCTGGATGGCGCCTCGCCCTCCTCGCCCCGAGCTCACAACTGTGAAACCACGCGGAGCTCATCCCCTCCTCGCAAGTTTGAGAAGGTGCCAGTCCCTGCTTTACAACCACAGGCGCAGGCGAGCGCCCTGCCCTCTCCTCCTAGCCACGCTGAAGAAGTCGAGAGATCCCGGGAGCTAGCCGTGCATGTGCCCTAGGAGCCGACGGCCGAGCACTCGCCTGCCTCTGAGACACTGTGGGAGGGGAGCCTACCCCCCTATTCAAACTTAGCTCCATGAGTGATAATCATATCCACACTATTCAAACTTCTAAGGATGTAATTTCGCTTTAACTTATTTCCATGCACCTGCTTCCTATGGACTTTCTGTTCTAGCTCTTGAGAGCTGACCTGTTGCACTTCATCATCAGGTTGCTGATACTGATTCTTATATGTACTCACAAGTAGATTCATAGGATGTGACTGATATTCTGGTTGCGTAGCGAATCGAGGATGAGTGTTCCTTAGCTGGCATTGAAGATCATGTTTTCTCTTCTTCTCTTCCATCAGCTGAGTCTGCATCATCAAAGCTTGCTCTATAGTTGGGGGACTTGATAGCGATGGATTAGAAGTGGGAATATTCCTTCCAACATCTTGTGAAGCACTTCTCCTAGTAGAGGCCATCTGTTTCCAACATATATGCATTAGGATTCAGTCATTCATAGCATTCTTTACTGTAGTTTCAAGAGATGACAAGATAGGATTGATAGTATGAAAGACTAGAGAAAACCCCAAAACCCCAACCATCGAGATATCCAATTCTTCCACATGAAACACTAGAATGCAAGAAAACTTCATCTTGCAAACCCTTCAACTTGGCTACCCCCCTTAAGATAAGGTAAAGTAGGGGACACCAAAGTATAGCTTGCATCGTCTTGTGATTGAAGTCTACTGGTGTCCAAAATTTCCTCATGATTTTTATCGTCCAAAATCAGAGATATGAACCGATAAAGACAGGCTGCTCCAAAGACAGGATAGGAAAAATAGAATAAAACCATAACCCAACTATTTATTTCATTAATCCTTATACCTTAGGCCTATAAACTAAATGAAATTGTGGGAACACCCAACAAGATCATTGCAATCATTACAAAGATGCAAAACAAGCATAAACATAATGACAAATCAACAAAGCACTTAAAGTTGTTGAGCTCTTCTTGCATGGCCATCACCGAATCCGGGTCTCCAAGTGCTTGTTCTACCTTAAGAGGTTCCAAAGAGGAAACAAATAAGTAATATTGGCAAAAGTTTGCTAAATATGAACGAGTTGTTACCCCATTCGAAGACTCCCAAGGATGTTGTCAATGTAATGATCCCGTTGTATTGTTTGCCTTAGCCTTGGATGCTCAATGGCCTCTTGTTTATCTTCTAGACCTTCATCATCTTCTTTCTCAAATATGGGTTGTAGGTCTTGTCCACGAGCTGGAATTGAATCAGCTACTGCTGACTGTGAAGGTGCGGCACTGTCGCATGCAAGTATTGCAGCAGGTGTCTGCTGCTGTTTAGCATCAGGTACATCAGCGAAAATAGGTGTAGCAGCAACTTGAGGAACCTCCACTTCAGTGACTTCATCTTCTTGTGGTCTAATATCACCAATAGCCAATTGTTTAATTGCTTCACATGGTGGATCCTCTTTTCCTACAACACTTGAATCAACTTGCTCCACTTGAGAGCCATTAGATTCATCAAATGTCATGTCTACCGCAATCTCAACTCTTCCAGAGGTTTTGTTGAAGACACAGTAGGCATGCTCATTTGATCCATAACCAAGAAGAAAACCTTCATTAGCTTTAGGTGCAAACTTAGAGGTTTTGGGTTTCTTGTTAAGTATGAAACACTTGCACTGTTGTTGTTCTTCAAAACAAAGCATGATGTCAAACTTTGTCGAGGTGCATAGGTCTTTGGTTGATATGCATACTTGTTCTTGTTGCCCCACATTGATTCCTTAGGCTTCTGGAAAACGTATTTCTGTTGGTACACCTTCTTGGGCTTAATTTGATTAGGAACAGAATTGGTAGCCTTCCCATTTTTGTGGGGCGCGGCACTACCGCCCTTCACCATGGCACTGCCGCTCAGGGATGCTGCACTACCACGGTCTGTGCAGACTGATCTATACCAATTTTTCCCTTCCTCTCAAACTGCACACACTCATAGCCATTCACTATCCTTCTTCCATTTGTCTTGGCTCCTTTTGTGTGTCCAAGCCCATGCTTGATTGAGGGATGCCTTCCTTTCTTGAATTGTGGCCCTTTTGATTCATTATTCTTCTTATCATTGGATTGGGTCTCACCCATCCACCCTTTTCCAATGATTTCATTGAGCCTAGTAATCTCCTTTCTCATAGCCTCCATGTTTGCAAGATTAGTGGTATAGGCATTCATATCAAGATTAAGACATTTTCCACAACCTTGACTAGTGGAGGGAGTAGAGGTTTTCTTTGCCTTAGGGAGATGTGAGTTGCTATCCCAAAGAATGTTATATTGCATCTCAAGTTCTTTGTGCTTTTCATCCAAGTCACAATACCTTTTCTTGAGAGCTTTATTTGCTTTCTTTGTAATAGCATGATCCTATTGCTCTTTGGCCAAAGCCTTACGCAAGGATTTCACCTCACTCCTCTCTAATGCAAGAGCTTCTTTGCTTGCAATGTAGAGATCCTCTTGTTGGATAAGAGTCTCTTCTCTAGATTCTAGCTCGGATTGGACACTCTCTAAATCCTCCATTATCTTAGTGATGAATAATTTGGTCTTTCCATCCAAATTTTTAGTTATCATGTTTATTTCTTCATCACTAGATTCTTCATCACTAGAGTTATCACTAATATCACTACTAGAGATATCACTAGGAGGTGGAGATTTGGCCTTTGATTTGGATTTTACCTTTCCACCCTTTGCCTTGAGACAAATGTGAGGGGAGTAGTAGTCACCATCGGACATGTTGTTGAAGAGCCTTGGTGTAGGGGATGACTTGTGAATAGCAACGGTTGCAACCTTCTTATCATCTTCACTTGTGCTCTCTTTAGTTGAGTCCCATTCATGCCCAATGTGAGCCTCTCCCATGTTCTTCTTGCTCTTCCTACGGTCGGCCTTGTCCTCTTTTTGTATTTGTTGTCCTTGATCTCATATGTATACTTGGCAATGAAGTGATCGGTGCTACCACAATTATAGCATGTCCCCTTTTTCTTGTTTAGAAAGTTTCTCTTCACTACCTGATAGCCTTGCTTCTTTAGCCCCTTGTGAAACCTCTTCATAAAGAGAGCGACATCATCAACCTTCTTATATTGATTATCATCATTTTCACTTTCACTTGAGGATGATGTGGTTTCTACTCTCTCTTAGACTTGCTTGATTGCTTTGGGCTTGCTAGTTGAAGCTTGCTTGTTGGTCTTGGACTTGCTTGTAGAGCATTACTTGCTTGATTTGTTGGCCTTGAGAGCTACATCTTTGATCTTGATGCCTTCTAGCTTTGCTTGCAATTCTCCAAGCTTCTTCCTCTCATTTGCTTCTTCTCTTTGCATGTCAAAGGTCAAGATCCTCCCAAGTACATCATTTGGTGTGAAGTACTCAAACTTCTTCTTGTCTCTAATTAGAGTCACTATAGTCTCATTTCTAGGTGAATAAGCCTCCAACATGATCTTGACAAATTTGTGATCATCTAGCTCATCACAACCATAGCCTCTAATCTTGCCCACCATTGTCATCAACCTATCAAACATCTCTTGTGGCTCCTCTCCATCCAAGATTACAAACCAGTTGAGCTTTGACATCAACAAATCAATTCTTGCCTTTCTCACTTTGTCAACCCCTTCATGTGCTAGGTGCAAAGTGTCCCATATTTGCTTGACAACATCAACCTCAATCACTCTATTGTACACATCACCATCCAAAGCACTAAGCAATACACTTGTGGCTTGACCATTGAGGTGAATGATTCTCATCTCTTCTAGTGTGGTTCTTGGGATCAACCGGTGGCTCAAATCCATTGCAAACAATCTCCCAAATGCTGGGGTGAAGACCTATAAGATAGGCTCTCATCAAGTTTTTTCACTTGGCAAAGTTAGTCGCATTAAAATGAGGTGGCTTGCCCATGGGCACATTGATGAAAGACCTTCGATCATGGTTAGTCATAGGTATAGAAGAATAGTTAAAGGATACGGCGGCATATTTGTTGTTGTTGGCCTTGCCCTTCTTCTCCTTCTTGTCCCCCTTTGACACTTGATATGACTCATCATCATCTCCATCTTCAGAACTACTTGATATCACTTGATGATGCATTTGTTGCCTTCTCTTCTTCTTCCTAGCTTCTCTTTTTTCTTCTTGCTTCTCTTTTGAGCTTTCTTTCTTCTTTTCTTTGCTTCTTTTCTTCTAACCGCTCCTCCTCCTTCTTCTCTCTTGTTTCTCTTTTGAGCTTTCTTGCCTCCTTCCTTCTTCTTCTCTCATTATCATTGAGAGCTCTTTCGGCATTGGTAGCCTCAAGATGCGGTAGTGTGGTGTTGCTTGTTGTTGACACGCTCAACTCGCTGTTGTCCGTGTCGACATCCACCGGCTTCATGCCACTAGTTCCTCCTTCGGGATCCATACCTCACGCGGTGAAGCGCGCATGAGGTAACTTGGCTTTGATACCACTTGTAGGATCTCTGGTTAGCCTAGAGGGGGGGGTGAATAGGCATGTTAAAACAAATACTCAAACTTTTATCAAATTCAACCTACGGCACTACCGGACAGCGGCACTGTCGGGCCAGAACAATGGCACTGCCGCACCTATGACAACTTTGAGTCGGTTCAAAATCAGTGAATGGAAACTTAGATCGGAGAAATTCCTTAGCTTACTGCAGGTATGAGAGTCACAGATCGAGAGCTAGAAGTGGTAGGAACACCACACACAAGTAGATCAACCACAAACCTTAGAAATCACCTCAACAATGATGTGAAATGCAAATAATGTAAATCAAGCACAAAGTGACACAATAATTTATCTCTGTGGTTCGGCTCTCCACCAAGGCTTGCCTATGTCCATGTTGTTGAGGTTAGCCACTAAGGCTTAGGGCTTTGCAACCCTTCCTCATTCTCAACTCAAGAGACTCAACTCTTGAGATGAGGGGTGAGTTTACTAGCTTCAAGAGATGGTTACAAACCTCCTAGGGCTGCCACACAAGTTGGCAAGCACCATGGGTGACACTCTAGCTAGCTAGGAGCCAAGGTCCAAGAGTAATATACACAACCGCCAGCCAAAACATGAACCAAGTGCTCTTTTGAGTTGGGGAATCAAAGAATCTGCTCTCTAATTGAGTTTGGGACCTTTTTCTCTCAAGGATTGATGGGAAATCAAGGGAGAATGCTTGGGAGCTCAAGGTCACCAATGGAGGAGAGAGGGAAGGGCACTCTTCTGTTCTTGGGTGACCTAAAAGAGTGGGGAGAAGAAGAGAGACGTTGGGGAGGAAGGGGAAGGGTATAAATACCGCCCAGCCCCAAGATCACTTAAGTCACGGCAGTGCCATGGCTCAAGTGCGGCAGTGCCTCTCTTCAGGTGCGGCACTGCCACACTAGGCAAGACAGCAAGGGTAAGAGTGAAGTGTTGGCTGTCTTGGCTGAGTAACTGAGGATATATGTGTAAGATTGAGCACTTGTAGCACATGTTAGCTTAAGCATTGTGTCCCCCATTATAGTATGGCTTTTCCTATACTCAAATTCGAAATATAAAAGAATTTAAACTTCCTTTGAGTTTGAGTCCATCACATTTGTAATTAGGGGCACCTCCATTTTGTGTAACATCCTCGAATATAAATTCCCTGCTTATCATCTCGATAAATCTCATTAGTTCTCTAATTACGTGGTCATTATCACCAAAACCCACAATTAGGGCTTGCTTGCACTTTCACTCCCCTATCCCTATGTCTCCCTCTCCCAATCACCCACGCCGCTGCTTGTGCCATCATGCGTCTCCACCCAGCCACCGATGTCCCATGCAGAGAAGGTAGGGCTAGTCATCCCGGACCACTTGCCTCCACCATGCATCTAGATCTAACCATAGGCGTCCCGCACTAGGAAACAAGTTTGGTCGACCTAGATCCACACCCATCCTAGCTGCCAACCTCCTTGTCCATTGCGTGTCTAGCTCTAGCTATGGTCTACCAGCCTTAGCCACTTGTGTCCTTGCCCGTTGGTCCACAACATACCCTAGCATAGCTCCACACCCAAGCATTGACAAGGGTGGTGACAAGGAGATGATATGGTAGAGGAGGATGAAGGACAGTAGATGTGTTTGAGGAGAGAGTGGCTTGGAGTGGGAGGATGCGAGGGCGATTATCATAGGCAATAAGGTGGGTGTGAGGAGCGAGAAAAGAAATGGTACTCTAGTCTAGGTCCAATCATTGCAAAAACTACTAGCTGGGATCAAACAACCAAATGTCTAAAGTTTAGCTAGCGAAATCCAAACAAGGCCTTGATCCTCCATCGAGAGCACACATGTGGGTTGCATTGCATCTCTAGCCTTCAAAATTCAAAGGAAAGCAATCATATGAGTTCAAAACTGATGTTTCAATTCCAATTGCAATATATATCAAAATGGATGACACGGTTGTTAGATAAATTACTGAGCCACGGGGTCGTTCATATGTCCATTCAACAAGGTGTGTGTATATACCTGTTGCATTGTATGGGCACGTTTGCTAGTACATTATAACTTGAAATGAATTTTGAACCTTTGATAAGAGGAAAATTCATGGCCGGTCTTCAAACTTGGCATGAGGTGTCATCCAGGTCCATCTACTCTCAAAATGCTATTTTCTAGGTCCTTAAACTTGGTTTTGGGTCTCATCTAGATACAAATAGGTCTTAACCCACTCTGTACGTTGACGTAGCACGCTAAATGTGCATTGAAGTGGACCCAACATATGGGGCCCACTTGTCAAGTCCTTCTATCTCTTTTGATTCTTCTCCTTTATCTCTTAACTTATGTCTCTCATCGTCGTTGCAGGCGCTATCGAGCGTTCCCCAACATCATCGAGCGCGATGACTAGCATGTCCCCACTAGTGGCCTAGTCGAGCACACCGCCGCGCGGAGCTCCATGTCGCGGCATGTCTTGGCGGAGCCTCGATGGTGACCACAGCGTGGAGGCAGGAGAGGAACTTAGCCGAGAAAGGTGCATCAACAGCAGGAGGCAACACATCCATAGTGGCCTCGAGTAGTGCGCGCTAGTCCGTGTCCACCCGGTCTCAGCGGATGGGCGCAAGGACCCCGGCAGAATGCGCTTCACGTACGCGATGGCCGTGGAGGCCACCACCTTCGGGCCCACGCGGCGACCACCCTCTGGAATGACAACGTGGTGAGCTCGGTCACCCACCACCTAGGCGGTGGCACCGATGCCCCTACCCGTGTCGTTAGGAAATAGTGCCTTGTACGCACACTGTTGTTAGAGCAACGATGTCGCTGTAGAGGAGGGAGGTGTTGGTGGCGGCGGTGGTGTGACCGCCCAAGCAATGGATCGCGATGCACCCGTGAGCATCAGCGCGCGCGTGGACAAGCCCAAGAAGGGGCAAGGGGGTGCGATGAGGTGTGTCGTAGTGGGGCAAGTCGTGGGAGTAGCATGGGCATTGGGAGGAGCGCCAGGATGGAAGTGGTCATCGCTGCGGTTGTACGCGTAGGCCAAGAGAGAGGAGAGGGAAAAGGAGAAGAAATAGGGAGGAGCGAAGGACCTGACAAGTGGGCCCCATGTGTCATGATCACTTCAATGCACATTCAGCGTGTGAAAGGTCCTAAATGGCTAGAGGGGGTGAATACCCTATAAAAATTTCTATAAATACACTAGAGCAAGTGGGTAGTACACTACATGGCGAAATAGCATTTTGCTCTAGCTCTAATCAAGAGGCAAGCCACCTACCAACAATTCTAGTAAGTTATGATCTCTAATCACTCAATGGCTATGTCTCTACTTGCTACACTAGTTGAGCTAGCCAGAAACTAATTACAACTAATTAAACTAGGCTAGTCAACTAGCTAAGCTACCACAAGCTCTACACAAAGTAAATACAAAATGCAATGCAAGAGAGTGGTAGTGGAGATATACCGCCGTGGCAAGTGATCAATCAATGAATTCCAATGAATACCAAGGAAGACAATGTGACACGATGATTTTTCTTCCGAGGTTCACTTGCTTGCCAACAATCTAGTCCTATTATAGCAATTCACCCACTTGGAGGTTCACGCGCTAATAGGCAGCACACGCCTAACCCGCAATTAGGTGCCGCACAACCAACACAAGATGAGGATCCACAAGCTACGCGCAATCCACTAGAGTTGCCTTTCGTGATCTCCCATGGGGAAGGCACAAGAACCCCTCACAATCTACCAATCAGAGCCGAAGAAAAACACCACCCTCCACTCAACAATCCGCGCTGCTCCAAGCCATCTAGGTGCCGGAAAACACCAAGAGTAATAAGAGAAATCCACAGCGAAACACAATCACCAAGTGCCTCGAGATGCAATCACTCAAGCAATGCACTTGGATGCTCTCCAATATCACCAAATGATGAATCAATCAAGCAAGATGAGTTGGAGAGGATTAGCTAGGCTCACAAGGTTGTATTCTCAATAAAAATGGTCAAGAGAGTGAGCCCAAGCCGGCCAAGGTCTATTTATAGAGCCCCCAAACAAATCCAACCGTTATGCCCCTCAATGGGCTGTCTACACGTCGACAGGACCCTCCGACCGGACCCATAGTGTCCGGTCTGGACCGAGTCTGGTGCACGTGATGAAGCCATGTGTCCTTGGCGTTCAAGCTCGCTTGTCGATCTCCAACGGTCACCTTAGCTGCACACTTGAGTTACTCCGGACCGGACTCTGATCCCTAGGGTCCGATTGCTCCTTTTCTGTGTCCAAGCGCGTGCGCCAACGGTCAAAACCTCTGGACCGGACTCTGAGGCCAGGGTCCGATCGCTACATGCCACATGAGTTCGGTCATTTACAGAGAGCTCCCTGAGTGCCAAAATATGACCGAACCGGGTCCGGTGCTCACGACCGCACTCTGACCCAGGGTCTGAGCCACCACATCACCACTGCGCTGAGCAGTCGACCAACCGGACCCTCAGCCCTGGGTTCGGTGCCTCCTTCATGTTGGGCCGGTCACAACGCCGCACCCTTGGCCTAAGGACAGGGTCCAGACCAAACTTGCTATCATAGGGTCAGGTCCTGCCGTCAGCAGGGTCAGGTCCCTATTTTCACCTCCTTTTCTTCTCCAACTTCTTCACCCTTGTTCACATGTGCTAAACACCAAGTGCATCACCAATGTGAACGAGTGTTATAGCATATTTTCAAAGCATTTTCAAGGGTGTAAGCACTCACTAGAATCTAAATGCATATGCAATGAGTTAGAACATCTAGTGGCACTCTGACAATAGTATTTCACAAATGAATTTCACCCCTCTTCATAGTATGGCTATCTATCCTAAACCCACTCACACCCACTTGGTGTCTTGAGTGGCAAAACAAAATGGCCCTATCAAATATACCTTTGTCTTGAGCCCATCTTATTTTTCTCTTTCTTCTTTTTCAAGTTTAGAGCTTTGATCACCATCATTACATGTCCATCTTAATCTCCATGGACTTCATCTTGCTCCAACACTTGATCTTGGACCATCCTATCTAGTCACACACTTAGATGCAAGGATTAGTCCGATGGATTTCATCAATTAGCCAAAACCAAACTAGGGCTTTCAGCTTGTCACGTCAGCGTATAGAGAGGATTAATTTCTGTTTGGACCCAGGTGAGACCTGAAACACAATTTAGAGAATCAAAAATAACATTTAAGAGTACATGAACCTAGGTAACACCCTATGCCAAGTTTAAGGGCCGGCCATGAATTTTCCTTGTTTGATAACTTATGTTTTAGGATCGGTAATGCTCGGCCATGGGCATCCGTCCGTCCGGATGTGGCTCCTAGGCCTACGCAACGGACCATCCCCTATCTCTCTCAACCCCCCACTCCGCCTCACAACGCACATGCCGAGCCAAAAAGGCATTCTCAATTTCCAAGGAAAGATTCCGCCGTCACCGCATAACCTGCAACTCACGCCGACCGGGTTGATCTCCGCCGTCTGCTGCTACCTCTCTCTTCTCTGTTCAAATCCGGCGACCGGCATCCCACCACCACCAGCAGTAGGCAGTAGCAACTCCCGACGCTGCCGTTGCACCTGCATCTCGCGCTAGATGGGCTGATTTCGCCCTGCCGTGCCCCCATCCCCCACAAGCGGATGACGCTGGACGACTGTGGCCAAGCGAGCAGCGACTTGGAGTAGAAGCAGCGGGGCCACAGCGATGAGCGCATGCCTAAGCCGTGAGCAGGCGCGAGAGAATCGCAAGAGGAGTGACGGGCCACACCGATGGGCACGAGCGCGCGGAGCGACGTCTCCCTGACCTGAGATTGCTGGCTACGTAATTCCTCACCAGGTAGGCTGTGGCCGCCAGCGACGTCATGTTTCAGGCGTTTCAAACTTATGTTTCAAATGTTTCTTCTGGATGTTGTAAAAGTAGATCTGGGATATTGCATATGTTGCAATCACAATATACACATGTTGCAAGGCTATGTATCAAGTGTTTCAGGTGTTTCAGACATATGTTTCTAGTGTTTCATTGCATATGTTGCTATGGCTATACACGTATGTTTGAAGCGTATGTTTCAAGTGTTTCAGACTTATATTGCAAGTGTTTCATTTGGATGTTGCAGAAGTAGATCTAGATGTTGCATATGTTGCTACGGTTATACATGAATGTTTCAAGCGCATGTTTCATTTGTTTTAGACACATGTTGCAAGTGTTTCATTTGAATATTTCAAAAGTAGACCTTGAGGGAACACATGTTGCAATGGCACCAGTGGCCAGCGGACAACGACCAGCCTTAGCCGCCTGCTGCTAGGGCAGTAGGGCTCCGTCGTGGGTCAATACATCGCCTACTAGTGCCGCCGCTGCTACTGTGCATGCAGGCGCGTGAAACGGAGAAGGCTTGGGTGTTCCCTGTGCATGCCTAGGCGTGAGCGAGCAAGCCGTTGGTGGCATGGCTTTTTCCCATGAATGCCTGTGACGAAGGAGGTGCAAGAGTTGTGTTCGTGTGCGTGACGGAGGAGGCTCGCGAGCAACGTCCGGGGGATAGCCCTTCCGTTTTAGGGTGGGTGGAGATTAAATAGAAAAAAAATCAGAAGAAATCTGCAGAACGAACAAAAAGTAGTAGCAAAAAAAGGGTAGACCAAGCGGACGAAACAGGAAAAAAAGCGAAGAACAGGAAAACAGAAGACGGCAGATGGACAAAGAAAAAAATTAACTGGGCGGTACGGAGAAGAAAATTAACCAGACAGATTGAAGGACGGTCGGACGGACGAAAGAAATGTAGAAGATACTATTCAAACGGAACACGGGCAGACGGATAACACTTTAATATTCAGAAAACGGAAAAAAATTAGTTACCAGATGAAAAAACGGATATAACACTTTAATATTCAGAAAGCGGAAAAAAATTTACTAATACGAATTTAATATTCAGAAAGAGGAAAAAATTACTCACCGATTTAATATCCAGAAAGCGGAAAAAATTACTTGCCAGATAAAAAAACCAGACCAAAGGAACAGGCGAAGAAATTTATGTACTTTAGTATTTCAAAAAACAATAATAGTATTAGGGATAGAATAGAAAACAAACAATGTCTTTTATATGCAAGTTGTAATGGCAGAGCGTCTGCAGTGTGGAGCACCGGGGTCGGTTTCGATCATGGGCTCCACAAACGACATGACGCGTCTTGCTGTTCAGCTCACGACAGATAGAACCATACCCACACACACAAAAAAAGAGACGGGGCGTTTCTTCCTGTAATATCTTCAGTCGGGCCTCTTTCCCCATTCTTCTTCCGTTTCGCCGATCTGCTGCGGCTCTTCGTCCGAGTTCGTCGATCCGCCAAATCCGGCCAATCCAAGCCTCGTGCGGCGCCCCCTGCACTTCCCTATCCGCCGTTGCCTCGTCTCCCTCATGCGGCGGCCGCCTTCTGCTGGTCGTGCGCCGCCGCCTCTTCGTCATGCGCCGCCCGATCTGCTCCGGAATTGCGCATCACGGGATTCCCTCCCCGGCCCTGCGACGTTGGAGTGCAACAAGGAGGACAAGGCAGCCCGAAGGAGGACATCGTGGTGTGGGCGTCCATGGTGTCGTGCGTGGAAGTCGCGTGCTGCGTCACCTTCGGGATCTGCGGCATGGTTTGTCTCTCCCCGTCTAATAGATTTGGTGCTGTGTGATAGTAGCTTTGGGCATTGCATTATTGTTTTTGTCTAACATCTAACTGAAGTTACAAATAGAACCTTTCATTGATTTAGGTTCACAGTAACAATACAAAAAACTAAAAATAACAACGATACATGCAAAGGACATCTACAGATTACATGTTCTAAGGTTGCCGACCACTAAATTTTTGCCATATATGTTCCACTAGATCTGCCCGCAGACGTTTATGAGTCTCTCTGTCATGAATCATACCATTGATCTTGAGAACAAGAAGAGCAGGTGGCACATTGCATAAACAGGTACAAACCAATATTAATATTACCAATAATGAAAAATCGTACATAATAGTAGTGCCACATACATTTAGTACAACACAAATTCCACACACTAATACATAATGGTAGTGCCACATACATTTAGTACAACACAAATTCCACGCACTAATACATAATGGTAGTGCCACATACATTTACTACAACACATACAATACACACTAATCCATAATGATCTGCTTAGTTGTCTGAAGATGGAAATAGTTCCTTGGCTAGACCTTGTAAGAGTTGTTCATGCAGCTTCAGTATTGCTGGACTCATGTTCGAAGTATCCTTATCCAACTGTTGCATGTAGTTTTTTATCTTGTCTATTCTAACCTGCTCCTTTGATGTTTTTACTGTTTTCTCTAGTGCACTTGCTCTCTTCAACATAGCATCGTGAAATAAAACCATGTCTTCATCTGGCTGCGAGCCTAGGGGAGATTGTGGTATGGCCTTTCCCTTTCCTTTTTCTCTCATCCTAGCTTTTGCTTTCTTCTGCCCCTCGGGCAACACTTCTTTGAATGTCTCCCCTTCGTTAGATGAAGTGTATGCTCCAGAATCATCTACTTTTGTCCTTTTGTTCTTCTCTGAACAATCCATACCAGGTATACTTCTATACCATTTTGGTTCCTTCCTCAGAATCTTCCAGACATATTCAAGTGTAAATGGTTTTTTCTTGTTTTCTCTTTTGAATGCAACACGTGCTTTGTCCATCAGCATGTCATCAGATTCCCCACTACAATAGGTCATTCGACCATAGACCCCATTAAACTTGGTAACAGCTACATTAATTCTTCCCCAATGGTTTTTGAGCTGTCCCTTTGACCTTCTTGCACCTTTAGCCAGGCCCGAATTGAACGATTCTGCTATCTTGTTCCAGTAGGCCTCTGCTCTGATCTGTGCCATGAATTGGATCTACTGAATGCTTAATCCAAAGACTTACAAGGCATAGGTTATCGTCCTCAGTGTAATTAATTCTCATAGCCCTCCTTCCTTCATCCGGGCTGCTGGCGTTTGAATCTTCCTTTTCTTCATCTTGCTCCAGCTCTCTTATTTGTGTTTGCGGGGTTGATGAATCGGAGTCATGTGAAGATGCACCACCAGCAGCACCTACAAACATTCCACCTGGGAAGCCAAAGTTGGGTAGTGGTTGAAAACCTTGATAACTTGGTGAAAACTGGACATACTGTTGAAGGTTGCCTACACCACCAAAGGGATTCAAGTTGTGCATGGGGTTGAAAGTGTTGGGTGCGAAATTTGGCATGTGTTGGAAGCTTGTGTTACCTGCTCTTGGATTTCTAGGATCAGTGGCGAGCAACCTACCAAAACTTTCCTCTGAGGGCTCCATGTGAACTAAGAAATATGAGTATTGAGTTGTTTTAATTTTGCTTCTCTATTTTTGTGTAGGCTGTTGGGAACAAGGAGGTATGGAAAGATTGTTAGGAGCAGAGGAGGAGGCCGCTGGGAACAAGGAGGCAGCGGAGGATTGTTGGGAGGAAGGAAGCAGGCTGCTGGGGCTCCTTTTGAAGAAGCGTTGTGCTGTAGCAAGCAACAAGGAACATTAATTTGGTTAGCGTTGAGAGCAGAGCTTTTCAAAAGCTGAATCAAAGACAACCTACTGCGTTAGAGGTACCCTAGGAATTCTAAGACAATATATGATAAACCAAATGACACAATGTAACCCTTCTTGATTTTACCATATCATAATAGAAAATTAATGGTACGTAGGTGAATGTAGAATTTTTAAGCTAAGTTACAGGTTAGTTCACCTAGAATCCCTTATAATCCAAGACAAATTGAAGGCTTGGATACTCTGTATTTCAGGATGGAGGGAGCAACCAAAAAAGATGTCAAAAAATAACATAAAAGGCGTGCCTGGGCACGCAGAAAAAAGTGTCACTAATTTTCCATATTATGGTTACCATGTATCATCACAAAATGTAACACAGAAAACAATGCACATTTCCTTTCTCCTTTTATTGCTGAGTGTCTGTACAAAATGAATTATCTGTTAATGCATTTCCTCTACCAGCTTTACACCTTAGCATCTTCTCTAACAAAACCCCAATGTTTCATGTCCAATTGGATGAACCATTATCTTGACAACTGGAGATCAAATGGTCAGAGGTGTTAGCAACGAGAACTTTGTACCAGCAACTAGTTTAACTGGATGGAGCTACACCGGAAATACTTTCCTCCCTGAGAACTACTTTGGTTAATTTCTCTAAATACGCCTCAGTAGGAGTGTAGGACCAGTAAAAATCATCTCGATGCCTGAGGCAAAAAAATTGCTGAAACAAAACGGGAAATTATCAATCAGGCATCAAGCAATGTCACCTACAGTGATGAAAAGATCTGGTCGACCCACTCAGAGAGCTTGCGGATCTTTTTGGTCATTTCACTGATCTTTGAAAAGTAAGATTCTGCATTTGAAAGCATCACAGTGGTATCATGTCTGACAGCCTCCAGAGTTCTGTAATAATTGTTTGCTAATCTTGTCTTGATCACCTCAATAGAAAATTGGACAGGAAACCTAGGGCAAGAATTGTATGGCCAGGAGTCAGTTAAGATGAGCATTACTGTTAGATATAACATTAGTGTAAATAATACACAACAGATATTTGTAATCTTTGTACTGAGCGAAAAAAAAACTCAAAGCAATGTACTCCATATATGGTATCTCCTAAAATTCTAGATAATCTGACGTAAAAGAATATATTATGAAAGAAAAAGGAATAAAAGAGAAAGGAAGTATGAAGTCACATTTTTTTCTGTCAACCTTTTGTGAAGAAAACTTCAACAAATATTGCCTTGCAAATCATAATTCAGTGAAAAGTTGTTGGAAAACAATATATTAGAAATACCTGTTGATGAAATCTGACTTTTCTGCAACCTTGTCCAGCTTTAAAACACCATAATGATCCTGTAAAACCATAAATTCATATTGTAATTGATCAATACCACAGAAAAAATGGTAGCAAAAGTGTGATGATTAAAAATCAAATGGCTTCACCTGATCCCTGTGTGACATTTCCTGTAAATTTTCCATTTCTGATATCAATTGATCTCGAATCGTGAGATCGATATGCGGATGTTTCCATGGATCCCATAAATTGCCAGTATCATGAAGTTCCCAGGGGCTATGAGCGTGAAAAGAACGATCCTCCTTATACTGTATGACATATTTTTCCCATGGACTCTCAAGAAAATCAGGTGATTTAGGTCTTACTGCCGTCACCCGTCCCTCCCACCAAGTTCCTCCTACCTGTCCTTCTACGTCCCTCCACCAAACTTTGCACTTGTCTCTGTGGGTCCAGTTCCGCTCCATAGCAGCTTCATACCTTGTTCTCTCCACAAGAAAATCTGGAAAGTTAACCAGCTCACGCAACGTGATCAAAAATATTTTGCCAAATCCACTGGAATTGCAATCAACGAATTCAATGGTTAATTTACAGCAGCTTTCGCCAGATCCTCTGTAGGTGGCATACTCAAGACCCTGTATTTTGCAAAGTTCTACAGCTTTAAGGCCTTTTATCCAGTTCCAAGGGCAAGATTCAGATGATTGCGCTTCTTTAAGATATTCCTCATGGCCCTACAAATAAAGCAAGCCCAGAAAGAAGTATTATAATAGTGAAATACTAAACAAAGCAACCCAAGAAGTGACAGTCACATGCTTGTAATTCATTTCACTTTACAATTTACATGTACTTTTTTCCACCAATTAGTAGTCCTACACTTAGGACAACAAGAAGCAGCAAAATGAGAACAAAAAGTAAGAACTTTCATCCCCATTATTTTTGTAGAAAACGTAAACATAACATTACCTGCCCCAAGTACATAACCTCATCACCGAGTTGAGGAATATAACGGTAGCTATCTTCATGCTCAAGCAACATTAACCATGAATACTTTAAGGAAACCTGGTGCCTTCTACCCAATGGATGTGTATCAGGAAAGTTGCTACTTTCTCTTTTGTTCCTAGAAGACCTTAAACCAACAGTTTTTGAGTTTTGTCGCCACATTACATCACGCACATCTGTGACAACTCGTCTTCCACTAGTTGATGCTTCATGGGAACTGTAAGAATCTTTCACTTCCGAGATATCCTCCCATGCTGTACCATCGATATTGTATGCAAATGACTTCCTTGCGCTTCTTCTCAATCTACCACTTGCAGCTGCAACAGGACTGTATTCTGGAGGTTGGTATCCACCATTGTCATTGGAGATAGAAGTGCTATCCTCGTTTGCATATTCATCTGAATCCATTTTTTTCTTGTTCTTTGGCTTTAACCTTTTGTACACTGCAGTGTACTTCTTTGAAGAATCCAAGTACAGTTTTTTTGAATCATGCAAACTAGTGCTTTTATCTGGGCATTCCTGAGAACTTTTGGGCACATTAAGGAAGTCAGCATTTCTAGGTTGATTGATGGAAGAATCATCACCATGCTGCACTGAATCTTTACCATGCTTGGAGTTCATGACATTTCCTACTGCATCTAAAGATCCACTTGACTTGAACTTAAGTTTTAATTGAGGCTGAGAAGTATTGGGAACTTGTACTGCGTCATTCACTCCATCTGCATGGGCCTTACTATTGTTAGATATTTTTTCTTGATCCCCCATATTTTCTCTGTTGTACTCATCAGTACTGTTGTTTTCCTGAATGTTATCTAGAATTATTCCATGTTGTACTTCTTGTGCATTTTGCTCAACAGTTTGCTGGATGCCATCACCATATTCATGAGGCATCTGCTGACTGCCTGATCCCTCAATATCCTGTAAAGCAGCATTATTTGAAGAAGACCACAAACCTCCAGCTGGCTCACTGTACTTGCAACGCTTTGAGGATCGCGCCTTAACCTCACCCCACCTAATTGAGTTATTACTACGAGCAGCGGAACTACCATGCAGATCACCATCAGTTGTTAATTCAGCCTTGCAGGCAGAGGAATGTCCCGGTTCAATAGTTAGTTCTTGCTCAGCTGGTTCATCATTAGCTAGAGAAAGAGATTTCACTGCTTTATCCTGTGTGGCTTTTCCGCTTCCTGAAGGAAATTGAGTTTTTAAATCACGTCGTCGTATTCTGAGAACTAGTTTCTTACCAGTTCCAGAATTTCCCTTATTATCAGTAAAATGAGAAGGTTCTGCAACATCTTCAGTGTCATATTGGGAGTTAATCCCTCTGCTGGTTCTTAGATGGCCATTCCATTCTAACTGTTCAGCTTCAGTGCTATCCGTGTTCAATTCACTATCAGAGAAACTCTCGGAGTCATCTTCATCCTCTTCTGTTGAAGCTCGAGCTCCTATCTTTGAGAAAAAATGTAATGCGTTTCGAGCAGCACGTTTTTGAGGTCGCAAACCCCTGGATTTAGGCGACCTTTTCCTTTTGCTAGAACGTCCATTCCTAGATTTCTTTCCTCTATGTGGCCTTGACACTGTGGCTACACCAGGCTCATCCAAATTTTTTTTCCTAACTCGCCGACCAGACGAAGTAACAAGATCAGCCTGCAGGAGATGAAAATATGCCAAAACTTAGAACACAACACCAAGGAATATAGGATGATCTTGAAAGTTGACACTTACCTCAGATTTTTTCTTCTTTCTTCTTGATCGGCGGAGAAGAGCACTATTAGGGTCATCCACATCAATTTCTGCACTTGAATATGAAGTACCTGAGGAATCACCACTCATAATCTCCTGTTCTCCTTCACTTGAATACTCATCCATGCCATTGTACTCAGAATCAGTATCGTCAGAGATAACTTCATTTTCAGGTTCAAGCTCAATGAAGTCTGTTATCTCTGGAAGCGGTTCCCACCTATCCGGATCAATAATTGGGATAGTTTGGTATTCACCGGTTGTTGCATTGTAAGTGGGGCCAACAGCAAAATTTACAGAGGGAGGTCGCCACTCAAGACCAAGGGTACCTAACCGGCGATTCTGGTACATACTCTGGAAGGGCTCTGGATATGGTATCATACCTGCAATTGCCAAGTATGACGAGTGCAACTGACTATTCAAATTACTCGAGAAGGACTAGTATGAAAGTTACATACCAGCGTCACACAAAAGGTCTTGCATATTTCTCCTGTATGGTACAAGCTGTGTTTCCTGCATAAAGCAAAAGCTGCATAAGGAACAGCTGCATAGCTCACTAGCCTATGGGCTTTTACAGAGAAAACAACTCTACAAAGTCATATTAGAACAGGGATGAATTCTGATGGTTTCAATTGAGGAGAGCTGTCTCCTTTGTGTTTAATAATGTTTCAACATTCCACTAAAACCTACAAAACCAGACAGCTACAAATGTAGAATGAATTTTGTGAAGCTCCTGAAATAACTGTGCATAACTTCTTGACATTCGCACAATGAGAAGTTAACATTACAGCTACTCAAAAACATATAGTGTACGAAGATCATAATGATACAAATATTTTCAACAAAGGCTATTAAGATGTCAAGCACTCCTGGATGCCTAGGCAATACCATATTAGCTATAAGGAGCAGCGTTTAGAGTGGATAATGAACAACATGCAGCTGTACTAGAGAGAAACGATATGACGCCCAGCCCACCAGACCAATCCAGTTGACAACAGGGCAGTTCAAAGTAACAGTGAGCAAGTGTAGCAGCAATGCCAAGAGACAATGGCACCAACAGCAACAATGAACAGCAATTTTTTGAAAGCAACACATTATACAAGAACATTTTGTTCAGATTTTCACATCGTAATGAATGAAATTATCCATTTTAGAAACAAATCGTCAGAAAAAATAACTCTGAACTGTACCACTAAAAACTCAAATTGAAAACATTTCAATATCAGAAATTAATCACATTTTCTTAACAAACCTGATCAATAACACTTCCATTGTTATCACGGATGAGAGGCCGATAGTCTCCAAGGAAGAACTGTTAGAAAGAACTACTGTAGTCAGCATCAAAAGGGATAGTCAACTACACAATAGTTTATTGTTGTTCTTATTATTATTGGGTAAATTCCAGCAGCAATCCCTAAACTTGTCTAGCATTCTCATATAGGTCTACAAACTCGCAAATTGCATATTAGGCCTTAAACTTGTCATGGTTTTCCAGGTGGGTCCAAATCAATGTTCTCGTCCATGGGGGCACTAAGCAAATTTGTGAAGTATTAGCCGGGGGGGTTAGAAGATATTAATATGACTCACATTAACTAAGGGGGCATCATGGTTGCATGCCACATGGGCAGCAGCCAATTTGGACCTGTTTAGACCAAACCTACCAAGGACAACTATTAAGGTCCAGAATATGCAATATGAGAGTTTGTGGACCCCCCAGATGAGAACGCAGAACAAGTTTAGGGTCCACTGATAAAAAACACTATTTTTAATTTTTGCAGAGTGGGTGGGGGGCACTACGTAGTGTAAACATGTCTGAGTGCATTCTGCAAATTCTATGAAGTAGATTACCAGGGATATTGGCACATGTGTGGCTAATTTTGTGAAATAACACTAACCCAACAGACCTGCCAGATTAGAAATTTATACATGACATAAAACTTGAATTATAGATTCCAATCCATCTGCTACTCAGCAAATGATTCACATTGTCACTGGGATTGTAGTAATATGCATGGTTTCACCCAGACATTAGTTTGCACTAGGCAATGCCCGAGAACGTGATAGTCCAAAAACAACTAGTGTACCTGATCGTATTTTGCATCTTTCTGGGACTCTCCTTGCCCAGTACCAATAATGAATATTTGACCAATTTCGTCCGATAAAATAAGTGATGTACCATCCCTAAATGACCATCCAGCATACAAGAAAACATGACACATAATTAGTTCACTTTCATTAACAACATTAAACAATTAATCAATGCAGTAAATCAACTTTGAAAAGGGGCTACTCATACTATAATGCTATAACTAACCGGAGAAATGTAGTAGTATTTGTAAGTATACTCTAAAAAGGAATAGGACCGATACTAAATTCTTAAGTATATGTGGAGCCCATAGACATCCAAGGGTACAAGGCACTGCAACTCAAAAATCCAACCTCATCCACAAAGCAAGTACTCCCTCCATTCCAAATTATAAGACGTTTTGGCTTTTCTACGTACATAGCTTTTGCTATGCATTTAGATATACACTATGTCTTGATACATAGTAAAGGTAATGTACCTAGAAAAGCCAAAATATCTTATAATTTGGAACGGAGGGAGCAGAAGTAAAGAGAGTAGTGGCAGCAAGTTCTTCTGCACACAATTCTTGTGTAGAGAAGTTACATGGTGCCTAAAGGTTCAAGAGGATTATAAGAATGACAATTCCTCGTACTCTTTGAGGTTGTGCTAAAAGAATTTGAGGTCAGCATCATAAAAGAATTTGAGGCTGTAGCAGGACAATCCTATTAGGTTCTGAAGTGACAGCGGTAAAGTTGTGCATGAACGAAGGCATTCGGACTGTTGACCATCTCAGTATCTTAAACAATTCGAATGCTGGTTAGTCTGGTCACAGAAACGAAGTAAGAACAATAACTAAGGTCGCCATATTGGAATTCTTGTAGGGAGGACCACTCTCAGCTTAACAAGGCATTTGCATATCTATTGGAGTGGAGTTCATGAAAATTTTGAGGCAAAAATATCAGAATTGTGTTTCTGCATCAAGCAACAACAGATTTTTACCATGTAGTTAATCCCTCGATTCCAAAATGCAAGATGTTTTAGTTTTTCCCAACTCAAACTATTCTAACTTTGACCAAGCTTATAGAAAAATATATTAACATCAATAATACCAAATAAACGCACTATGAAAACATATTTCATGTTTGATTTAATTAAACAAATTTGATGTCGTATATGTTGGTGTGCATTACTTTATGAACTTGGTCAAAGTTTGAGAAGTTTGACTTGCGACAAAGTTAAAACCTCTTACGGAACAGAGTGAGCACAAAAGAATATTTTAGTCAATAAAAATAGCAAGGTTCCAAAAGGCGCTAGGCGCTGTCTAGGCAGTGACCTCCGCCTAGCCTAGGCGAGCCTAGGCATTTTATACAAATACATATATAACATCTAAAAGAAAAGAATAAAGCAGAACAGTGGGCTTAGATTGGAAAAAAGGCCCATCAAAGAGTCCAGCCCACCTTACCCACTCCAAACTTATCCATCTGCTTCCTCCCAATTCAGCCGCACGCCCTCACTCGCCTCTCCTCACGCTCATCGCTGTCGCCTCTGCTTGCGCTCGTCGTGCACCTCTGCTCGTGCTCTTCATCCGTCGCCTCTACCTCCTCCCGGCCATGCTCGTCGCCCGGCGCCTCTCTCTCCTCCCGGACGCGCTCGTTGCCCAGCACCTCTACCTCTCCTCCCGGCCACGCTCGTTGCCCGGCGCCGCTCTCTCTCTTCCCGGCCACCGCCCACCCTCCTCCCAGCCACCGCCCGCCGCTAGCCTCCTCCTGGCCGCGCCCGCGGCCCACCACCCTCCCGGCCACGCTCAACACCTCCGCTGCGACCCGCCATCACTCAATGGCTCTGGATCTAGTGGGGACGCCGCCTAACCTCTGCCTACCCCGCCTAGCGTTTAAGCGTGCCTAGGCAAGCGCCTAATAGCGCCTTTTGGAACACTGAAAAATAGTACCTAGCTAAAATTAACTATTGCAGGAAGGAGGAAAAACTTAATTATGTTAAATGGGCCCAGTATTATTCACTCCAATCATGAGCAAAATAAAATTTTGTACCACTCATATGAAAACATGCTATTTCTAGACTTTTAAAGTATGTTACTAAATTATGTCAGTGTAAAAGATTAGTTTAGGGTCCAGTGTTAGGGGAACTACATTGGACTAAAAAACAAATAACCCATGGTCCAATTTTCCATGCTCAATAGCTGCATGAGAATCGCACATAAACATCAGGGAATCGATCGACTATACTAAAAAGTTAAATCTTGTAGGCAAAGCAAGCACACAAGCTTAATTGTCGATATGTGCCAACTCGTTGGCCATTGCCATGATTATTAATCAAGTAACATAAAAGATTTCTAATAATGGCAAGAATATCAAAGTCTTGGCAGTTACTTAACTGCTAGGACCTGTTTGGATATTTTCTAGGTAGAAAGGCTGGGTGCAAACCTATTGGAATCACAGTTACTTAACAGTTCAATAAACAAAGGGATCCAGAAACGCTTAAAAATAAGCTTGTCAAGAAAGTATACAAAGATACTTACGGAGAGAACTTCCCATCAACTAGTTTAAATTGCCCTGTTTCATAGATCTGAACAGGTTTTCCTTCCCATATCTGGTGTAGAAAATTTGGATGAGATTATCAGGTTTGTGTATTTATTAGAAAATAAAGGCACGTAATTTTTCTTCTCTTTTTTTTATGACAAACAAAGGCATCTAGTGAAAAGAAAAACAGAAACAAAGGCATCAAGTCAAGAGCATACATCCCAGATGATCGTCTTCCCATCATACCCAGCACTCATTGCTATATGAGGATTGAACGGATGCACATCTAGAACAAACGTCTGTTAAGAATGAAGTTGATTGATCAAATCAAAAAGGATAATATTTCTGCAACCACAAGTCAGATTCTGAGGAAACAGACGTTGAATAGCAATATGCAAATGAAATGCAAAATAATAGGAATCATGATATTAGAACCAAACAACCCACAGATGTTTATATCATTAAAGAATAAAAAATCAGCAATGATACAGATCATATAACTGCAAGTGAAAATAGTACTCTATTTGAGATAATACCACACAAATCAATTTCTACGAACATAATTCATTGCCAAAACAAATATTAGTGCCCTTGGTGGCAATGGAAGAGTGTGAAATGCAGTCACTAAACATAAACCAAAACTCCACCGAGGCCAAGGATGTCACTGACTAAATGGAAGCTCTTGCACATGAAAAAGCTAACAATTCATCAGAAAGAGAAAAAGGATAAGTTCTCTACAACAAAAATTAGCACCTGAAACTCATACTGCCAGAGTTTTCCAAAAGAAAAGGAAAATACTCAAGTTTAACATTCCAAAGATCTCATTTGCAAGTTTTTATGTTCCATTTAAGTTTCATCATCATTGATCAATGCTCTTGGTACAAAATTTTTGGCAAATAATAGATGCTGCTTCAAAGTGCATAAGATGATAAAAGTAACATGATGAAATTTCCTTCAAAGGGTCCTTGTCCTTCCCGGGCGCGGACACTGCCGCTCCTCGTTTGCATCCTTCCTTCCTGGGCAAGGACAGCGTGCTCTGCCACGGCCACAAGGACGGGGGCGACACGTTCGGCTCCTTGCTTTTCTTCTGGCCATTCTTGCCGTTCTTTTGGCCGCCGTTCCGGGTCCCGGGCGGCGGCGCCGGCGGGACTGTGTCGTTCCCGTGGCCGTTCCCAGTGCCGGACTGGCTCGTGTCGTTCCTGCGGCCACCGTTCTTGCCATTCCCGGTCAACGAGCCGGCGCCGTCGCCACCGCCGCCGTTCTACCGCTTCCCGCCTTCCCAAGAAGCGGCCTAGAATCGTTTAACAAGAGCTAGGTGGTCCTCACCTACGTGCCTCGTCCTGGCGCGGCCCTCGCCTACGCGCACCACCAGGACCGTGGCCCCCCTCGCCACCTGACCCCAACCCCAGTGGCCATCGACATTGCTGCTGCCTGCTCCAGCCTTGGCGTCTGCCGATTTGCTAGTGTCCAGAAGACCCGAGCTAGCTCCTTGGCGTCTCCTCGGGGCTGGAGGAAGCTTCTACGGATCTTGCTTGCAAGGTGTTCGAGGTTTTGCGGCAACAACATCGAGTGCAAGGCCCACCGGTGATTTCCTGATCCCCTCCGGCGGGCCATGGGTTCAGCATCGGAATTGGCCTCCCGGCTGGACTTTGATCTTGGGCTGCAATTCCAAGATGAGGTCCGCCGGCTCTACAAATCTCTGGTACACCCTCCTCACCACTCCCCCGATGGCTCGTTCTTCCTTCTTGTCACCTTTCGGCGTCACTTGTTTCGTTTAACGGAAGATTCAGTTTCTCTTGCTTTACAATCTTGTTTGGGAGGCCGTGCTTTGGATTTCCATGTGACTTTTCTGAGCAATAATCATTTTCGGTTCTCGGTCTTTTCCAAACAAGTCGGATTCCATGTGTATAGACTTCGTAGAGTGATCACCTCTACCTTTGATCTATACTTCCACCTATGGAACAATGGCACGCCTCATTGGGAGCGTGAGAAACGTGCCTGGGAAGAAGAGCAGGAGAAAGAATGGACAAAAGTACTCTCTAAGAGATCCAAAAGGGAAGCTGTAAAGGCCTCCAAACCTCAAATAAGAGTTAGTTTTGCTAAGAATTTGGTCGATCATTCTCCCCTTAAGCACTCTCCGCAATCGTCAATTTGTTTTGGTGCTTTCTCTGCTCCTATCAAAGAATCCACAAATCTTCTGTTTGGGAATACCAAATTTCAAATTGGCGGAGCCCATGATAGTGTTCTTCGGCCTGATTGCATGCAGCGTCCTCCCTGCATGCAGCAGCCTGGAGAGGATTATACGCAACGTCCTCCTTGCATGCAGCGGCCTAGAGAGATTTCCGCGGCTGTTTCGGAAGATTCCCTCAATCAACGCGGGACTATGGCCATCTTTTCAAATTCCAAATCTGCTGTCTCTGGGCCTTTTTGCTCCCGTTGCTCAAGTTTGGGCCATATTAGCTCCAATTGTCCCTCTCGTATCCGATGCTGGAAATGCTCTAATTGGGGACATACTAGAAAGCATTGCCGGTCACGTACCCGCCAAATTGGGTCTGGCAACAAAAGTTTGACTGCACCAAAAATTTTGTTACGAATACTGCTCCCCACCTGGTTTGGAAACCGAAAATCCCAAAAGGCAAGGAAATTGAGCTGAACCTCGATTCTCGCGCAGATCCCCCGAACCCTTCGCCTAACCAACCAGTTCAGCAAGGTCAGCATGCCCAGCAGGGCCCGGTGCAGCAACACCCAGGTCTGCAGCAGAATCAGCAGCTAGATGTGGACAACATGGAAGTAGATGAAGCTGATGATGAGTGGCCAGCATGGAACCCTGCCGTGTTTGCTGCTGACAATGGTCAGGTGCTCCATCAGCATCCTCAGTTTCCTCAGGATCACCTTGATCTCGAGCTGTCAGGATCCTCTATGAGGTTTTTACGTGGTGATGGGACAGACATCTCCCTTGACCGTGTATTGGAGGGTATTTCAGTTGAGGATGGTAGTTCCTTGTCCAGTGATGCAAGCTCCACTTTGGTGGACAGAGCAAGGTTTGCTGCTGCACAGAAGAGGTGCACCATCATCTTGATTTTCAACAGAAAATACATGCCTGATGAAGTATTCCACAGGGCCTCATTTTCTCAGGCCAATGACAACATGGGACCCATTGTGATTGACAGAGCTGTTCTGCAACCATCCCTCAACCTGTCCTCGCCAACGCCCGCTATCACAGGCATGGAGATTGTCACCTGGAAGCCGGTCCTGCCTGCTCTAGCTCTCCAGCTATGGCCATCTGTTGTGGCGAGTCGTCGGGCAGCATGTGCTCAGCCAAGGTCTTCCTCTGTTATCATCCTGCCTGATCCTCGTGTCGAGCAAGGCCCAGCTACTTCTGGCTCGTCAGGTTTTGAATTTCAAAGTGAGCAAATGCAGCCCAGTCCATGTGGTGAAGCAGGCATGAGAGTATACCAACGTCGGAGGACTGCCATGCTCTCCCTGCCTGTGGCCTCGAGTAACACAATCTCGCCAGTGGTGGAAGGCTCTGTTAGTCGCAGCACAAGGATGAACAACATGTCTCTACCCGATGTCTCTAGTAATCCTGCTACTCCGCTGGTGGACAGTACTGTGAGACACAGCACAAGACTTAGTGACAAGGATGGCTTCCATGAGGTCAGGTTGGCTGGAAATCCATGCAAGAAGAGAAAGACACGTCCAGTACTGCTTGTCGAGCCTACGGGTCAAACTGGACCAATACCAATTGATATCCTGCAGGGCTGGGGTATCAATTGTGGAGTAGCTCCTGGAGAGTTATCCCAAGAAGCGCTGATGCAGGCGCCCTCTTCCAATCCGGTGGCCAATGATGAATCCTCTGATTAAGTTATCGCCAAGTGCTATGATCGTAAACTTTTGTAGAACGCCTGGGGCGGCAGTTTGCTCATTTTATCTTGTTACAGTCGTGTGGACAGATTTTAAGTGTGTCCTTTGCTTTAATGTTACTATCTTTCCCTCTTTGGACACTACTATCAATCTTAGCATTTTCACTTATCTGGCTTCTACTTCTCTGTTGATCTTCATCCTCTCGATCAACATACCACCAGAAATGCAGCCCATCCTAATTATGCTAGTCATATCAGGAACTACCGTCTCCCTTTTATTGTTACATAATGGGTACACGTAACTGGACTATTTTGTGCTGGAATGTTCGTGGGATCAATGCCACAGAGAAATGGGATGCGGTACGTGATAAAATCGAAGAGAGTGCTAGCTCAGTAATATGTTTGCAAGAAACGAAGAAAGAAACCTTTGATATATCCTTTATCAGAAAATTTGCACCACGGCGTTTTGACCATTTTGATTATGTACCCTCGGTAGGAGCAACTGGGGGTATCCTTGTTCTCTGGAACAGTGCAGTTTTTTCAGGCATAGTCACTGATAAACAGAGCTTTGGTCTCACAGTTAGCTTCACTTCGACTAACACCAGCGAGACCTGGAAACTAACCACAGTCTATGGACCATGTAATGATCCTGGCCGCTCAGAGTTTGTTAGCTGGTTTCGTAGTCATGCTATATCTGTTGGTCCCGTGCTGCCCTGCACAGGTAAGCAGTAAGCTTACCAGCACACGCACTCACTATAGCTAGAGGTAGAAGAAGAGATTGAGTTCAATAACACACACACAGCACAAGTCCAGCCCTGGCCGAAGCTCTGCTTCTGAATGTGGCTGATTTGCTGCATTGCCTTAGCATAGTATATATACATGGGCTGATACCTCTACCAGGTACATAGTTGTTGGTGCGTACACCAACTACCTACTCCTAAGGTACAAGGCTTAGCTCAGCCATCTCTACACTACATGGCTGAAGTAAGCCATTTCTACTATGGCTCATCGCTTTCATTGCATAAAGAATTGGGAGTGGACAATGAGAGCCGACCAGCTCCAACTCCTAATCTGCAGCCAAGAGAGAAATGGGGGGCAGCAGATTATGTCTTACAATTCTTCCCCTAATACTGTTGCTAACCCGATGCCTTGACCTCATCCATGCCAATCATCTTCCTCAGCTCCATGAACCGCAGGCGCCCGAGTGACTTGGTGAGAATGTCAGCGAGCTGTCTACCGGTCTCGACGAACTCGATGACGATCTGCTCTCCATCGATGCAGTCTCGGAGGAAGTGGAACTTAATGTCAATGTGCTTGCTCCGATCGTGGAGGACAGGGTTCTTGACGAGGGCGATGGCGGGCTGGTTGTCGACCATCAGAGCTGGCAGGTGAGCTTCCTCGCCGGTCAGCTCGCCCAAGCACTCGCAGCAGCCTGACGAACGACACAGCACGCGCCGTGGGCTACTGCGCCGCGATACGACGCCTCCTCACGTCGACGGCGCGCCACGATCTTTTGCTTCGGTGATCGCCAAGCAATGGGGCCGCTCAAGAAAGATGAGCACGCCGGAAGTGCTCCGTCGTCCATCAATGTCGTCCGCCATGTCCGCATCGCTGAAGGCAGTGAGCTCCGGCTCACCTTTCTCTGTTTTGGGGGGTGCCTCATCGAAAGACCGTGGCGCATGCCCCACCCTTGCCGCCGAGCTTGGGGAAGATGATCGCTTGATCGAGCGTCCCTTTGAGGTAGCGCAGTAGCCTCTTCACCGCCGTCCAGTGATCCTCGCGCGGGTCCTCCATGAAGCGGCTGACGTACCCGACCGCGAAAGCGATGTCCGGCCGAATGTGCGTGAGGTAGCGTAGCCCTCCGACGATGCTCCGGTAGTGTGTCGCGTCCACCTTCGCCGCCATGTTGTGCTTGGACAGCTTCAGCCGCTCCTCCATTGGAGTTGCGCACGACTTGCACTCCGCCATGCCGCTGCGCTCGGCGGCTTTCTCCGCATAGCGCGCGGCGCAGAGAGATGTGCTCCTTCCCCGCCTCACCGGGAGGACGGCGCTACTTTCTGCCGCTTTGCTCGTTGACGACCTCTCCCGCTACATGTGGGTGATGGTCCTCGGCTGACAAGGGAAGCTCGCAGACGCATCATCAGCTTCGCGAGCTCTCAAGGAGGCGGAGCGCCGCAAGCTGCAGCGTCTTCTGCGCCGACCGACAACGGCGGCATTTGGTCAAGCGTCGTCATCTTTGGCGATGAGAGGGCACTCGGCGCCACTACTCCGCGCCCGACTGATCCGCGGCAGAGCAGCGTCGTCGAGCGGCGCAACCAGACGGTTGTGGGGATGGCTCGGGCCCTTCTCAAGCGAGAGGGGATGCGCGGCTGTCTTACGGGAGAGGCGGTGGTGTCACCGTCTACATCCTCAACCGCTTCCGCCTACCAATGCGCTCTCGTGGCGGACGCCGTACAAAGGCTTAGCATGGGCGCAAGACGGCGGTTCGCCACTTGCGGGTCTTGGTAGCGCCTCGCGTTTGCCAAGGAGCTTAGCCACATCGCAAGAAGCTCGGCAGCGAGAGCACTCCGGGAGTGTTCGCCGGCTACGGCGGAGGGCTTGAAGGCCTACCGCATCCTCGACCAAGACACGGCGTATGCGCCGCGGCAAGCGCGACGACGTTGTGTTCGGACGAAAAGGTGAGGATGGGCGTGGGACAAGCGGTGGACGACGGCTTCGGCTCGACGCGACGGCGACTTCACCGCCGAGTACGCCCACCGAGGGGGGGGGGAAGCGGCTCTTCGCCGACAAGCGCGTCTACCCCGGTCCCCGAGTCTCCACCGACCCGGCGGTGTCGCTACTCACAGCAAAGACCACGCGCTCTCGGCCGGGACCCTGGTGCGATGAGTTCTTCGCGGCTCCACCACGGTACCGGCACCGCCACGCACTCCAACAAGCAGCACCTCTCCGAGCACGTCTACTCCAACACCGGCTAGTGTCGAGGACGGCCAGATTGAGCTTCGCTACTCGCTCTCTCACGACGAGGCGCGATCGAAGCGTGCCACGACGGCGAGCCGTTGCGGTACTGCCGTGACGATGGAGAACCTTCTCGGCGACCGGCGTGTCGGGACCGGTGCTTCACACGACTGAGGCGCGATTGCACCTTGCGTGACGACGGCGAGCCTCGATCGTTTGCAGAGCCGAGAGACACGCGGCATGGCGCGCGCGATGCGATTGATGGATGCGGTTGAGAAGAACCGCACTGGGAGATTCTTGACCTTCCTCGTGGTCACCGCGCGATCACCCTTAAGTGGGTGTATAAAGTCGAAGAGGATGAAGCCGGCGCCATCGTCAAGCACAAGGCTCGCTTCGGTGGCACGAGGTTTCATGCGGCGCAGAGGAGGTCGACGACCGGACGACGCCTTTGCTCCCGTGTACGCGGATGGAGTCCTTGCGCTTAGTTGCCTATTGGGAGGGTCGTGGCGTGTTCATCACATGAACGTCAAGTCGGAGTTCTTAACGGCGACTTGAAGGAGGAGGTCTCACGATACACCACCGGCGGGATTTGCGATTCCGGCAAGGGAGGCAAGGTGCTCGCCGCCAAGCAAGGCCCTCTATGGCTGGCGGCGAGCACCAAAGGCGTGGAATGCCAAGTTGGATTCCACGCTAAAGGGATGGGCTTTGAGCAAAGCCGCGACGAGGCGACCATCTACCGAGCCAGGCGGTGGAGGAAATGCTCACTGGTGGGTGTCTACGTCGACGACTTGGTGATCACCGGCACCAAGGATGCGGAGGTGGCGGCATTCAAGGAAGAGATGAAGGCCACCTTCCATATGAGTGACACAGGGCCTCTCTCCTTCTACCGAGAATCGAGGTGCACCAAGGTGACTCCGGGATCACGCTTCGACTGATCGCCACACCACACCAAGCGTCGTTGAGCTAGGCTGGGCTCACCGGCGCAACCCAGCTCTCACTCCGATGGAGGAGAGGTGAAAGTCGAGCCATGACAAGACGACGGAGGAGTGGGCCGCCACGCAAGATCGGCCGGCGTCTTGTGGGGAGCCTTCGCTACCTCGCCCCACTGCGGCCGGACTTGGCATTCTCCGTCGGCTACGTTAGTCGGTTCATGCAATGGACCGACGACGAAGCACCAAAGAAGGTCGCGTGAAGAGGATCATCCGCTACGTTGCGGGGACTCTCGACCACGGCCTCTACTACCCTAGGTGCCCTAGGGCGGCACACTTCGTCGGGTACAACGACAGCGACCACACCGGCGACATCGACACCAGCAAGAGCACGAGCGGGATCCTTTTCCTCCTCGGCAAGTGCCTCGTTAGCTGGCAGTCGGTCAAGCAGCAAGTGGTGGCTCTGTCCAGCTGCGAGGCCGAGTACATAGCGGCCTCCACTACTTCGACTCAGGCGCTCTAGCTCGCTCGACTGCTTGGTGATCTCCTCGGAAGAGACACTAGAGCGGTGGAGCTCAGGATGGACAGCAAGTCCGCTCTGGCCCTGGCAAAGAACCCCGTTTTCCATGAATGGAGTAAGTACATCCGGGTGAGGTACCACTTCATCCGAGGCTGTTTGGAGGAAGGGTATCCTTGACTGGCTAGGACAGCATCTTAACATCTAGGACAGCATCTTAGCATGTTAGCATCTAGTATCTTGGCATATGCTTGGCTGGCTAGCAGCCTATAAATATGTATTCCCAACCCCTCAGGTTGGCATGGCATTTGTGTGAGAAATAAACCAGAAAATTGCCCCAACTCCTAGTGTCATCCTCTCTCGATGAGAGTAAGAATTCTGCTACTACCAAGAGTAAGAATTCAGCGACTAACAATGTAGTTGCTAGCGCTGGAGTCCAGGTACCACCGCTGCTCCTGCTCGTCGCCCACACGTCCAAGGTGGACTTGGGCGCGCGGTTCGTCGAGGTTGACAGCCTTCAAAGCCTTGACGTGCCCTTCCACCGCCATCACCTCTCCCTTCTCCTTGGCATCAACGTCGTGGCATCAACGTCGTGCAGTGCACAGAACGTCGCCATCAGGAGAGTGGCCTCATCATCATCATCATCCTGCGCCAAATGAGCCTCAACCTTCTTCTCCTACTTGCGATTTGGGCACTCCTTTGCCCAATGGCCTGTCTTCCCGCAGCACCGGTAGACGTTGGGGTCGACCTTCTTCTCCAAAGAAGCCTTGCTGCGGCGCTTGCCATCGCCACCGCAGCTAGAGGAGGCTTCCCCAGACTTCTCCTTCATCCGGCGATCCACTCCTCATCGAGAGCGACTTGCCTTTGTCTGTCGTTGTTGTGCTTCGCTCCATACGCTCGTCCACCGCCCGCCGCAGACGGGCTGTCACATCCTCAATGGTGAGGGTGGATAGTCGGCAAGATCGTCTCTATGGAGAGAGCGATTTGGATGAAGTTCACCAACACGGAATGGAGGTACTTGAGACCGCTTCTCTTCTTCGTCGATGGTGACACCGTGGCTCCTCGACTTGGCGATGAGCGATCGCGCAGGCGGAAAGAGAAGTCCACCGACTCACCATCCTTGAACTTGAGGTTGGCGACTCTCGCTTCGGCCAAATTGGGCGTCGCCTTCTTTTTGCGATCGAGCCGACGCAAGATCACATGAATGGCCTCCCACGCCTCCTTAGCAGACTTCTTCGCCCCCAACGACTCCCAGTACTCCGCTGGCACAGCAGCGAGGATCGCCTCCAACACTGACATGTAGTCTTCTTCGTTGTCGATGCCCCTGTCAATGGCATTCCGGAGCCGTCTGGCTCTGAGCTTGACCTTCATGGTCACCGCCCACTCGCCATAGTTGGTGCGAGTCAGCTGTGGCCAAGTAGTGTCGCTGACCTCCCGCACCGTGCGCATGGCGACCTCTGTCCGCGCCGGTGGGCAGCCCTAGCGGCGCCATTCATTGTCGCCCGAATCTCTGAACCGCCTGGTCATCGCCGGGCGGTTAGTCCGGCGACGGCGCTTTGTCTGACTCACGATACCACTTGTTGGTCCTTGTCGCCTGCACAGTAAGTGGCGATAAGCTTACCAAAGACACTCACTCATTATGGCTAGAGATAGAAGAAGAGATTGAGTTCAAGAACACACAAGACAAGCCCAAATTTCGCCCAAGCTCGCTTACGAATGTGGCAAAAGCGAATCGACGGTTGCATTGCCTTGGCATAGTATATATATCTGGTGTTTGGTATCTCTACCAGTACATAGTTGTGGGTGAGTACACCAACTACCTACTACTAAGGTACAAGGCTTAGCTCGACCATCTCTACACTACATGGTGAAGTAAGCCATTTCTACTATGGCTCTTCGCTTCATCACATAAAGAATCGGGAGTGGACAGCCGAGCCGACTCACTCCAACTCCTAATCTGCAGCCAAGAGAGAAATGGGAGCAAAGCAGATTATGTCTTACAATATCGACTCAGAGAATTGGATCTTCACGGGAGATTTTAATTTCTACCGCTCTCGAATAACGAAATAGACCCGGTGGCAATCTTGCGACACTTTTATTTTCAATGATGCGATTGGGCATCTTGGTTTAGTTGAGCTGCCTTTGAAGGGTCGGGCATTCACTTGGAGCAATATGCAATCCGATCCGTTGCTTGAGCAACTTGATTGGTTCTTCACGTCCACCAACTGGACCATCGACTTCCCCAACACAGAGGTCCTCCTTTAGCAAAGATCACTTTGGATCATATTCCTTGCAAGGTGGTGATTAGCACAAAAATTCCTAGAGCTAATCTATTCCGTTTTGAGAATTTCTGGGCAGAGCAAGAAGATTTCCTAGACACAGTATATGACTTGTGGACCTCTACGCCAGCTTACAGTGATGCTGCTCGTACCATCTCTTCCAAATTCAAGGCCCTAAGAGCCAGACTGAAGGACTGGAGCAAGTATTTATCAAATCTAAGAATGCACATCAACAACTGCAACCAAGTCATTGGTTTTCTAGATGCTTTGGAGGATATAAGAGGCCTTTTTAATCCAGAAGCAAACCTACGGGCTGTTGTCAAGAAACAACTTCAAATTTGGTTGCGATACAAGAATCTCTTCTGGAGGAATCGTTACACAGTCAATAGAATAAAGTTGGGTGATGAGTGTACAAAATTCTTCCATGGCATGGCTACTATTTCTTATAGAAGAAATTCCATTGCGCAGATCATGAATGACCAAGGCATTTGGATCCACGACCATGAAGGGAAGGCAGGCCTTCTCTGGAACTCCTTCAAAAATCGCATGGGCACCACGTCATCACCTACAATGCTTTTTGACCTCTCTAGCCTTGTCACGCCAGTGAACGACCTAGATTCTCTTGTTGCCCCAATTCTGCAGGAGGTGGATTTGGTGGTGAAGCGTATGCTGGCTGACAAGGCTCCAGGCCCTGATGGTTTTAACGTCCGTTTCCTAAAAAAGTGTTGGCAATTTATCAAAGGTGATTTTTACTCTCAGGTCAGATTAATCTTGAATGCATCAACACTTCTTATATCACCCTGGTTCCTAAAAAGGACAGTCCAGAGACAGTAAATGATTTTCACCCCATCTCCCTAATGAACATCTCGCTCAAGGTCATCACCAAGATTCTAGCTGAGAGATTGCAGGCTGTCATCTTGAGAGTTGTTCATCAAAATCAATATGGTTTTATTCGCTCTCGCACGATTCAAGACTGCTTAGCATGGAGTTATGAGTACATTCACCAGTGCCATCAGTCGAACAGAGAGATCATCATCCCAAAATTAGACTTCGAGAAAGCGTTTGATACAGTGGAACATTCAGCTATTATGCAAGTTATGGCTCACATGGGGTTCCCACAGAGATGGTTGGATTGGGTTCAAGCCATTTTTTCTTCAGGTTCATCTGCTGTCCTACTCAATGGCGTCCCAGGAAAAATTTTCAAGTGCAAGAGAGGGGTCCGTCAAGGCGATCCATTGTCGCCCCTCCTCTTTGTTATAGCAGCTGAACTTCTGTAGATTTTAATCAACCGAGCTGCTGCTATGAATTTGCTCAGAGTTCCAATTCCACAACCAACTGGGGATTTTCCAATAGTTCAATACGTTGACGATACGCTGATGATGTTGCAAGCCGATGCTAGACAGCTGATCTTTCTTAAGGCTTTGTTGCACAGCTTTTCGGAGTCAACCGGGCTTAAAGTTAACTACAGTAAATCACATATGTACTCCATCAACGTCAATGAGGAGAAGATGACCCATCTGGCAAACACATTGGGCTGTGATATTGGTTCTATGTCGTTCACGTATTTGGGTTTGCCCATGGGCACGACCAAGCCACACATTGAGGACTTCACCCCGATGATGGACAGAATAGAGAGGAGGCTCTCTGCGTGCTCCACATGGCTTTCTTACTCGGGTCGCTCGGAAATGGTTAACTCGGCTATAACCCCCATCACCACATATGCTATGTGTCCCATCAAGCTACCAAAAGGGGTCATTGACAACATCGACAAAGCACGAAAGCAATGCCTTTGGAGAGGTAATGATGCCCAAAAGAAAGGGGGGAATTTAGTTGCATGGGAAGTTGTTATGCAGCCCAAGGAGAAAGGGGGACTGGGAGTTCTTAACCTCAGATTGCAAAATGATGCGCTACTAAACATCTCTTCACATTCTATAACAAAGTTGACACCCCATGGATGCACCTTGTGTGGAGCAAATATTATACCACCAAAGTACCCCATGCATCTAGGGAAGTTGGCTCCTTCTGGTGGAAGGATGTTCTTCATCTCAGCATCATAAACCGAGGCATTGCCAAGTGTGAGATTGGGGATGGTTCGACAGTCTGTTTCTGGGATGATATGTGGTCTGATGCTGTTCTATCCCAAGAGTTTCCAAGGTTAGCATCCTTTGCAAGTGCTGGAGGTCATGCAAGCAACAGACCTTGATGAACTTTTCTTCCTCCCGCTCTCGCAGCAAGCTTTTGAGGAATATGAAGTCCTGCAACTGCACCTACAGAACCTGCCATACGATGCTGATGCCAAGGATTGCTGGCTGCCCACCTGGGGCAATGTGTATACTTCACGGCGTTTCTACTCTCATGTCTTCAGTACCATGGAAGCACATCCAATCTTCAAAGCCATCTGGAAATCTAGATGCACTCCACGCGTGAAATTCTTTGCGTGGCTTGTCCTTGTGGACCGTTTGAATACCAAGTCTATGCTCCAGAGACGACATCTGAACATACAGGATGATAACATCTGTGTCATGTGCAACCGTGGTGAAGAGGAGACCATTGATCACTTATTCTTCAACCGCCCCTTCGCGAAGGAATGTTGGGCAATCATCCATTTTGATTGGAATGACACGCTGCAACTTTCGGATATATTGGTACAGGTGGGACAGGTTCACAATGTTCCTTTCTTCATGGAGGCAGCCTTGATAGCAGCATGGGAGTTGTGGAAGATGCGCAATGACAAGGTTTTTCAGAGGCGTGATCCAATTCCATCGGCCTGGTCGGCAAACTTTAAAAATCAATGTTTCTTGCAGTCTGTTCGTTTCATGACCTGCGGTCATCCTTTTGTGTTTGGCTGGATGCTTTTAGTTAATCCCTGTTTGTAAGTACGTTCTACCTTTTATTAATACAAAATCTATCACTGTGGGGATCTCCCCCACAGTCTTTTGCAGTCAAAAAAAAATTCCTTCAAAAAGGGAAAGGAAATAGCATATGAATGGCAAAACACAACATATCATTCACAAAATGAAAACATAAAGCATAGATTGCATGAAATATGCTTACTGATTCCTTATGGCCAATCAGTGAATGCACCAAACTCCCATCAGAAGCATTCCATACACAAATTCTGCAATCTGCAGAATATAGAAATAAGGAAGATGATTAGAAATAACAGCACTAATAATTGAGCTATATTGTAATAATAAGAATGAGAAAATGACTATTGCTTCTAGCTGAAACTCAAACCATGCGTAGGTGGATGCTTTGAATATGTTTGGTAATATAACAATTTCAATCAACGAAACAAATCGAAGAGATGCAGGTTATCTGTAACCATGATTCCATGCATCAAAATTGTAGTATAGCTAAAGCAATTACTAAATAATGTCCTTGGCATTCAAAACGAAGCGGGCAGGTGAGGATGGGCAGCATCGTTTATTGCTGGGAAAATGGTTGATGATCAGAGCGATCATCCAATCCACTCTTGTTTGGTCATAATGAGAGCAAAATTAAAAAAAAATAGATTGGTCCTTCATACTTATACTTAATTAAGCAACTATGAAATAATTACATCGAATCGAAGAGACAAAAAACTTCTAAATCCAAGAGGACAATTAAACAATTCAAATGGGAATATAAACAAATATTAGTGAAAAACTTAAGTAAAAGAGTAAAATGCACCAGAGATCCATTAATTTTTAAGGGGCTGCCGTCTAGGTCCATCATCTTTCAAACTGCATTTTTGAGTCTCTAAACTTTTTAAGTGGTTCACCGGAGGTCCATACCCCTTCGTTTGGCCTTTGGATCCGACGTGGAGTTAGCAGTCAGCGTGACAGAGATACCATGTGCGGGTTATGTGAGGACTGAGCTCCCTTGTGTTTTGTGTCTTCCATGCGCCAATGATGCTAGGGCTGGCGCTAGCCATTTATCTACACAAAAAGGGTGACGGAAGATAGCTCGGCTGTAGGCAACGGCCAGTAGGCAACGCTGGCACAATTGGACAGTGAGCGAGCGCACCGAAGCGCGGAGCTGGCGTGCGACGTGGGCACACAAGGCACCAGGTAACAGAGCCGGCGTGCAGTGTGAGCGTGCGCAGCAACAGAAATCAAGCGAATCCAGCGTGAACCATGCTGCGTGGCAGCCAGATAGACGACGACTCCATCGTAGGCCTCTTGCTCCAGCGATGGCAAATTGTGGTTGTGGGCATCCGATAGTGACTGGCTGCACGGCTGCTTCGAGTGCGGTGGGCTTCCTACTAGGCGGGAGACAGCTTGGGCTTGAACCTCCTGCCCCATAGCGGCGCGGACGTGGAGTCGACAAGCATAGGCAGGGGCATGGAGTCGGCGTGCGAGCGTGGCCAAGGTGCGGAGCCAACGAGCACGAGCCATCGAGTGCATGACTGTTGAGCACGAGCCGGCGAGCACGTCTGGGCAGGTTTACATGCCATTGCTGCAGCTGTTGCCTACAGCCGAGCTCGGGCGATCTATCTTCCGTCACCCTTTTTGAGTAGATAAATGGCTAGCACCAGCCCTAGCCTCATTGGAGCTCGGTCCTCACATGACCCGCACGTCGGATCTAAGGACCAAACAAAAGGGTATGGACCTCTGGTGAACCACTTAAAAAGTTTAGGGACCAAAAAATGCAGTTTGAGAGATGATGGACCCAGATGACACCACCTAAGAAGTTAATAGACCTCTGGTGCATTTTACTTTAAGGGTCCGTTTGGATGTAGATATTGGACGGCTGGCATTGAATTGGGTATCAATACCAAATCAGACTAGCATTGAAAATGGGCTACAATACCAAATCAGATGTTTGGATGTAAATGGAATTACTATTTGGAATCTAGGGATGGGCCAATACCGAATAACTGTTTAGATGTACATCTCATGGAATTCAATTGACTCTCGTCTTCCCAACCGTGACTCTGGGTAATGTCCGGCTACGCGGGTACGCAACTCCACGACTGGTGGCCTACAATGCATGCTTGGTGCCCGCCTGAGCCCAGAGGCTCGAGCCGGCCTGTGCGTTGCGCCGCCGATGCCTGCGCTTCTTTGCCGCCAGGTGGATTTGTCGCTTCGCTTTCTTTGGCTGCTAGGCTGGCCTCACGCCACGCCGACGCGCCCGACACCGGCCTTGGCCTGCGCCACCACAGTTGAGGAAGTCGCCGGAGTTGAGGAAGGAGATAGATGTGGCCGGACTTGAGGAAGAAGGGGATCCCCGAGTGCCTCCACCACGCGCCATCATCGACTCGTTCTCTGTCAAGGGCCTCGAACCCTCGGCTGGCCGGGACCTCGGCCACGTGGCTCAGAGTCGCCGTCAAATCACGCCATGCCGAGTTATACCCCTCGGTGGGTAAACTTCTGAAGAAGAGAGGTAGATTAGAGATAACTTCTTGCTTGCCCTCGGTTGGTTTCCGTACAAGCATATATGGCTCTCGGCCAAATGAAGGAGAAGGCTCTCCTTAATTGTAGGACTAATCTTAACAATGAAATAACTAACAAAGGAAACAACTAATCGGTGGCTAACTTTCCTCCTAGCCACTACTTTGCCCTTCCTGCTGCGTCTGGTGCTGGCGCTCTCGGCCTCCGGCGCCCGTCGTCATGGCTTCGCTTGCGCTGGCGGCGTATGCGTCAAGACATGACATCTCTCCCATTGTCGAAGACCCGGCTCGTCCTCGGTGAAAATCGAGGGAACGAAAGCACGGAAGTCGTCGTAGTCCTCCCGGCTTGCCGATCTGACCGGCTCATCTTGCCACTGGACCAACACCGCCAGTACTCATGAAAGCTAGCCGGCCGTGCATTGTGATCGCTGCATGAACACCGCACCATAGCGCCGTTGTGGATTGGTGGCGATCTTGGGGGTGTTTGGCGTACAACGTAACTAACTCTTGAGCACCCCAACGTGGAACACATCATGGGAGGCGGGCCCTGGTGGAAGATCGGCCGGACGACCACGGCGTTGATGACCTCCCCGACGCGCGATCTGGCCCGATTTAACGAAGCGGGGCTTGAGCTTGCCGGTGGTGGTGCGCGTGGCGATGACGCCATTGGTATTGCCGCCGGCCGGAGGAGTGCCCGATCACCAACTTGGAAAGCCACCGGACGGTGGTCTTTCGTCGTGAACGCTTCGGACCCGCTGGGCTGTTCGAGAAGCGGTAGCGGGCGACGTCAATCGAAGGCCGCGCGATCCTCCATCTCCTAGGCAACAGCAGCCCACGCAGCGTCTCGCCGAAGCTCATAAGAGCGGATGGTTGGCGGATCGCGCCATAGACCACGCGAACGGCGTCTCCGGAGCGACGATTGGAAGGCCGTGTTGTAGGTGTATTCGCCCACGGAGCCGCCGAAGCCCTAATTGCCGAGGACGGTCGCCGGTGAAGCGGCGGAGGTACATGACGATCACCCGTTGGCGGCCTCCGTCTCGCCATCCGCTTTGCGGGTGAAAGGCCGACGACATGAAGAGCTTGGTGCCGGTGAGGCGATGAGCTTTCGGTCCGAACGCCGACGTGAACACCGGTCGCGGTCCGAGACGATGGATCGCGGAACGCCATGATGAAAGCGGACGATGTCGCCAAGAACGCAGGCGACGGATTCGGCGGTGTAAAGTGCGCCCGGTGAGAATGAAGTGGCGATTTGCCTTTGAAGCGGTCGACGGCGGAGAGGATGCGCCTTGCCACGCACTCCGGCGGCGCTTCAATGAAATCGATGCCGATGTCGGCCCAAACGCTGGACAGGATGGGCAGCGGCTGGAGCAGCCCAGCCGGCCTCAGGTGGTCCGTCTTGTACTTCTGGCACTTGGCGCATGCCTTCACAAAATCCTGCACCAAACGACGCATGTTGGGGAAATGAAAATCACGCCGTAGGCGGTGCAGCGTGCGATGAACGCCTTCATGGCCGTCGTCGTGGACCACGGCCAGGATCTCCTGAAGGAGTGGCGACGCGGGCGGGATGTAGAGGCGGCCCGCCAGGGCGACCATGCCATCGATGATGGCCCACGGCGCGGCGCGGGTGCCCGCACGGAGTTCGTCGTGGACGGCGACCGACGGTATTTGGGCGATGGCTTTGGGCATGGCGAGGCGCTCGATGAAGTCGAACCGGCGCTGAAATGGCGCAAGCTTCGCCCGCATCGTCGTCGCGGCAGATAGAGGCGTCGGCGGCGATGTTCGTGGCCGGGCGGTACTCCACCGTGAAGTCGAAGCCCAAGAGCTTGCCGACCCAGTGGTGCTGCGGAATCGTGGCGAGGCGTTGGTCGAGGAGGTATTTCAAGGCTGTAGTGGTCCGTCTTGACGAGCGGCGCGCCTCACGGTAGGGCCTCCAATGCGGGACCGCTGAACCGAAGCCAATGAGCTTTCGCTTCGTAGGCGGCCGGGCGCTGTGATGGTGGCGGTGCCATCTGGCCGGTTGAAATCGCCACCGGGTGTCCCACTTTGGACTAATACCGCCTAAAGCCGACAAGTGGACGCGTCACACTCGACGACGAAACGACTTTGGCGAAAGTCGGGCATGGCGAGGACGGGCCGACGTGACCGCCGCTGAGCGCCAAAACGAACGCCATGCGCCCGCTGCGTCGTCCCATCATGCGGCAAATCCTTCTTGAGCAACACCGCTGTGGGCGCGGCCACCGTGCCATAGTTTATGCACGAACTTGCGGTAGTACCCCGCGAGTCGAGGAAGCCACTAACAAAGACAGGCGAGCGCGTGGCGGCAAACCAATCATGGATGGCTTTGCACCTTGGCCGGATCCATGGCGGCGCCGTGGCGGAGATAACGTGGCGAGATAGGCGACGGCGAGGCACCGAAGGAGCATTTGTGCGCTTTGACGAAGAGGTGGTGGCGGCCGAGCTCGTCGAGGACAAAGACGCAGTGCCGCGGTGATCCACCCATGTCTGTTGTAAATCAAGATATCGTCAAAAAATACGAGGACGAAGCGGCGAGGAGGCGGCCGCGTAACGTCGTTCATCAAGGCTTGGAAGCGTGGCGGTGCGTTCTGCGAGTCCGAACGCCATGACCGGGAACTCGTGACGGCCCGTCATGCGTGCGGAACGCCGTCTTGTGGATGTCCTCGGGCGCATGCGGACTGGTGGTACCCGACCGCATGGTCGAGCAGAAGAGAAGAATTTGGCGCCGTTGAGTTCATCAAGTGACTCATCCACCACCGGGATTGGGAAGGCGTCTTTGACCGTCACGGCGTTCAGGGCCCGGTAGTCGACGCAGAAGCGCCAGGAACCGTCGGCCTTCTTCACAAGGAGGACCGGAGACGAGAACGGGGAGTCGCTGCGGCGGACGATCCCTTGTTCAATCATGGCGGCACATTGCCGCTCCAACTCATCCTTGTGGGCAGCCGGCACCGATAGAGGCGTCTGCTCACGTTGTCTGCATCGGGCTTCAGCAGGATGCGGTGATCAAGGGCGCGCTTGGGGGGCAGGCCAGTCGGAGTGGCGAAGACCCCTGCAAACGCGTCGAGGAGGGCCTCCAGGAGCGGCTCGCCCGACATAGGCAAAGCGCATGCTGCCGCCTTAAGCCGCCGCGGGCTGGCTTCGATCCGGCCAGAGATATGGTGCGGCCCCCATGCTGGAAAGACATGCGTCGGTTGGCCAGGTCCCAGACAATGGGCCCCAACGCGCCGAGCCACTTGGTGCCGAGGACGATGTCATACCCGGCCAGGGGCATGACGAAGAGATCCGCCGAACGCAAAGACCGCGGCGATAAGCGGTGGCTGTCGCGGATGATAGCCAGCATGGTGATCTTGTCGCCATTGGCGACCATGGCCGAGGCGGGGGCGTTAGCGGAGAGGAAGTTCGGCCATGCGCGCCTCCTCGGAGATGAAATTGTGGTGTGCTGCCGAGTCGAGGAGGCGGCGAGCGAGGCGGCCCCGTGTCACCTGGTGCATGGTGTCCGTCATGGACACAGCCTGCCACCGCTGCGGCGAGAAGCGTGGGGCGGCCTTGTCCCCGGCGTCGGCGACGTCTTCGGTGTCATCAATCGCACACCGCCCACGAAGAAAATCCGCTTGCAAAAAACTGTTATGGCCACGAGTACTTTTTCATCACGATTAAAAGCAGAGGCCAAAGCGGCGACGTTCCACTGCTCCGTAGTGGAGAAGCGCCATTGGTTGCCCTCATGGCGTCCTGGTGGCACCACCGCCCGGCGGCGCGGAAGTGCCATTCTTTGGGCGGTGCGGGAAAAACTTAGCGGCGGCGGCGGCGGCAAGCAGAGCCGCTGCCGCCAGCCGGACCGGGGGCTGAGGTGGCTGTCGATCTCCATGAGCTCCACTTGACGCGCCGAGCTCATCAGCGGCGGCGAGCGTGTCGAGATTGTGGATGCGCGCGCAGCGTGACTTCGAGGCGGAAGGAGGCCGCCGGTGAAGAGTTGCACCCGCTGAGCCTCGTCAAGCCGACACGACGCGGCGGGGAGTGCTCGGAAGCGGTTGGAGTACTCCATCTGTTCGGTCTTGCGGCACTCTAAAGCTTCGAACATCGGGCGGAAGCGGAGAGGGGCGAACCTCGTTCAGAGGTCTTTGAATCGGCCCGGGGCGGGCGCCATCATCTTCTTCGAATTTGGTTGTACCCGGTACCGCGACGTCGTCGAGATGGTAAGATGCCATCCGAACACGTTCCTCTCCCATGGTGCGGTGGTGGCGGAAATACGACTCGCATTTGTTGATGAACAACATCGGATCGGCGGTGCCATCAAAGCGGGGAAGTCCACTTTTGTGCTTGATGAAGCGGATCTTGGTCGCATGTTGCCGTCGTCGGGCGGCGGCCCCTCCGTTGTCCAGAGGGCGGCGAGGACTTGTCCTTCATAGCGCCATATCGGACTTGAGACGACACCTCCGTCTTTGAGGACCTCGATTCGGCGAAAGCACGTCGGCAAAGGTGGGCTCGGCCATGGTCTGCGGTAGAGGCGGCGATGGCGGGCGGCCGGCCGGTGAAACTCATGGTGGAAGAGTGGGTGGAGCGGGTGGCGAGGATCGACGAGACCGTGATATCAGTTGTCAAGGGCCTCGAACCCACGGTGGCGGGACGGACCTCGGCCACGTAGCTCAGAGCCGCCGTAAAATCACGCAGCCGGCGAGTTATACCCTCACCGTCGACTTCTGAGAGAGAGAGAGGTAGATTAGAGATAACTTCTTGCTTGCCCTCGGTTGGTTTCCGTACAAGCATATATGGCTCTCGGCCAAAGTAGAGGAAGGCTCTCCTTAATTGTAGGACTAATCTTAACAATGAAATAACTAACAAAGGAAACAACTAATCGGTGGCTAACTTTCCTCCTAGCCACTCACTTTGCCCTTCTGTGTCACAGCTACTGCGCGCTCGGCCTCCGGCGACGTCGTCATGAGCTTTCGCTGCTTTAGCGTCGTCTTGCAGACATGACATTCTCTCTGCTACTTGACGAAGAGTAGCCCTCCTCCGGCTTCTCGCCTACTCCTGAGGCGGGCGGAGAGCCCCGACGAGTGGGGTGGGGTGGGGAGAGGGGGATGGCAAGGGAACGGCGCGAACTTGGGCTCCTTGACGGTGGCCATGGCGGGTTGGCGCTGACATCTTGTCTTGGCGGCGTCAGTGTGTGGCGTGAGATTTGGGGCCTTGTGAAGGAAGGGTGTGGGAGAAGAAGAGGGGCACGGGCTCCAATTCCCCCCAATACGGAGGGTCAGGCCTTGGTATTGCGGGCGAGTGGCGAGTGGGCGCAGTCACTAGCGAATACCCCTTGGTATTGAAGTTTATTTCCAATTCCAAAGTCTAGGCCATCCAAACAGCGGCATTTGGTGCTATCCAATGCCAATTCCAATTCCTGAGCCCCAATATCTACATCCAAACGCAGCCTAAAGTAAAATGTTGGATCGATATGGTTGCAGTGAATTACTGAAACCATATGAAACAGTAGATCAAAAGTACCCATGATTGTAGCAAGCACAAAGCGGTTGTCTAGACTCCAAACTATCATATTGACACCGCGAGGAGTTGGTTGGTATCTTTGACGAGGACCACCTCGAGGTGGTTGAGGCGCCATTGGAGGTGGGGGGACTTTAAGATGGTAAGCACGCGTCCAGCGTCCAATTTTTCCCTGGATCAATGCAGGAACAAATTATACAGGAAACTGCTTTGAACACATGTATAGCATACAATAAAGGCATTCATGATCTACAGTTGCACAAAATGGCAGTGGTGCTAATGAGCCAGTAAACCTGACTTGTCCATTGCATTGGGTACATCATTACTGAATGAACACATGACAATGAAGAAATTCAACGCATACTTAAATCATAAATTATGATTGGCTGCATTTCAGGAGGCGACCATACCATTATAGCAGTAGCTAGATTGGACAGTTATGCACGTCATCATAAAAAACTATTCATGCAAACAAAGTTTTCAAAAAACAAAATTGTAAAGTTCTAGCATACAGCAGCTTACATGCGACCTCCGAGATCGTGGAACCCATATAATTGCACTGCCATCACGGGAGCAGGTAACAATATTATGCGTGAACCTAGCAAAAAGAAACAACTCAGCTCACGGAGGATTGTTGAAGCCAAAAACAACACCATTTGGACGTTCGTGAATTGAACAACTAAGAACAAACTGAAGAAAAAAGGACACCTTTGGATCAACAACTAAGAACTGATGCTGCTAATGCCTAATGGACATAAATAAGAACATTTCGAAGGAGAAAACAAACCATAAGGGCAAACAAAATACTGACCAAGAATTTCTTAGCTTAAGGTTATTTTCTTCCTTGGAGGTATGACTGGAATCAGATGAAAAAGATCTTGATGCCACTGCACATCCACTAAATTGCACATAGTTTACATCATTTTCATGCCCACATAATAGGTCCATCTCATGATTCAGTTGTTCATCTTCATCAGAAGAACTCTTGCAAGCATTCCAGACCTGAAATGAAACATTTCTGATGAAAAAAGGGCAATTCTCCACAATTAGATAAGAAATTGACAAGTGAAGGTAAGAAGAAAAACACACCCTTGCAAAAGTGTCCGAGCTGCCAGTGACAAACACTGTTCCATTAGCATTAAATGCACAACATAAGATCTGGTGATTTGTTGGCTGAACTTGAGCAGCGCTGGAAGATGCATCACCACTCTTACCTGGCATCAACACCACATGGATTGGCTTATCCAGAATTAGATATTACTAATGCACTATGCATGCTTCAATTAACTAACCAGGGGCAACATCTGGGGGCTTTGGTGTATACACTCGTGGAGGTTGTTGAGAGTATCTGGCATCCCAAATCCTGCACGTCCCATCATCTGATGACCTGCCAACAATATTATTTGACAATTTCAGAAGGAACATAACTAACAATGGCAAGTAAAACCCTATAAACAGTTATGTGCAGCGAAGTACTACAGCAAGCCAGATGTTGTAGCACAAATCATATAGAAAAAACAAACACATTTCAATGCACCTTAGATGTGTCATAAACAATAAGTGTTTAAAATGACAGTGAAAATCAGTGTAAAGCAAAGCTAGACTAAAAACACGTAACACATAAGCAGTACAACATTCTTTTATTTCAGAAAACAGCATAATATTTGGGATTTAGGGAGAATTAAGACCCTCTTCACTTTCCAAGAATATTATTTTACTCCTTTAGCATTAAATACTGTTACATGAGCCAATAATAATTTGTCTTCAATGTAATGTTAGAATGGGAGTTGGCTTTAACGAAGACCACATGCGTCATTTCTCATTTGGATTAAATTGTTCAAAAACTTCCAAAATCCGTAATATCATGGGAGGGAGGGTGTGCATAATCCACACAGATTAAGTGCCCTAAGATCTTATAGAGAATCTAAGATCACATGAACCAAAGCACTCGCAGATAAATTTAGCAATCAACTTATACTATAGATATTTCATTGCTGTATATATTGCCTCCAATATGGGTAACTGTGTGCTAAACAGTTCTTGGAAAGAGAAAAATGACATGTTTCACTAGTGGCAATCTAGCTTTCAGATAAGTACCAGCCTCGTTCAAACACTCAAACTACAGCAGATAGAATACAGTTGTTATACCATTGGCTGGTATCAAATACATGACTTCATGCAGGTCATTTTCGTTTGTAAAACAGTTGCATCTAGCATGTATATAGCAACAAGAACAAAGCAGAGCAAATTATCTTTCTCGAATACACAGGACAGCTGTGTATCATTATATTAGAGAAAGTCGAAGAAAGGCTGATCTGTACACAGAGCCCTGAGGGCAATAAGAACAACAATGTAGCGCAAATAATATAATCAGGGGAAAACAAGAAAGAGAAAAGAGGCACTCACGACAACAGCTGGAAAGCAGCACCTGGCCTTGGACTAAATGCAATAGCAGTAACTGCCCCTGTATGCCCCTTGAGCACTGAGACTGGCATTCCATCAGGCATACGCCACTTCATTGGTATAAGGAGCCATTCAAGGTAAAGGGAAGAAATAATGTCATGGCTGTGAAAGGATGTTATGGCAGTTTACTTAGGAAGAATGAATACTACTAAACTTACCACTCTAATAATGAAATCATTAGATGAAGATGCTACCACAGCATTATTGGAACTCACTGCGAGATCAGTAATATCACCCTTGATTTGGAAATGAAACAGGATAGGTGGGATTAAGTTATCAATGAAACATTATGAGTATATATATATGCCACAGCAAGCAAAACTTACTTCATGGCCCCGGCAGCTAGCCAGGCAGAAAGCTGTTTCCGTCGCCCATATTTTAACAAGGCGGTCATCAGAACCAGTAATAACATAACGCCCTGTGCGGTCAAAGGTAGCTGCAAAAACAGAAATAGTATGAAAGCCATGCAGAAGATAAAAAAGATGTATTGATGATAAGGTAAGAGGTTTGGGCTTTGAGGAAGCAAGGAAAACAAGGCAGCAAACTAAGTTTGTCATGCGTGGAGGAGGGGGGGGGATAAGGTCTTGTGGAACATAATGAACAGCATATACAAATTGTTAACTGAATGAAATAACACATAGTAACCAACCACAAGAACTTCTCTAACAAGTATAATAGGCCTTGACACAGTTGATACATACATCTATAGAGATACATAATGTTGCCTGTTTGGATAGGGGGCAGTTTGGCCCGATCTTTAGAACTCCCTATTTGGATTGCACCCTAAGTTTGCCAGGCCTAAGCCTAGTCAGCCACAGTTTCCTTAGGCAGTGTTTATTAGTTGCTGCAAAACCTTAGTCGGCTTAGCTTAGCCTCCTGGACAAGTTCCATGACTAACTTTAGCTAATGTTAGGTGGTCATTTTTCTTGCCACAAGAATGTGGTAAGACTAAGGCTAGCGACCTTCTAAAAAATATGTGGCAATATCAGTCACCAATCAAACACACTTAAGATGTTTTATTTAAACATATATATAGCTAAGAGAGCAAGAAAGTTCAACGAACCACAATACACAGCATTTTGATGCCCCCTCAATCTCTTTATGATTTGCATCTTTTCAACAAGGGTAGATGGCTTCGCGATGGCATAACACGATGCTCGTACAGAGGGAGCACGGGAGTGCTTAGTGAAACCACCAATCTCTCTCAAACTTAGACCATGAACTTGATCAGCCTGAATGTGCGGCCAACGAAGATAACTTGGCAGCCTGGGAGTTTCCTTATCTTGCCTGTCAGCTGAAGGATTCAAGAATGTGTAAAGACATTACAATATTAATAACATGGAAAACCAAAGAGTAGTTGGAGCTACCAAAACTGGGAAAAAGTTCAATATACAAGTGCTCTAACAAATAGCTCCAGGAAATAATACTAAAAAAAGTAACACATTGAACAGCATTGATACGCATACATGCAAGAAGCGAAAAGGAGTTGAAGCCAAGAAGTGTTGGGACATCAGCAGCATTTGGAGAAACTCTTCCAATTAAGCTGTGTGGGTGACAGGAAATAGCCATCAGTTGCTTTAATAGCTTCACCAAGTGGTCTTTACCAATGTGGGGGTACCTACAATAAAACAAGTGAGAAAATGCTCAGCATTATCTTATCATTTAGAAATATCATTTAGAAATAAAAATCATAAAAAAGTAACAGTCCTGCCAAGGTAAGAGGCATATTTCATATGACAGGTCACTCATTGTGCTACATTTTCAACATTTTCAAGATAACCATTGTTTCAAAATCAAAAGGTTTAATCGGGTAGGACTGGCCAGACAAGCTATGAAAAATATTAGTACCATGTACAAACTGTGGATGAAGTGTGGGCAGAAAGCTCCACAAGAGGCACCAAATGAATTTATATCGAATTATGACCTAAATACAGATCCTTTTCTCAATTGTATTCAAATCTAGGAATCATCTCCAGTCCCCCTAATTAATTGCAGAATCAACAATAAAGAGTTCCTCACCACCACATGATTAGAAAATAACAGAAGCAAATTGAAAAGAGAGTAACATTTCTGTACCTCTCAGCTAATTTTACATAACCCAAAGGGAGTGATATGCCATCATCATTTTCTTCACCACTATGGAAACCACCACGTGAATACCAAGCATGGTATCTTCTAGGTAGCAGTTGATGTTCCAGGAGTTCATTGCACAGTTCTCCAAAGGTCCGTTTGAATGGACCATGAGATAAAAAATGCATAATGAGAAAGTAAACTTCTCTCATATCAATATCAACACCATCCATGGATGCAAAATCAGTTGACATCACTGAATTCACAGGATTAACCTTCTCAAGTTCCTGACTTGGAAAATCCAGAGGAGCTATACTAATGGAAGCTCCATTACTGGAAGGTTGGTGCCTTCTAAAAGACATGTCCACTAGACCACCTGGACCTGGAAATGATAAAGCATAAGTTTACATTCTAAATTAAATTAAATTACTAAAAAAGTAAAGCAATGAACAAGCAACTACATGGAAAAAAAATAACTGCCGCAGAAGTAGTAAATAATAAAGATATAAAGTAGAAGTCATAGATAAAATACAGAACTAAAAAAATAGGAAACACAGCAGCTAGCTGACGGTCATGAGATATATGCCAGAAAAAATGAATACTGAATGAAACCAACTTCTCTACTGAAAGATATGGCAGAATCATGGTTAAAAAAATGTGGTGCATTGTACAAGAGTACAGGCAAGCAAGAACCTATCTTATCTTATAGTTAAAATTCACAACTTAGTAAACTTGTCAATGCATTACTGTAGCTACCGAAAAAAACAGGAAAGCAGAACTCACTGAACTGTGGAGCAAAAGCACATCTTATATATAAAAATAGACCACATAATCAGCCCATGCAAGCATCTCAGTCTATTTATCTAAGAAACATTACATAGCAATAATTTCTCTTCAACCTCTCCCACTCACCCACCACCTAAGCATCAGTGTCAACCATGGTTTTTAAGTCGTCTCCAAGGCGACGCCTAGAAATCAGGCGCTATTTTAAATTTGGCGTCGGCCTCGCATCCAGCAAAGACATCGTATGGCGTCCGCCTTGCAGAAAAAAGCGTCGCCTAAGCGCGATTAAGCGACGTTAGAGCTCGAGCGATCGAGGCGGACTGACGACGAGCGAATCGGACGACGGCTTTGGCGCGCGAGTTCTGCTGTGAAATCGCGCGCCGCAGGAGAGTTGTGTGCTGGAATCACTATTGCGGGAGTTGCGCTTGTGGGAATCATAACCAGCGGGAGATTCTTGGCTTGCTGGGAAATCATGGCGTGGGCCTACAGCTCCCGCAAGTCCCTATCTCATCTCTCCGTGCGCCAAAGCCGCAAATTCACTGTTCTTGGCCTTGTGCCGCCCGCCGCCTCTTCTTCTCCATCGATTTGTGCCTCCCCAGCTTGATTCGAGTCTTCCTGCTTCGATTTGAGCCTCCCCTACTCGATTCGAGTCTTCCTCCTCTTCTCCGCTGATTTGTGCCTTGGATTCACGGCTCCTTGCGCTGCTCCGCCGGCCGAGCCTCCGGCGTGACTCGGGGGACAGGGGCGGCAGTGCGTGTGAGCTTCTCTTCCTCTCCCTCCCGACTTCACTCCTCTTGGATGTGCATTGCCCCTGCTCTTGATTTGGATGTGCCTTTGCCTCTGCTTTCGACTTGGATGTGCTCTGCAGTTCACATCTCCTCTGCAGCTCTGCTTCCCTCCTCTTCTCTGTTTCTTTCCATGTCTTTCCCTCTGCTTGTGGCTTTGTTATACAGATCTTGTTGGAAGTGCTCAAGTTCTTTGTTTTTACAGCTGATAGCACAATGGCAAGTCCATCTTCCATCATCAGCAATTATGATCCAGGACTGATTTAGCTCGGAAGGAAATTCTGCGGATCCAGGATGGAAGTATGGCTACTGGCCAAACCTTCAAAACAAAGATGTAGTGGCCTGCACTCTATGTGGTGTCTCACTTTTTGGAGGGATAAGAAGGCTGAAGAAGCATCTAGCGGGTGGCTTTGGAGATACAATGATGTGCAAGAAAACTACCACTGCAATTAGAGTAGAGATGGAAAACTGCTTAAATGATCATCCTTAGATGATGCTCACGTTAGATTTCAGATCTGCAGTTATGCTATTTATATTTGTTTTGCCCTAGCAGCACTAGTCATTAAGTTATATTATGTCATTAGAGACTAATTTGTTGCTATTGAGTGATGAGAACTATTTTGCTACTTTACGTTGTGCACTAGCACTCTGGTAGCACTATTTATTATGGTATTATATGCTAAGACTTGACAATATTAAGGTATGATTTGCTTCTGAATTTTAGTAGCATTATATATTGAGATGATCATATGGCGTCGCCTCGCCGCGCGCCTTAAACGCCTAGTCGACTCAAATGGGCGAGTCGCCGCGGCTCGACTTATCGCCTTAAAAACAATGGTGTCAACAGAACAACAAATGCAGGAGTTCCAAACGCTAAGTATGTAATATTCATATACAAAACTGGACAACATAATCAGCCCATGCAAGCACCTCAGTCTATTTATCTGTGAAACATTACAAAGCGATAATTTCTCTTCAACCTCTCCGACTCGCCCACCATCTAAGCATCAGTGTCAACAGAATAACAAATGAAGGAGATCCGAATGCTAAGTATGTAATATACATATATTCATCCCATATTTTCCACCTTTCAGCTTAATAAATAGATACTAGCCTGCAAGCTCACCAGTTCCTAACAAGCAAAACAACAATTTCTTCCTGAGACACTTAATTTCCCATCCCTGGAACCCTAGAATTCACAGCATTCATAAAACAAGCGGATCCAATATTCAGGCCACTCAATTATGTGCATGCACGGAAGCCGTATTATCTTCATGATGGCCTTCTCCAAAATTATCACAGGGGGCAACCAACACAAGCAAGCCATGCTAAACCCTAGTAATAAAATCCGTGAAATCGGCTCAATTATCAATAACCGGAGTTCTGAATCATGTCTTAGGTACCGCAAAACGGGAATCGATGCATCCTCCGCACACCTTTGGACGCATCAACAGGCTCAAATTACCAATCTAGCTAACACAAACCACATAGGCGAAAAGCGGCATGAGGGTGCCGTAATTCGAGGCAGAGGGGGGACAGGGGGTAGAGACAGACCTCCTCGTCGGCGAGCCCTCTGGCGACGCGGCTGCGGCGGCTCAGAGGCATGCCAGATATGGAGGGCGCCTTGGCAGCGCCCGTGCCGCACGAAGAGGGCACCTACGGCGGCGGAGGGACGTCGGAGGCCGCGGTCCTGTCGACCCCGTACGAGCCCTAGGCACAGACGCACAGTGGTGGGGGAGGACCGGAGGAGGCTGAGAGAGACGGGGCTGTTGGCTCGCGGGTGTATGATCCGGATTGGCCGATCGGGGTAGATTCACGGGCTATTGGGTTTTTTCGTAACAGGCTAATGGGTTAGCGGGTCTGCGTTTATAGAACCGCAGCACAGCGGCGAGCGCCCGAGCGGCGCAGCAAAAATCCGACCACGGTGCCCCACCTGGAACCGGTTCGCACAAGCGGAAAAGCCAAATCGGAGAAGGCGGCGGCCGGCGGCCCCTCCACACGAACACGCAGGTCGCACCGCCGCAGCACCGTGAAGACAGAGAACGGAGAGGAAGCGAGACACCTACCGCCGATCTATGCCGCCCGCCGGAGCCGCTCTCGCACAACCGACCACCAGCGGAGCAGCCGGAGAGCGCGAGAAGCGGCAGATGCGGCGAAGCGAGCCGCTAGGGCGGCGACGTCCAGGGGACGACGAGGCGGAGCAAACAAGATCGACAGCCGCTCGGTGGGGAACGAGAAGAGGACGGGAGGGCACGCCAGCACGGGCCAAAAAACGAATGCTCCCACCGGGCCGAAAGACGACCTGCGGCCCACGAAGCGGAGACACAGTCCATGTGAAAAGGGCCTCAAACTTTTCCTGTATTCCTTTTGAGTCCATTGAACTCTTAAAGATGATTTTTCAAGTTCTATTTGAATAAAGAGGGTGGTGTTGCTAAAAAAAAATCAATTTTTCAAGTGGTGAACGTAAATGAATCACTTGATGGAAAAATAGTGTATCCATATGATCAACTTGAGTGTTTATAGACCCAAATAAGAGTGTGAGAAAAGTTTTTTAAGGATAAAAGAAGAAACAAAGAAAAAGAAGGCACGATTGTTTGATCATCAGATGCATGAATCAAGACCCTACGCTAGAAAAATTTAGCAATGCAGGTGATGCATCCACAAAACAAAGGGGATTTGATATGAGACCACAGATCCACTCACCTGGAATGGAGCAAGCTCATTGGAGGGCACTACTAGTTCACCGAAGAGGTTAGCATAGGAGAAGAGTACGAGGGGCAAAGGCTAGGGACAAGCGGTGCCAGTGGAGACATGGACCCTATTCGCTAGGCTGATAAGTACTGTTAGCTGATTTGTTGTGAGAGAAAAATATTGTTCGTTCACTGAAAAAGTATGACTCATAAGACAAACGAACAGGGCCACGGAGTCGGAGGTGCCAAGGTGTCCCTAGACACTCTAACATTCAGGCCCTTGTAATGCGAGCCTACGTCTGTCAGGCGTAGCCAGCAAGTTACGGTCGAATCAGACTACTTCCACGAGCCACATGGTGTTGTATATTTTCACATGGGTATGTATGGCAGAACCGTCCGAAATAACATACTTACGGAGGCGCTCGTCTTCCATCAGACACTAAGCACCCCGAAAATAAGCTACAGCAGACGGTATCCGTCGGACACACCCCAAGGGAGAACCCGAAAGATCCACATTTTCCCCCAAAGATCCAATAATGAGAACGAGTTACAATACTTAATCTATTTCATACATCCAGAGTTCATAAAAGAGTACATTATTACATTTTCAAAAGTCAGAGTGCGAAATCTTAAACAGCGGAATAAAATAAACATCTAGCGATAAGGAACAAGGATCCGTCTGTGCCACCAGAAGAATCCTTCACACAAAGGTACTCCTCAAGCATTACCTGCAACAGGGGTAAATAAACCCTGAGTACACAATGTACTCGCAAGACTTATCCGACTAGTGTGAATAGTTTCCCGACTCCAATGGATATGCAAGGCTTTATGGTTTGCTGGTTTCCTTTTTGCAGAAAGCAATACTAATAGTGAGTCCTTATTGATGTTATTATTAATAGCCGTATTAATTTATTATCTAGCAATTCTATGTAAGCACATGTTCTACTTTCAAGCAAGAGTTGAGCAATCAGTTCTACTTTATCACCTTTTAGCTTCAGTTCTTACTACGATACTAGAGTTAAGACAAATCGTACCGACTCGGTGGCGATTCGCGAATCAATGTCTCAAGCTGGGTACCCCAAAAACACACGCCCCGCTTGTACTCCAGGCACAAGCAGGACCAACCCATCACCCTCCAGTCAAGGGGTCCAGGTTCCCATCTAAACTTGGACTCCAAGCCCCCGCTTCTAAATCCCGGACTTAGTGCGGTGCAAGGACCTCCACCATCCCCGTCTCTAATCAGTCGGTCTAGAAAGAGCCGGAACCCACGACAAGAGAGCAACAAGTCTTCCCTGCGCCCATACCCAAGTATGTGCTCGGGATAATAAAATTGTGACTTGCCTAGCGTCCATTGCAACGATCGATCCTTAACCGACACGGACAGGGGGAAAGTGTAACCAAGCTATGCCATGTTGGCCGCAAGACACAACCTCTTACACTCACCAGTACCCAAAACATATCCCTGCCCGGTCACCATTTTTTCTTTCCATCATTTATCATGAGTGATCATAATTATCACCTATTTGTGAGTAACGATAGGTTACTCATGCTACCAAAATCCTAAGCATAGCGGCTACTCGACATGTACTAGTAAGACTCATAGATAGATATATTTATGCATGTAGTTTCCATAAAATTCCTGTAATATAAATGGACATCATATATATATTCAGTGATCATAAAATGTGGGTTATGCACCGGGGCTTACCTTGGGTAGGCGGTGGGTCAACAAAGTCAGCACCAAAAGGCTCCGGGGCTCCCTCCTGCACGAGGATCTCCTTCTCGTACTCCTCAATGACCTCCTCATAATCCTGTTCATCCACGGACACGAACTCTACCAACTCGTGATCTATATGCATAAAATGATGATACAGCACTTAGTAATATGGCAACAGCAACTCTTAAAATAAAATACATCTAGCAAGCTACTAAACGAGTTCTACCGATGAAGGTGCTGAGCTACCTACTGTTACCACTAACAAGTATGAAGCATGACATATATTATCTTAGCAACTATAAGTATTCTTACTCTTAACACCGATTTACTCTATATATGATTAAACAGGGAGTACTAGCTACTCTATTTACCAACCTATTTTAGGGCTATAAAAATTACAGTGAGTAACTAATAATCTAATGATCATACTATAAAAAATTCATGGCTAAAGCTATCATCAATTTACCACAAAAAATCCTACAAATTTTAATCTACCAAATACTAAGCTCTCTAATTTGAATTTATGAACCTATCATTATCACAGCTAACTGTAAACTAACTACACTAACAGATAGATGACATTTTTATAAACCTAACAAATTATGTTTCACTATTTTTGGATACCTACAATATTTACTACCATTTTTCAAAGTTCAGCTCGAAACTAGATTGAATAAATCTTTAATAATTCGCTGGAAAATGAAAACTGAATTCCTCCTTGCGCGGCCCGCGAGCGAGCGGCGCGGCCCACTTCCGCGCACGCTCAGCACCCCAGTGTGGCCTACTCGCGCGGCCCACCGGCGCGACATAGGCCCAACGCGGGGAGACCCACGCGCGCGCTAGCTCTTTTGTAAAAGAGCCCCCGTTCTCTATCCTATTCGCAAAGCTTACTCGAACACTATTTGGTTGAGTCACGTCCTTTGCATCTAGAACCCTTTACTTAATCTAATTCCTATTTTTTGAAGCCCCTGGCCAGAGCTAAACAAGGCCGCGACATTGCCGGCCAAACACCGGCGAGCACGGACTTCCCCAGTCTCAACCAACACCTCCCTAGCACTCTATGAGCGAAGCGTAACCGATCGAGGTATCACATGCCACAAATGGTGTAGCATGAAATCGTGGCTATGCGCCGCGGCGGGGTCTGGCCGTGGCAACACCGGCGTCGGTGAATTTACCTAGCCCAATGCCTTTACCGCTACCCTGTATCCATCTACAGACTACGAGCAACAATATAGAAGTCCTAATTGAATCACTACCACTCCCAATCGCGCTGCCCACGGGAACGGCATCCACACCAGTTCGCCGGTGGCAGCGAACTCATCACGGGTGACTTAGACCTCAACCGGCTCAACCACCTACCCTAGGAGCAAGAGGGCCTCACCAGAGACATGTAGGGTAGACGGGACGAAGTCGTGGGGCTCGGCAAGGTGGTTGGCCATGAGCGCGGGGTGACTCTGTTTCACGACAAGCGCGGCGACGACGTCCCTGGTGACCTGCTGCTCCACCAGTGAAATCATTGCACGGGTGAGGCAAACAAGTCAAGGAGACGCAAAAGCCCTGCTCAATTAAGACAAAGGAGCAAGGGGCGACATCCTGGCCGAGCACCCGCCTCGACGGCCATGGCGGACCGCCGCGGGGAAAACACCTCGCATTACCTCACTGGAAGATGACGGCTCGTCGGAACGACTCCAATCGTCAGCTAACTACCAGAGCTAGTTGGGTGCACGGCTAATTGGATGGAGGTGGACTATGCATGGCCAATTGGACGGATGACGGCGTTCGGACTTAAGGGGTCGACGGCGGGGGGAAACTCCAATTGAAGCCCCGACACCGTATATGGTACGCAGCAATGGCAAGCTTGGCGCTTGTTGGACTCCCACTTGACCTCTAGACGTGCGCAATTACGAGGGTAGGGCCAAGCTCTGCGGTTTGCCTTGGTGCGGCACGGCCGGCGCGACACCATTGAAGGCGATGTGACAGCGGCTTGGCGTGGCGCAATTTTCTAATTGGGGAAGGACGGCGGCTTATACGGTGAAGACTCCACGGTAGCGTCTGAGTCCGGCATGGCGACGTCGCGACGACATGGCGCCACGACCCGCAGAAGACACGGCGGTGTGCAACGACACGCGGCCGCAGCCGAGGTAGCGCCGGTTCGAGGAAACGCGGCGTGGCATGGCGTCGAGCGCGGACATGATGGCGAAGTCGGCGGGCGAGCCTCGCGCGTCTGGCCGTGAAGGTCGGCCGGCAGCGATGGCCGTCTGGTAGCGATCGGAATGTAGCGCGGCCGAGGCGCATTTTTTGACTTGACGGCGACAATGGCGGCGTGGCTCAAAGCGAAACGCGACGGCGGGCGAAGCGGCCGAGCCCACCCGGCGCGGTGCGCGCGGCGCGTGCTGGCGTGTGCGGTAAAGAACGGTAGTGGGCGTGGCGGTGGCGTGGAGCCATGCGCGTGGGCGTGCGTGCGCATGCACGTCGGGCGGCCGGCGTGGCAACGCTGAGAGCCGGGCAGGGTGACCATGCCCACGCGTTGGCATCATTCAAAAACGTGACTTGCACGCTTTTTAAAGCTGCTTAAAAATCCAACCCGATGACCCAGTAGCTAAACCAACTATTTTACGTTCGAGATGGTGTATCAAGCTACTAAAACCAACCTTAAGACCATGCCACTGCTTAACCCGATTCCCCTATAAAAATTGTCAAACTTAGCTTTGTCGAACCATTTTCTGACTTACGAAAATCGACTAAGTTTTTGTTCGGATTCGTGTCAACTTCGATTTTCAAGCTACGAATTATGCTATCTAGTGAACCCCATTCTCGATCGCAAGTATTTCACCGCCACCTACGAAGTTTGTACTACAAACTTTATCAAAGTTTCATATATGCGTTCTATAGCATTCTTGCGCAATAAAAGTTCTTTTAGAACTCTAAGCGATACAATGCGACATGAATTGTAACATTTGTTTCGCGTTTCCGATGAACGTTTCGAGTCACAGGAATTTATTTACACATTATATTTCATATATTTACACATAAGTATGATGTTCATGTAGTGTTTTTGCAAAAAAAAGTTGTACAGTGTAACACTGAGGGTGTTACAGTATGGAAGCTCAATCAAATAAGTTCTTGTTTTTTTATGCTTCTGTTGGGACACGAACAAGGAGACAGGGAACAAAACACTACTATAGACAACATTTTAGAGGCGGCTAGAAAAAGTTTCTAGAGACGACTATTTAGTCGCATGTACTTGCCTATTAGTCGTCTCTATAAATCATTTTACAAACCATGTCAGCAAAAAAATAACCCATGGAGAAGCCCATGAGCCAACCCTGTAGTCGCAGGAATGGAACCTATCAGTCGTCTCTATAAATCATTTTACAATTTTTTACAAACCATGCCAACAAAAAAAAATAACCCATGGAGAAGCCCATGGGCCAACCCTGTAGATGCAGGAATGGAAAAGTTACACGATTTTCACGAGAAATACATGTGTGGGGCTGCGGAGGATCAAACTCCCGATATCAAGGCTCGTGCTTACTTAATTACCACTATGCCTCAGAGTCACTCGGGACCAAGTGGTTCATACATTCCTCTTTATTCACTTTGCCAAATATTATAATGCATATTTGAGACCCTAAACAAATTCAAATGAAAAGGTTTGTACTACAAATTTTGTATTTTCTTTATTGAATGTTTTAATGCATATTTGAGACCCCTAAACTAATTTAGACAAAAAATTAAACTGAAAAGTTTTAGATCCTTCTAGTCCAACAACTTTGGTTTAGACATTTATGAATTCAAGGATTTTTTTTAAATAAAAAAATCAAATCTAAAAAGTTAGAACAAAATTTTCGGTCACTAGAAAACTTTAAATGAAAACATGATCAGGTACAAAGTTACAAATTTCTTTGACTACAGCTTCAGTTTAGGTCGTTTTTTCCTCCAAGGTATTTTGAGAACTTTTCAAAAAAATCAAAATTAAAAAACTGAACAAAATTTTTGGATACTAAATAGTTTCAAATGAAAAGGAGCCAACTGCAAAATTGCAAATCCTTTTAGTGCTACAATTTTGGTTTAGATCATTTTTCAATCCAAGCTCATTTGAAAAGATAGAAAAAATAATTTTAAATTAAGAAAACTTAAAGCAAAATTATCGGGCCTTAGTAGTTTTAAACGTAAAATTAGTCAAGTACAAAGTTGTAGATACCTTCGAGTATTACGTGTTTGATATAAAGTTTGTTTTTATCTGACTTGATTTAAAAAAATTATGAAATTTATTATGTTGCACGTTTCTAGATGCGGCTCAAAAGCTCAACCATTTCTAAAAAGCAGATTTACAAAGGTGAGCCGGCTCGAAACCACTTTAATAGTGTCGTCTCTACTTAAAAATAAAGGTGTTTCTAGAAATTATATACATGTGATGAGATACACATTTATAGAGTTATTTAGGCCTATTTGGATCCACTAGCAGCTATTAGTTAGGTGTTAATAGTTCATAACTAATCTTAGGTAAGTAACTATTAGTTGCATACATATTATTAGCTAAGTATTGCTTGGATCCCCGAGCTAAAAGATTGATGTATTGATGGTTTTGTTTGCCGTTCACCTTTTAGAGTCTATTGGTCAATCACGAGGATAGAGATAGATAGATGTGAATGTATCTTTGCAATCGATATATTAGCTGGGTTGGAGGTGTTAGTGAGATAGTTGTTAGCTAAGTACCTAGCTAAAAATTAGTTGGCCTACAAGCTAGACTTATTCTGGATCACTCCAATTATTTTAGTAGCTAACTATTAGTTGGGAGTATCTAAATAAGACCTTAGCCCTCAATCTATCATGAACAAAACTGCACAAAACATAGGAGCTCGGTCTAGTCTCTCTACGACATAAATTCATGTTAGACCAATAGAGCATCTTCAAGAACTTTGTATAATTTACTTGTTAAACCAATGACTTCAGCAAGTTAACAAAATAAGTAGCAAACTTAATTTATCTCCTGGCCCTCTCCAATATTTTCTATATGAACTTAAAAACAAAAGGCCCACATGTTGTTTGGTGCGACAGTTCTAGGTCATCCACACGACACCTTTGTCACTCCGTCTATCGCGAGCAGGATCAACAACTAATAAGGAGCCCTAGCTAATCCAAACAGGGGATGAAGAAATTAGATAGTAAGGACCGAGAGCATGTGCATTCATGTAGAGATGGGTTATGGGCGAGAGATCGACTAGAGGAGATGAGGCCTCACAAAGTCACAAGAGAGAAGATAGATGTGACTATGCGAGGAAGAAATAAGGACAATATGGTCTTTCATGTATTTTTAGTTACTAGATATATGCCCGTGCGTTGCACGGTGATCACCAATTTTGTATGTGCATATGTACATCAGATAGGTTCAAACTGAAGGTGAAGCCCAACGACACCGAGGCTCCACGCGATGGTGACCGCGCACACTCGGCCAGGCAACCGAAGCAAGTGTCGTGCACGAATTTTAAAGCATCGACCACGACTAAACCGTTGCTTCTAAGCCTAAACTGTCTTCTCTAAGCTCAAGGTGGTATATGAGGATGCTAAATCGAGCTATAACACCTCATCACTCCTTAACCCAATCTCTTGTAATAATTTGCTAAACACGGCAATGTCTAGCTATTAACATACTTAAAATTTTCCTAAGTTGTTGAGTTGAGTCTTATTTCAAATTGCATTTTTAGGCTACTAGAAATATTACTTAGCAATATTATTTTTGAATAGCAAGTATTTCATTGTCATCTATAAAGTTTGTACTTCAAACTTTATTTAAGTATCACATACATGTTCTATAGCATTTTTGCTTAATAAAAATTGGTTTTAAACCCTAAGTGATATAACATGACTATCAAATCAACTTTCGTTTCGCATTTCTATCGATTGTTTCGAGTTACAGAAATTGATCTACACACTCTATTACATGCATTAACACATAAACATGATGCTCATGACATGTTTTAGTAAATGATTTACGGTGTAACACCGAGGGTGTTACAGCAGTTCCTCTGGCGTGCGCAAGGTGGAGAGGGAGGCAAGGCGAAGCTAGTAGTGTAGGTGAATTGGTTTGGGGTGGCGGTAGGAGGGCTGCCATCGGCACCTGCCGATCATGGCCTTATCGGCCCGGTGGTGGGGAAAGCTCCAAATTAGAGCTTGGCAGTGTGTGCTTCATGACTTTGTGGGGTTGGGTAGCTGGAGAACTCACTGGCGGGCCATAGACGGGCAGAATTGATTAGAGATGACCTCTCATAGTCTAACGTGCTGGCGCAACTCCGACGACAACAACAGAGGGAAAGAGGGATGGGTCCGAGCTTTGGCCGTCCTCACCTTGGTAGCTAGTGGTCGGCCGGACTCACGACCGTGCCTACGCACTCGCTACGCGACACGCGACCAGACCCCATGCGCGCGGCATCTAACCGGGCCAGCAGTAGGGTAAGTGTAACAACCCAAAAATCCACACACCAAAAATACCAACTACAAAAAAAAATTTAGAACTTCCATGTGATGATGAGTGTCATGTATAGAAACCCAACCTAAGAGATGCATTAGGTCTAACCCCAACCCAAGTCAACACATAAGCATGGCATGTCATTTGTTGATTATGTTTATTTAAATTCTAACAAATGAAACATGGCATATATTGTTAACTCAACTTGTGAGTTGGATTTCCAATTGCCTTATGTTATGCTTAACAACTTCTTTAAAGTAATACACCATAAAGTAATTAATACTCAAACCAGGAAATAAAGGTAAAAAGAGAAAACTAATTCTATTTTTATATAACAAACTACACTTATGTTGATATACAAAATAGCTAAATAAATTCCTAATGTATATAAAAGAATATGGTGGGCCTCATATCTAAAACTCCAATGAATTTGGTGCACCCATTTTGAATTCAAATACCCAAACCAAATTTGAATTCAAATCAAGGAAGAAGAAAAAGAAAATAGAAAAAGGAAATGAGGAAGAGGGCCTCGCAGCCCAAGCCTGCTCGGCCCGCTAGCACGCAGTAGCAGCCAGCCGACCCAGTTAGCATGCGCAGCAGCCGACCCAGCCAGCCAGCCAGCCCAACTCACGCGGCCAGCCCAGCGACCAGCCCGGCGCGCTGCTCACCCGCGCGCCCCTTTTGCTTCGCCCACAACCACTGCCTGCTGGACCCCGCATGTCAGCCACACACCAGTCCACAGTGTCGTCTTCCTCACCCACGCCTCATCCGCCTACGCGACCGGCGCCCGACAGCGCTGGCAGGAGCGGGCCAGGGGGTCATGCCCGGGGCATGGCCCTGCCCCCCTTGCGCCGCGCTCACGCAACCTCCTCGCCAACCACCCACGCCCCGCGATGCCGCTCGATGCGCTCAGCACAATCCCCAGCCGTCCGCCTTTGGAGCTCGGAGCTCCGGCTATAAAGCCACGGCCCTCGGTTGCCCTAGCGCCCTTCCATCGCCCCGCCACCCCTTGTGGCCATCCACCAGACCACCCAGCACGAGGGCCGAGGGGAGGAGAAGAGCAAAGAGGGCGGAGACGCTGCCGGGAGGAGGACTGGGAGATCACCGGAGCGGGAGCGGACGACGCTGCACGGCACTACTTCCGGAGCTTCACGGCCACGACTCTTCACTGGACCACCATCCTCTCGCCCCCAACACCAAAGGTGAGCCCCGGTCTTTTCCCCTGCTCATCGCCGGACCTCGCTATTCGGCCACGTGTTCGGGTCAGCCCGGCCCAGATCGGCCCAAATCCAGCCCTGTCCAGGCCTAGTTTGGACCCGGCCCATGTTGGCCGTTGACCGGTGACCTGGCCCCACATGTATTTGGTGTATTTGGCACAGACACACTGGACTCACACGTCAGATGCTGACGTCATGCTGACGACGTGATGACGTCACGCGGGACCCACCTGTCAGTAGCAGCATGGCCGAGGTAACGTCATGCTGATGTCAAGCTGACATCAGCTGCTGACGTCAGTAGCCCTGGCCCCACACGTCAGTGACCCTAACCGTTGACCTAGACCGTTGACCATTGACTTGCCGTTGACTGACGTTGACCTTGACTGGACCCACATGTCAGTGACCTAAGAGCCCCTGGACCCACCTGTCGGAACTGACGACGTTGATGACGTCATGCTGACGTTAGCAGGACCCCACCTGTCAGCTCAGAACCGAGATGATGATGTCATGCTAACGTCAGTCAGCATGCCACGTGGACCAGTCACAGCATGACACGTGTCAGCCCAGGATTAATTCAGCCTTTTTCATTTTCAGAAATGGATTTAATCTTCGAAAATTCATAACTAATTCATATGACCTCAGAAAAATACGAAACCAGGACCAAAAATTCATCTAAAATCAAGCTCTACGCAATGAACCCATGTTTGAGTGCATTTGGCTCTTTTGAATTTTCATTGCTTCTTTGTGCCATTCTATAGACGTCGCTAACGCGACTATAATGCGATCGTTTGCAGACTCGGAGGAGAACCAGACGGACGAGGATCGTGAGTACCGTGAAGAGTACGGAGACGACTACACTGAAGGTGCCACATCCCACCCAACCTCATAGCACCTATTATGTATGGCTAAAATATAAATGCTAGTGCTTTACTTTATTGTTGTAATCACACTATGATAGGACTTGCATGGTAGAATGCTTTCTTGATGGCCTTTACCTTGACGCAACCTTACCCCTGCTCACCCTGCTGTTAGGCTAGTCACACGCTTGCTATTATATTTCATTGCTTATTACTTCTACTACGCTTGCACTACATTGATGCGTGGTGGAAACTGGTGATTGGAGAGAGTGCTGCGTGTGTGACTTGGGTGCGTGGAGGGTGAGGGTTGTGTCGACCAAGTTGGAGTATACGATGTGCCTGGGGCTAGTCTTGCCGTGGGGTGCTACCTGGGCACCCCTAGAATGGATACCTGTGGTGGGTAAATGGTATATGAGGTGGCCCTGGGTGTGATCCTGTGATGGGAGGAGCCCAGGGTGGAGGTGCTGTGGTGGCACGGTAAATGGAAACCCTGATGAAGACATTCTAGCTTGGTCATCCCTAAGGACTTACTAGTACTCAGATTCACCGGGAAGCCTTACGTACCACTCGCCCTATATGGTGCGGGACGGCCAGACTACTTGGTAGGATATTGCCACTACTGCTAGGTTGATAGCGGACAGTGTAAGGAGGTACGGGGCGCGGAGGATTTCCCCCCCACCCTTCCGAGACTTTATGGAGACCTTGTGGACCCGGCTCATGACTCACAGTTTCAGTCACCCCAGACTGGACTTGGGGTGTACCAGGGCTGAATGGTAGAGTGGCATTATCCTAGGCTAGCAAGCGGCCGGAATCAGCCTAGTTGACGACGGTCAGCGAGGAAGGTGGATCTTGTGGTTATGTAAAACCTCTGAAGAGTGTATGGTTGATCGATCGATACATATGCCGACTTGTCGGCTATGGACCTTTCCTGGGTTTCGCTTAAACTAGATAGTGAGATGAGTCCTTCTTTTCTCCCCCTAGGAGTGAGTGTTTGGACGTAGCCAGGGGCTACGGGCCTTGAGACAGTGCCGAGAGGGAGTTGGCCTATCGATTGAGCGATGGTATGGGTGTGGTATGGTGATGGTGTGGATATGGTGGTATATCGATCCCAGGATCGAAACCTGGCTCTAGAACGGGAATGGGGTGGAATGTGTGTGTGAATGGTGTTAAAACTTGACCAACTGTTATTAAATACTTGATATGCTAATACATAGGAAACCTCAGCCTTATAGGTTCCTTTTGATTATATCCAACTTGCATCCAATTCTCACAAAGCAATGCTCATAGGGTTGGGAGTGGCCAGTACAAATCATACTGATAAATTTTGGCACACAGGTTCTGCTGAGGAGTATAGCTCCGAGGAGTTTGACGGTTGAGGGGTTCGATCCTACGCTCGAGTTTGGCGATCCCATCTTCAAGCTGTTCTGAATGAATGCTACTTTTGATTCCGCCAATGCGGTGATGTAATAAATTTATGTAATTCCGCACTATTTGTACTCTGATATTATCGTTGTATGGATGTGATATTCGACTGGAATTTGGGTAATATGATCTACAACGGTCTTATTACACTTCGACACTGTGGATTTCCCTTCGCAGAAATCGGGGTCGCTTCAGTAAGGGTACAACAGACAGGCGCGGACACGACGATGATGCGACGGCAGCGGCAGTGGCTGCATCGCGGCATGAGGCGGGTCGACAGAGCAGCAGCGCGGTGAGGCAAGCGGCCGCGCCACTCGGCCGTGCGAGCAGCAGCAGCGGCTCCACGCGGCAGGGCTAGTGATGGCCAAGACAAGGCGGTCGTAGCTGGCCATGCGCGGCAGTGCGCATGCACGCATAGAGCGAGCCGGCGTGGCGACATCGCGCACCCGAGGCATGGTGACCGCACTCACCCGGTGAACTGACCCGAGAACGTGCTGTGCATGAAATTTAAAGCGCCTATAACAACTAAACGGTTGCTTCTAGACCTAAACCATCTTTACCATGCTCAAGATGGCATATGAAGCTACCAAACTGAGCTAAAACATGACACCTTTCCTTAACCCTATTTCACAAAATAAATTCCTAAACATTGCATTGTCTTGCTGTCTATGAACTTGAAAAATTCCTAAACATGATTTGGTAATTTGTTTAGGGCGTAACACCGAGGGTGTTACAGCTCTCCCCCCTTAAACAAAATCTTGTCTCAAGATTTCATGTGAGTGCCTAGTGTAGGAAAAGGGATAAGAATTATACTTTTATCTTAAACCATTACCTCGATACTTCGGGGAGAAGATGGGAATAATGCTCCAGAATATAACTCTCTTGTGCCCTAGTGGCTTCATCCTCCAAATGATTTTGCCACTGGACTTTATAGAATTTCACCACGTTGTTCCTAGTGACTCTCTCTATTTCATCCAAGATTTTGACAGGATGCTCAATATAAGAAAGATCGGGTTAGAGAGGAAGTTCTTCAATTTCCACCACTTCATCGGGAACCCACAGACACTTCTTTAACTGGGAAACATGGAAAACATTATGGACTGCTGACAGAATATCCGGGAGTTGGAGACGGTAAGCAACAGAACCACATTGCTCCAAAATTTTATAAGGTCCAAAGTAACCACGGTCTCCCACTTCAACCCAATTAAGTGGTGTTCTACATTTCTTACCATATAGGGTCTCGAACGGTGCCATTCCAATGCTCTCTTGATAGCTATTGTTATAAGAAAACTCAGCTAAAGTTAGGCATTCGTCCCACTTTTTAGGATAAGAAATGGCACAAGCTCTCAACATGTCCTCAAGTACTTGATTGACCCTTTCTGTCTGACTGTCAGTTTGCATATGATAAGCTAAATTTCTGAGGAGGCGAGTACCAAGGCATTTCTGGAGTTGCTCCCAGAAATGAGAGAAAAAGACTGACCCTCTATCGGAAACAATGGTAAGAGGAACTCCATATAGGGTCACAATATGATCAAAATACAACTTGACATACTTTTTGGTGAATACCTTGTATCCACTAGGAGAGAAATGAGCGGACTTGGCAAGGCGATCCACAATGACCCAAATAGAGTCATACCTCTTTTTGTCGTATGGGCAAACCCACAACAAAGTCCATGGAAATATCCTCCCATTTCCAAATAGGGATAGGCAAGGGTTGTAGAAATCCAGGCGTACACATATGGTCCACCTTAACCCTTCCACAAATGTCACATTCCGAGATGTACTTAGTAATATCCTGCTTCATATTTGGCCACCAATACAAGTGACGCAAATCATGATACATCTTGTTACTTTCCGCATGAATGGATATTTTGGAGTTGTGAGCTTCATCCAAAATTCTTCTCCTAAGTAGATCACTTGAGGGAACCACCAATCGGTTCTTGAACTTCACTATACCTTGATCATCAATACTAAAATGAGGACCACGCCCTTCGGCAATTAACTTCTTGATATGAGGGATTTCCGAAGCATCTTGCTTTTGCTCTATTATAATTTGCACAAGTAAATCTGAGACTAGAGCAATATGGGCTAACACTTCAGAATGGGTAAGGGGCAAAGATTCTTCATCAACCTGATGCGACTTCTGACTTAAGGCATCAGCTACCACATTAGCTTTTCTAGGGTGATAATGAACTTCTAAATTATAATCTTTGATTAGCTTGAGCCACCTCCATTGCCTCATATTCAACCGGATTGAGTGAAAATATTTTTGAGGCTCTTGTGACCCGTAAAAATGTGTACTTTATTTCCCAACAGGTAATGTCTCCAAATTTTTAGAGCGTGCACAACTGCAACCAGCTCTAAATCATGGGTGGGATAATTCAACTCGTGCTTTTTCAGCTGACGTGAATCATAAGCTATTACACGTCCATCTTGCATAAGCACGCAACCCAATCCAGTCCTAGAGGCATCACAATACACATCAAATGGCCTATCAATATCTGGTTGGGCAAGAACAAGAGCAGAGGTAAGAAATTTCTTCACGGCTTAGAAAGCTTCTTTATAAGCCGGACTCCATACAAACTTGACATCCTTCTGGAGCAACTTGGTCATTGGTTGAGCTACTTTAGAAAACTCAGGAATGAAACATCGATAATAAACGACAAGACCGAGAAACTAACGAATCTTATGCACTAACTTTGGAGATCTCCAATTTAACACATCCTGCACCTTGCCAGGATCCATAGAGATGCCTTCAGGTGTCAAGACATGTCCTAAAAACTACACTCGATCTAGCCTAAACTCACACTTGTTGAATTTGGCATACAACTTGTGTTCCCACAATCAAGTCAGGACTATGCGAAGATGTTGTGCATGTTCTTCATTGTTCTTGGAATATATCAAAATATCATCAATGAACACCACTACAAACTTGTCCAATTCTGGCATGAAGACTGAGTTCATGAGGTACATGAAGAATGAAGGAGCATTGGTGAGACCAAAAGATATGACTACGTATTCATAGAGTCCATACCTAGTAGAGAAAGCTGTCTTTGGTATATTTTGCAACCGGATCTTAATTTGGTGATACCCAGAATGAAGATCAATCTTTGAAAACACCTTGGCACCAGCCAACTCATCGAACAAAGTATCAATACGAGGTAAAAGATACTTGTTCTTAATGGTTACCACGTTGAGAGGGCGATAATCCACACACAACTGAAGAGCACCGTCTTTCTTCTTCACAAAAATAGCTGGACAACCCCATAGTGAAAAATTAGGACAGATGAATCCCTTCTCCAACAATTCCTCTAACTGTTTCTTCATCTCCAAGGCACAGGCCAACTCACGACGAGCAGCCAACATCTCGGCCATCATCTCGGCATGGGTCATCAGAGGCGGTGGTGGTGGCAAAGGAGGACCAAGGAGTGGGGCCTCGTGACTCTCCCCGTTGGCATTGCCATGATCATCGCCACGACCATTTTTGCCCTAGTCTTCACCAAGACCATGACCTATCCCAGCACTGGTGCTCCCGTGACTAGACCTCAGATTCATCTATAAACAGATAGGAACCCACCGTTAGGGACCAGGCCTCCATACTTAGAAACAACCGGCTAGAGAGATGATAAGGCCCAATAAATGATTACAAGTGAGAACTTTTCCTTAAGAGTTAAAGTATTTCTCTTTATTTATTATCCTATCAATTTACTACCCGAAATTATACGTGTTGGGGAGTTTAGTTTAAGCAATATTCTCTTTTCATGATGCATGGATCGATCTATTCGTTCGCTCAAGCCAGAATATAGCGGCATTCGCATATAATTTTTGGCACAGCGCACACTTACTTCCCGTATGCTAAAGGATTCTTACACAGCGTAAGTGTCAGCATGAAAAATGTCAACACGTAGCAAGCCAGAAGGATCTGCTTGGGATGAGCCCGGAGATTCGCTTGGCTTCAACGCAGGACCAACCGATCCTACGAATTCCTGAAGGCGTGCCAGACAATTTGACCTACAATTGATAAGGAGAGAAAGTTTATCAGTAATTTAAGGTGGAACATGCTGGTTTTTCTTAGACAGTTCTAAGTGTGCCGCTTCGGGAGCAGCCAGATGGGAAAATTGACTAAATAGCCGATACAAGAAGAAATCGACTCTTAGGGACTGTAAAGCTCGCGAGTTTTGATTGATTTTATAGTAACGAATATAAAGCACCCAGATATAAATAACATCATCAGCTAGAAAAATATAACCAGTGTTAAGCATTGAGCTGATAAGTTCAACAAGAAAGGATGTAACATGCGAACAAATCGACTGTCTAATATAAATGGATCTACAAACGCTCTGAATCTAATATGTTGCCATCAACAGTGAGGTTCGACCAGATCGATGCAGCTATGATAATAACAATAAACTAAAGCCAAAGAATCCATAAAACCATCTATATATTGACAGGTTTTTGGAAGACGTGCTATATGTGTGAAAGCACAGGTGAATCGGCTAAAATAGCCGATTCAAGTAGAAAAAGGGTCATAGCATGAGAACAATCGACTATTTAATATGAACAGATTTATAAACTCATCAAATCTAATCTATTATGTTTAATAATAGGGTTTGATCGGATCGATGGCAACCATAATAAAGATAACAGATTAAACCTTTAAAACAAACAGATCTATTTACATTTAACAGAATCTTGAAGACACACTATGAGCGTTAAAGTACAGACAATCGGCTATTTAGGCGATGTAGGCATAGCAAACAGTCAAGGTCATGCTTGGTCGAAAGCAAACCTACCAACTAGCATACTCCAATCTAAAATGTCATCAGCGGGGATCGACCAGATCATTATAGCCATAATAGCGAGCTATAGACCAGATTCAACTAGCCAACAAACCTCCTCAAGATCAGACATGCATTAACCGCATACTATGCACGATCAAGATCGAAGTAGAACAGCCGATGAAGTATAATCCATCGTTTACAGTGAGGACCATCGCAATGTGATAAAATAAACGAGGGACTAAAAGGATGTGAGGCCGATCTAGTTCGATCTCAATCGGGCAGGTTGATATTGCTGAAACTAATGACAATAAGAACATCAACAAAATCGGTAACTTAATGAATCTACCCGATGGATGCCACCCTTAGGTAGAGCCGATAACTTGACCTTAATCTAATTCGAGCAGTGGAGGTCAAACTTAATCAATGCAGCCGTAGTTGAACTAGATAAGGACCGATGCAGCCTTACCAACAAAAGTATAAGCCATGACGGTACTTACAGACAAGCCAGAGGTCGGTCGGACCGATGCAGCCCTGCTTCTTGAAGAACTCGCCGAGATCTACAGTACTTTTACTCCTAAGGGTTGGCGTAAAGCCAAAAAAAGTAATTAGTATTAATTGATTGGATCTTTTTTACAATAGCGGGGGTCCAATATTTATACCTGGAATCTAAGCATGAATCCTACTCAAATACGACTCATTATAATGTTTTTAACAGAAGAAAACATTCCTCACTTAAGATAACTTGGACCCTAATCTTCCCTTTTTGTAGAGTCCGGCATATTTTTTCCGACGCCAACCGTAGCTCATTGACGTTATTTGCTGAGGTCATCTAAAGAGAGCAGATCCTAGTACCATTTTTGAATCAGCTGATATCGATCCTTATGCAATCGATTCCTTGATGACACAATCTTGGAAGCTTCGAGTTTCCGCATTCTTCTTCCCAAAATTTGATGTAAACAGTAAGTTAGTGTACCTACAGAAGATTGATTAGATAAAACTAGTGCCACTATCCGAGATAGACCATATTACTAGAGCTTATACTTACTTACATAATTTATCGTATCCTACTTTTTGCAAAGCTTTTGTTGGTCAAATTTTAGGTTTTGAAAAGTGTTTTTAAACTTGTAGATTCATTATTAGCTTTGATACCACCTGTGGCTGAATCGCCCAAAATAACACGCTTTCGGAGGCATTCGTCTTCCACTAGACACTAAGCACCCCGAAAGTTAGCTACATCGGACAGTTTCGTCGAGCACACCCTAAAGGAGAACTCGAATCAATCCATGTTTTATCTTCAGAATCCAATAATGAGTACGAGCTTACAATACTTAGTCCATTTCATATAACAAGATTTCTTAGAAATTAATTATTACAAAACCAGGGTTCATAGTGCGATAATTAAACCACGAAATGAAAATAAACATCTAGCGAAAACGATACAAGGATCCGTCTGTGCCCACCAGAAGAATCCTCCACACAAGAGATACTCCTCAAGCTGCACCTGCAACAGGGTAAAATAAACCTAAGTACACAATATACTCTCAAGACTTACCCGATAGTGGGAATAGTTTCCCGACTCTCAAGGATATGATAGACAATATGAGTTTGTTGTTTTCTTTTTGTTTGCGAAAGCATTACTAGAAGTACGTCCTTAAGATCAAGTTTAATTAGCAGTCATGATTACTTCATTAGCTAACCATTCTAGGTAAGCACATGTTCTACTTTCAAGCAAGGGTTAAGCAATCAGAACCAATTTACCATCTTTCATATTCCAGTTCTTACTGCGGTGCTAGACCGTAGCCAAGTCGTACCGTCTCATGAAAATGGCGATTCATGAACCAATGTATCCTAGCTGGGTACCCCGAAACACATGCCATGTTTGTACCCCAGGCACAAATAAGACCAACCCATTCCACTCCTGTCATGGGGTCCAGGTCCTCATCCAAACTTGGACTCCAAGCCCCCACACTTGAGACCCAATCTCAACATGGTGCTTAGGCCTTCACCTTTCCCCGCCTCCAATCAGTCGGTCTAGAAAGAGCCAGAACCCATGACAAGAGAGCAACGAGCCTTTTCGCTCCCATAAGCAAGTATGTGCTCGGGATAATAAGTCTGTGACCTAACTAGAATTCAATGCAACAGCCGGTCCTTAACCGACACGAACAAGGAAAACAGTGTAACCAAGCTATGCCCCGTTGGCCGTGGGACACAACCTATTACACTCACCAATACTCGTACCATATCCATGCCCGGTCTCCATTTTTCCTTTCACCATTTTATTATGAGAGTGATAATAATAATAATCACCTATTGCGAGTAACGGCAGGTTACTCACGCTACCGATAGCCTAAGCATAGCAGCTACTCGACCTATACTAGTAGGACTCATAGGTAGGTTTATCTATGCATGTAGTTTTAATATAAATCATGTAACATAAATGCACATCACATATATATGTCCAGTGATCATTCAAAATAAGGGTTATGTACCGGGGCTTGCCTTGGACAGGCGGGGTGTCAGCTCAGTCAGTCAGTGGCAGCTCTGAGACCTCCTCCTACTCAAGGATCTCCTCCTTGTACTCCTCGATCACCTCCTCGAACTCATGGTCTCCGATGGTCACGATCTCCGCCAACTCGTTCTCTACATGCATGCAATGATGATGCAACACTTAGTATTACGACAACAGCAACTCTTAAAATAACAATACATCTACCAAGCTACTAAGCTAACTCTGATGACTAAGATACTAAGCTAGCTATCATTTTCATCAAACAAGGTATTGGGTTCAACTAACAACCTTTAACTTAGAAACTAAAGATATATCCTTACTTCCACTAATGATTTAATGTATATTGAAACAAGGAGCATCCAACTACCTTAATACCTAGTCTATTCTAAGGCTACAAAAATTACAGTAAGCACATAATAATACAATGAAGCTACTGTAAAAATTTCAAGGCTAAAACTATCACCATTTTGCCACAAAAATTCCAACAATAATTAGTTTGATAATATTAAGTACTCTCAAATGATTTAATAGCTCCTAAGGTCAACACATATAAGCATGAACTAAATACATCAATGGATAGAGCATAATTTTAGGAATCTAACAAAATTGGTTTCACAATTTTTGGACACCTACATGATTTTATATGATTTACCAATGATCAGCTCAAAAATATAATTAGAAAACCATTTAACTAATTCGCTTAAAAAGAAAAGGCGACGAGCCTAGCGTGGCCCACCGTGCGGACACAGCCCATGTGAGCCAGCCCACGACGGGGGCAGCCCGCGCGCATTGGCACTCTTGCAAAAACGCCATCGCGTTACCAGGCATTAGCGCGAGCACTATGTGTACTATTCCTATAGACAACGACTTTACAAGGAAGCCCTCGTATTCTCTCGTCTTTGCATCAGAGAAGTCCCTGACGCCTCCGCGCTCGTTGGCGCGACACTAGCTAGCACTAAGCCACTACACCGGCCAACTGGGACAAACGCAGGCCTAGCTAGGGGGTCGACCCTTACCTACGGGCTGACGCGCAACTCCGGGTAGCGGTGGGACAAGTCGAGACGCAGTAGGATGGCCTCTCCACGATGACGGGCACCATGCGGTGGTGGCAACCATGTTTCGGTGAGCCTTGGCATAAAAGAGGTGAGAGAAACAGTGGATGAGCATCAGCGACTCACCACGCACCTACCCGTGGCGGTGGCTTGGCTAGAGACGCCCCCAACAAGCCTAGTCGCATGTGCGCGGCAAGCGTGACGGTGGGCCACGGTGGCATGGCTACATCAGTGCTGCAAGGATAGCCATAGGGGTATGGCTTAGGTGCGCACAGCGAGAAGGGGTGCAAGGCAGGTCGGGTGGTGTAGTCAATTTGGCTTGAGGCGGTGAGCTGGTGGTTGCCTACGGTGGTGGCGGGCTGGGTCTTAATGGTGTTGTGGCGGGGGCAAAACTCCAAAATTGGAGCTCGGCCAGGTGCCATTCAAGGCGGGGTGGGGACGGACGACTAGAGGACTTGATGGCGGCGCTAGAGACACGACGTCATGACTCGAGATGACTCCTCCCAGCCGTATTAACTTGCGTGGCTCAGTTGGCCATGGTGGGGAGAGCAGAGAGAGAACCGGAGCTCGACGTGGTAGACCTTGGTATGATGCATCCGTCGTAATTCAGACGAGCCGCACATCGCTACTATGGACAACACACGCACGCCACCAATCGGCACTGCCTGCAGGGCTGCTGCGCCATAAATGGCAAAGCGACGGTGCGGGCAGTAGAGGAGGGGGCAAGCCCTCATGCGCGCAGCGAGGGGACGAGCACATCACAGCGCACAGAGGGAAAGAGGGACAGGTTCGAGCTTTGGTCGTCCTCACCTTGGTAGCTAGTGGTCGACTGGACTCGCGACCGTGCCAGTAGCAGGGTAAGGGTACAACAGACAGGCGCGGACACAACGATGATGCGACGGCAGCGGCAATGGCTACATCACTGCACGAGGCGGGTCGGTAGAGCAGTAGCGCGGTGAGGTAGGCAGCCGCGTCGCTCGGCCGTGCGAGCAGCAGCAACGACTCCACGTGGTAGGGCCAGTGGCGGCCAAGACAGGGCAGTCATAGGTGGCCATGCACGGCAGCATGCGTGCGCGTGCAGAGCGAGCCGGCGTGGCGATGTCGTGCCCCCGAGGCGTGGTGACCGCGCTCACCCGGTGAACTGACCCGACAACGTGTTGTGCACAAAATTTAAAGCGCTTATAACACCTAAACGGTTACGTCTGGACCTAAACCATCTTGACCATGCTCAAGATGGCATATGAGGCTACCAAAACAAGCTAAAACATGACACCTTTCCTTAACCCGATTTCACAAAATAAATTCCTAAACAATGCATTGTCTTACTACCTATGAACTTGAAAATATTCTGTCTTTGAGCTGAACTTGATTCCAAGTTGTATTTCTACGCTATTAGAAACATTAGCTAGCAAGGTTATTTTTCAACAGCAAGGATTTCATTGTCATCTACAAAGTTCATATTCCAAACTTTATTTAAGTGCCATATAGATGTTCTATAGTATTTTTGTTCAATAAAAATTGGTCTAAAACCCTACTTGATAATTACATGAGTTATGGAATAGCTTCTCATTTAGCATTTTTATTGATCATTTTAGGTTGCAATACCTCATCTATTCATTCCATCACATGCATTCTCACGTAAACATGATGCTCATGACATGATTTGGTAATTTTTTAGGGCGTAACACCGAGGGTGTTACACGAGTAAAGTTGGCCTCTAGGTTGCTAACTAGCTGGTCGACTTTCCTAGACTTTACAACGATGTCATCGATTTAGACCTCTACGATGTCCCCGATGAGCTCATCGAGGCATCGGTTCATGCACCTTTGATAGGTGGCGCCTGCGTTCTTGAGTCCAAAGGGCATGGTGACGTAGTAGTAGGCTCCGAATGGGGTGATGAAGGTAGTTGCGAGCTAGTCAGCCTCCTTCATCATGATTTGATGATACCCTGAATATGCGTCTAGGAAGCAGAGGGTTTCGCAACCCGTGGTCGAGTCGATGAGTTGATCGATTCACGGTTTAGGTTGGTGTAATCCACGCACATCCTCCAGGTCCCATTTTTCTTCCAAACCAGGACCGGGTTAGCGATCCATTCGGGGTGGAAGACTTCCTTGATGAATTCTACCGCTAGGATCCTGGCGATTTCTTCTCCAATGGCCTTTCGCCTTTCGTCCTCGAAACAGCAGAGGCGTTGTTTAACCGGTTTGGATCCGAGCAAGACATCGAGGCTATGCTCGGTGACCTGCCTCAAGATTCCTGGCATGTTGAAAGGTTTCCATGCAAAGATGTCCTGATTTCGGAGCAGGAATTCGGTGACCTCGTGCTCTTGCTGGCCAAAAAGGCCACAACTGATCTGAACGGTTTTGCTGGTGTCTTCTAGGTCGGCTTGTACCGCCTTGGTGTCCTTAGTGGGCTTGAAGGCTCCCATAGACTGTTTCCTTGTGTGGGACTCGGGTGTGACTTTGGTCACGGTAGCCTGGATAGTTCATAGTTCCGTGGCTCAAATCGCTGCCGCCGCGATGCTGAGGTTTTCCTCCTCGCAAGAGTGCGCCTGGTGTTGGTCACCGTTTATCATGATGACCCCCTAAGGGCCAGGCAGCTTAAGATTGAGGTAGGCGTAATTAGGAACGGCCATGAATTTGGCGTAGCATGGTCGGCCCAAGATGGCTTGATAAGCGCCAGGGAGGTCGATTATCTCGAAGTTGAGCGTCTTCGTCCGGAAGTTCACTTGTCCTCCAAATGTGACGGGCAGGGTGATCTGCCCGTGGGGTGATACTCGCACTCCGGGTACAACCCCATAGACGGGGCATTTGTCGGTCGTATTGTTGCTATGGAGAGGCCCATAGCGTCGTACGTCCATGAATATAGGACATTGAGTTCGCTTCCTCCATCTATCAACACCTTGGTGAGACACATTTCTCCGACCGTTGCACTGACGATGAGGGGAAACCGCTCAGGTGGCTAAATGTGGTTGGTGTGATCGGACATATCGAAGGTGATCGCTACTTCTGACCATTTCAGGTAAATCGAAGTGGCTTTGGCCTGGGCTGTTGTTATGTCAGCCTTCCTCCTCATCAGAGTCGTCATTCGCCTTGCCTCGTCGGTGGTCGGCTTATCGATGGGTGGCATCGGTCGTTTTGCTGTGATGAGTATCTAGGCACGGCTCTTAAAAGTCGTTCCCTAAGTCCGCCCGCCGTGGCCTGAGGGCTTGGGGTTTCTGGAGCGGGGGACTTGATCATGATCTTCAATGTGAGAAGGTGATGGTCCTCCCGTCGTGGTAAGCTTTTGGATACGGCCGCCATGGGTCATTCCATGAGCTTGTCCGACGGTGGTGGCGAAAGAGGGTGCTAGCCCCCCTTTGTGGGTGAACTCTAGGATGTAGCCTATGGGGCAGTTCTGAGAGTTTGCCCACTATAGACCGCGGGATCCAAGCATCCAGAACGGAGGTCCGGACTGCAGCTAAAGGCAGGCACAAACATTGGCCCTTCAATGCCGGTGAACTCATAGTTTTTCATGGCGGATGTGGCCACCATGGGCCATTCTGCAAGCGAGTCCACAGACGGCATGAGAAGCCATCGCTTGTTTACAATCAAGAGTGCGCGATGGTCCCCTACCTGACGCACCAACTGTCGGTGTTTTATAAACCATACTAGTAAACTTATACGATTGCTGCGCTGCTCTAGGAAGATGATGGTAGCATTCAATAGACATGAGGATTTATACTGGTTCAGGCCGGAGCCCTACGTCTAGTCTCAGAGATGTTCCTCGCTTGAATGCGCTGAAGTTCTTATAATGGGGGGTGCAAGAAAGGTGGAAGAGATGGAAGGACCTATGCTAGGCGAAGGGTTGCCCAAAGAGAAGCTCCAGGAGCCCTACTACAATGGTGAATGAATGGAATGGTAGTGGATTCAGAAAGTCTCGAGAGGGTGCCCTGACTGCCTTTATATAGAGTTCAGGGCCAGGGCGCATACAAAGCAGGAGGTTCTTCTAACCGAAGGGTCGAGAGCCTGAGGGAGGTCCTAGCTAACTTGGCTTGGAAGCTACGTCATCTTCTGGTGCACGTTCGGTCGTGGCTGTCATCATGGTCTTCTAGACACGTTAAGACAAGGTGTGACGTGGCGCTACTGTGCCGGCCGTGGCGGCACTATAGCCTCGATGGTGGTTCATTAGCCGTCATGTGCAACGTGGTATCTGTCATGGCCATCGTTACTGTCTCCTGGTTCCTAGGGGTGTCGTACCCAAAGTAGGTAGCTGCCCTAGGTCATTGTTTGCTTGGTCGCTTCAAGTACGAGGACCACGACCCCGATCGTCGGGGTCAGGGCACTCTGCCAGTCTGGATGGCCTCTTCATCGAGGCCCTTGTCATGGATCTCATCCCGTGGTGGTGGGATCATAGAAGCGTTTAGCCGGTCCGTATTTGGACGGTGGGTATCATACCCGTTGCCACCATGGTGTGGTGTTGTCTCGTCGGTGCGGCATAGCACACAGACGGTGTCTGACCGGACCGAGGTGACTGTTGTCCCCTCGGTCCTTGCGGGGTCAGTGCGGCATGCTTGCTCTTGTCAGAGCAGGCACGCCTAACTGCTCTCGACTTCTCCCCATCCCTTTTAGGGGTAATGACGGGGATGAGGTCCTGCGCTTTTCATGTACCGTGTGGCTAAGGCAGGGTGAAGAGGTCGTGGCTGACCCTAGCCCTAGCGTCTGGCCTGGCTTGCTCGGCTCGGCTGGGTCTCGGTCGTTCGGGCCTTCGCCAGCTAGCGTATTGTGGGCCATGTGGCCTGCTAACTAATCGGTGCCTTGGGACACACCGGGGTCATAACCTCGACATATATAGAGGTAAAAAATGAGATAAAAGAAGGCAAATTTAGAAAGTAAAAAAATGAGTGGAAAGAAACTATTTGCACTTTAATATTAGATAGATATATAGAGATAAAAAGACGACACGTATTTGGCGAATAACAGTACCAAAGAGGTCATAAAGAAAACAACTACGACTACCCAAGGACGAATCCAGCGGTGGGGCGGGCGGGGCTCTAGCCTCCATGGCTGCCAAACCCATGGACTCCCATAGGATTTTTTACCATGAATGCACCTTGAGGAGAGGCTGAAACTGTTTGAAAGTTGAAGAAGCCTTTAGACATTTTCTTAGATCCGTCCCTACGACTATCATAACTAGAGTGGTAGACCAGAGCGAAGGGACTGAGAAAAAACTGATGCAATTGCGCACACAAATGTGTGCTATGCCCAGTACATATGTTGTCGTGAGAAGCACAGAAATGCTAGAGAAAAAGAAGCCGGTTCTCACTTCTCACACGTGCACGACATTGGGTCCAAATCCAACGCTGTCAAAAGTGTTGAAGCACTAGTGAAGGCCGCGCGCCTTCAAGCGTGTCTTTAAGGGAATAAGCTCAGGTTTTTGAATGTACAATTCTCATGCCGTATATGATTTGCTGTCTTCGGGGGTGTAATAAGTTGGAACTTGTAGGATGCAAATATTACATGCGAAAGGTCTGGTAAAGTTCATACACTTTTCACAGACTTACAAAGCAGACACTGACAGGAACCATTTTGCATGGTAAGTTTGTGAAAACCGTCCATGCAGAGTTCACAAAATGATGCCGGGGAAGTCTTGTTCGGTTGCAGCACCTGGTGAGAGAAAAAAAATTGGTTGAATCAATAGATGATAGATATACAGCAGCATGTCTATAGCAAACGAAAAAGTTCCTAAAAGGTGGCACATGCATAGGGACAGTACATATCGGACCTGTAGGAATTTTTTAATATGTTCATGGAATAAATAGGAGCAACAAAGTCATTAAAATGTGGCTGTCATTAACTGATTTCAGAATTAGTAAATGTTTTCTTTGGGTAGCTTTGGATAAGTAGCTTGTAGACTAATAATTACAAGACCTGTACATGAATAGTAGGTTTGTCTTTGTTAACTCAACTAAGCTGAAAACTGAGCAGGCACCATGTATTTACCTAATTTGGGGTCCCAGTTAGGGAGGCCCTATGAGTAGTTTCTGTCAGAGGATCCTTTGAAGATGTTGCCTTGCCTCTGTAATTTGTATATGAAAGGACGATCCTATGCAATTGTCGAAGCATGTTACACTTATGTGGATATAATGTAGCAGTTCTAATGTTTTGCGGAAATGATGGCTGACCTGAATTTTAAGTAGTAGCCTGTTTGGTAACATGTGGAAATGAGTGCATGAATGCCTTTGAGAGGAAGAAAGCCGTTGAAATCGACGAGATAGCTAACTATCAAAGTTCTGAGATGCGGTAATTGAAAGAAGAAAAAAAATGACAAACTGAATCTATGAATCACTACAATGGAAAAATAGCAGAATTTAGTGAATAAGAGTGGCTTCAGAAAGAAAGCAGAATGGCATCAAATCTGATCTCTTGTAGTTAGGCACAATGGAATGCACTGAGAAATACCATCCTTTGCAACAATTCAAATTGGGAGCACATACAACAAAGATGAAAAATTGTAGCCAAGTATTACGCATGCACAGAGCATAGATCTTCCATAAATTTCAAGAAAAATGTATGAAAAGCAAAGGAAGTTGACTGGAACCAAATGTAGCGAATGTGTGCAACTAACTAAACTGGGAATTTTCCCAAACAAATCATATGGGGAAAGGAACATTATTTGTAGCAAGGACTAAATTATATCCTTTGGTACGTGAAGGAATACATAGATAAGGAGGTAATTATCCATCTGCATACCATGTGTAATATGGTCGAGCATGGCAACTTACATTGCTAAATATCTGAATTTGGCAAAAGTAACATACAGTGGCATGTATCATGACATACATCATCTTAACTAAATATCTCGAATAATTCGATATGAGCAAATTTGACCTCACAACCTGTGATGGTACTGCCCATAGCACATAGCACTAATCAAGAACAGCTTACAACCAAGAAAATAGCAAAATACCTTAGACATACTTATGAATGTAGCGTTGCACCCTTGTTCTGGTTATTTTTGAATCTATCAACTCATTAATTTCAGCAAAGCTACAACATCTTATTGAGCAATACAATAGCATAGGGAACTATTCGGAAGGCATAGAAAAACTGCACTGTTATTAGCACCATATTGTTTTTTAGTGCCATAGGACTTATGGAAGCCTATAAATAATCACATCCAAATGTGATGGGAGCACTAAAATAGAGCAAATTGACACTACTAACTACAAAGGAATCACCAGTTCTATAGGAATCGACCTCGGGGCATCACGAAATAACCAAGTTGACTTTCCGGAAAGATTGGTATGCACCATTAGTTGAGGCAAACATGGTAAGAAGGGCAAGCAAATATGACACGAGTGCCAAAGTTGAAGAAGCAAAGTCTCTTATATAAAATCTTGCCAATGATCTATATCTTAATTGAAGGAACGGACTGAATATACACACAAAAACAAAAAGGTGTCATTTAAAATAGTCTTTAATAGGAAACTAAGGATAAATTTGCACGATATGAGAAAGCAATGAAAGGGAAATATTTTCTAGTAACTCTAAAGCATGTTAGTTAAAAAGATATGCCAAATGCCACGGTTCATTTGGATCATCTAGTCTGCAAGCATGTAGATTGATGTTGCAAGATGGATCTCTGTCTAGATCGGTAATTAAGAATTCCAACTCTCGAGAAACCCGGATAGAACACTTTGAATAGGGACATTCTTTCTTGCTTTAGGCTTATAGAAAAATGCTGCTACCACAAAGTATCACTGTTGAGGTGCAATCTGATTGGTCCGATATAGGTACAAAGCACAAAGGAAAAAGAACCTAGCCAAATTTAGATAGTCTGCAAGAGGCAAACAAAGTTCTTGGTAAAGGCATAAAAGGCCATAGTTGTCTTATGGTTGAAGAGACCAACATTCAGTTTTGGATTTCCATGTGGATCAACCCTAGCCTTTGTAAGCAAATGCAGCAGACTAAATAGCTAATCCAAAGCAGTATCAAGGACCTTGTGATAATTACTCCTCACTCGGTTTTCTCCGGGCCATCAAGCGGATTCAGTAGCTACGTGGAGAAGTGAAATCACATATAGGGATGTAGGAGAAAATATCACCACCCACTACATATAGCAACAAATCCACGAAATCTGAAAGTGAAAATAGCTGCGAAAGAAAAGAACAAATTATCCTCCACATAAGGTAGTAACTGAATGATGCGAGAGACATGAAAAGGCAGCGTTAGTGAAGCAAGAAAAAAAGGCGACAGAGATGAAGAAATACAAGCACAACAACTTTTCGCATTTGGCTTACTTTAATAGGAACAAAGCGGGGAAGCACATATGGGAAAATATAAAGCCATGTAGGTGTGTAAGGCAAAAAGAATAGATCATGCGGAAGCTTTTTTGAAGAAGAGATAATTATAGTTCGTGCTCATAAAGGTAAGTTAAGAGAATTAGTTGATACCGCGACTAGGAGGCGTGTAAATATATTATGCGTTCAAGAGACTAAATGGAAGGGTCAGAAGGCGAAGGAGGTGGACAATACAGGTTTCAAGCTTTGGTACACAGGGACAGTCGTGAATAGAAATGGAGTAGGAGTTTTGATTGATAAGAGCCTCAAGAATGGTGTGGTGGGAGTGACAAGACAAGGAGATAGGATTATCTTAGTCAAGCTTGTCGTTGGTGATATGGTCTTGAACGTAATTAGTGCGTATGCCCCCCAAGTAGGCCTCGACGAGAGTGCTAAGAGACAGTTCTGGGAAGACTTAGATGGCCTGGTTAGAGCTATACCTAGTAGTGAGAAGCTTTTTATAGGAGGAGATCTTAATGGGCATGTAGGTACTACAAGCGTAGGTTTCGAGGCAGTTCATGGAGGTTTTGGGTATAGTAGTAGGAATCAGGAGGGGGAGGAAGTTCTAGACTTCGCGGTAGCTTTTGACCTGATGATAGCCAACACTTTCTTTAGAAAGAGAGAATCTCATCTAGTGACCTTCAGTAGCGGACAACACTGTAGCCAGATTGACTTTGTCCTCGCAAGAAGAAAGGACAAACGAGTATGCTTGGATTGCAAGGTGATACCAGGAGAGTGTGTTGTTTCTCAACATAAGCTTTTGGTGGCGGATTTTTCGTTTTCAAAGTGCGTGCCGTAGGGGATAAACAAGCTAAGATTCAAAGAACAAAGTGGTGGAAGCCCGAAAGGGAGACGTCGGAGGTATTTAGGGAAAAGGTTATCAAAGAGGGCTCTTGGAAGGAAGAAGACGACATAAACAACATGTGGGAGAAGATGGCAACCAACATTCGGAAGGTGGCCTCAGAGGTGTGTGGAGTAACCAAAGGAAGTGGAGGCGAGGCTAAAGATACTTGGTGGTGGAACGAGGAAGTCCAAAGGGCTATTAAGGAGAAGAAAGAATGCTATAGATGCTTGTACCATGATAGGAGTGTGGACAATATAGAGAAGTACAAGGTGGCAAAAAAGACTGCAAAGCGAGCTGTAAGTGTGGCAAAGGGTAGAGCGTACGAGGATCTTTACCAACATTTGAGTACGAAGGAAGGAGAGAAGGACATTTATAGGATGGCTAGGGTTCGTGAGAGAAAGACACGGGACTTCAACCAAGTTAAGTGCATTAAGGATGAAAGGGAGCATCTCTTGGTGAAGGAGAATGAGATCCGACATCGATGGCAAGAGTATTTTGATAAATTGTTCAATGGTGAGAATATGGACACAACCTTTCAGTTGGATGACTCTTTTGATGACACCAATAGGCGCTTTGTGCGGAGAATCCAAGAATCTGAGGTCAGAGAGGCGTTGAAAAGGATGAAAGGAGGTAAGGCGATGGGACCAGATGGTATCCCAATCGAGGTGTGGAGATGCCTCGGGGACATAGCTATAGTATGGCTAACCAAGCTGTTCAACCATATTTTTCGATCGAACAAGATGCCTGATGAGTGGAGGAGAAGTATATTGGTACCGATCTACAAGAATAAAGGGAATATTCAAAGTTGTACTAATTATCGGAGAATTAAGTTGATGAGCCATACTATGAAGCTATGGGAGAGAGTTATCGAGCATCGCTTGAGAGCGATAACGCGTGTCTCTATGAACCAATTTGGTTTCATGCCCGGAAGGTCAACCATGTAAGCCATTTTCTTAATAAGACAAGTTATGAAGCGGTATAAGGGGAAGAAGAAGGACCTACACATGGTTTTTATTGACTTGGAGAAGGCTTATGATAAAATACCAAGGAATGTTATGTGGTGGGCTTTGGACAAACATAAAGTCCTAACGGCACGTCGGGCTCATTAAGGACATGTACAACAATGTTGTGACTAGAGTTGAACAAGTGATGGAGACACGAATGACTTCCGATTAGGATAGGACTACATCAAGGGTCAGCTTTGAGCCCTTATTTGTTTGCTTTAGTGATGGATGAGGTCACAAGGGACATACAAGGAACATCCCTTGGTGTATGCTTTTTTGAGACGATGTAGTGCTAGTTGATGAAAGCGGACGAGAGTGAATCGAAGCTGGAGTTATGGCGGGGAGACTTTGGAGTCCAAAGGTTTTAGACTCGTGAGAACTAAAAGCGAGTATATGAGATGTGACTTGGCACTACTACTCGGGAGGAGGAAGATGTTAGTTTGGAAGGTCAAGTAGTGCCTAGGAAGGATACCTTTTCGATATCTAGGATCAATGCTCTGAGAGGGATGGGGACATTGATGAAGATGTTAGCCACGAGAATCAAAGCGGGGTGGATGAAGTGGCGGCAAGCGTCTGGTGTCCTATGTGACAAAAGGGTACCTGAAGCTAAAAGGCAAGTTTTATAGGACGGCGATTAGACTGCTATGTTGTATGGTGCGAATGTTGGCCTCACGAAAATCGACATGTTCAACAGCTAAGTGTCGTGAAAATGCGTATGTTGCGTTGGATTTGCGGTCATACAAGAAGGGATCGAGTTCGGAACGATGATATATGTGATAGATTAGGGGTAGCGCCAATTGAAGAAAAGCTTGTCCAACACCGGTTGAGATGGTTTGGACATGTGCAACGGAGACCCCCAGAGGCACCGGTGCGTAGTGGCATCCTAAGCCAGGATAGTAACGTGAAGAGAGGCAGAGGAAGACCGAAGTTGACTTGGGTAGAGGCAATAAAAGGAGACTTGAAAGGATGGAATATACCCAAAGACTTAGCCTTAGATAGGAGTGCTTGGAAGACAGCTATTCATGTGCCTGAACCTTGATTGCTTCTGATGGGTTTCAACTCTAGCCTACCCCAACTTGTTTAGGACTTAAAGGCTTTGTTGTTGTTGTTGTTGTTGTTGCTCATAAAGGAAAGCACCAAAAGAATAGAAAAATTCCTTATAACGAACAGAAATAACAGGGCAACAGCCTCATGAAGAACTACATTTTTTTTTGGCACAACAGCATAAAAAAAGTGTTGTAAGAACGTAGCCTGTTCAGTCCAAATCTAAAACTTGGCATATTTTTTGGTGCAGTGAGTCGACCAACACAGGCAACAGAGCATAGGCCGACATATACTTGAGGGAGTACGCGGCGACGAATATTACCTCATCTCACTCTCTTTTTTTTACGTTGGTAGACAGCAGCACGTAGCTTGCAATGACCGCATCGTCATCTCCATTTTATGTTTTGAAAAGGCTAGCAGTATATCGTAGTAAGCATGAGGAGAAGAAAAATCAGCATTGCTATTAAACAGAATTCAAAGGGGGAGAGGATTTTGGGATAAAGCTGACCTTAAAGAGTAGAATCATCATTGTCATATGTACCAACAGCACTTGCCTATTCATAAAGAAAACATGTAAAGTCCAGTAAGAGGTATATGTAGGAAGTCAACATGAAAGGAGAGAATGTTTAGATTTTGTTTAATGTGGACAGACATCATGGATTTTTAGCTATCATCAGCACTTAAAAAAAGCAGGATAGCTGTTAAAAAATCATGGCTGCCATGTTTGGACAGCAAATTTACAGCTGCTTGCAAAATGGATCTAAGCACTACTTATTTCATATAAGAACTGAAACCTTAACATGTTTAAGTTGGGATTTATTTTCCTGTGAGATAACCACGCATTAGAAAATGTAGTTCTCAACTGCCATAGAAATTGTTTTGAGGATCTGTCGCTCTAAAAAAACGCGAGGGAGAGAGGATCTGGGGAAGGAGCCATGGAACGAAGGAGGAGAAGAAGAGGGTGAGTCACCGTCAGATCCAGCCACCGAGCTTCGCCGCCGTCGCCGTCATGCCACTGCAGCCAACGACGAAGAGGGCAGCCGCCACCGCAGAGGCACCTAGGGTTTCTTCGAGCAGAGGAGCACAAGTCATCTAGTCCTGCAGGCATGTAGATTGATGTTGCAAGATGGATCTCTATCTAGATAAGGTAATTAAGAATTCCAACTCTCAGGAACAAGATAGAACACTGAATAAGGACATTCTTTACTGCTTTAGGCTTATAGAAAAAATGCCTGCTACTACAAAGTATCACCTGTTGAGGGCAATCTGACTGGTCTGATATAGGTACAGCACAAAACTTCAACGCAACTAATATAGTAGGAAACATGAGCATGTCATTATATAAAAAATACAGATAGTAGTCTATAAATCCACATTAGGAAGACATATAGCGATTAATTGTAGGGATTGATTTGACAACAGTTTAATAAGGAACAGAGCCTAGGAAAGGCAGCAGTATCATAGTTCTTAATAACAGTGATTTATCCAAATCAACCTAGGATTTCAGTCTGGAAAAGATGGTGTAGAGCAAGTAATTAACATTTTTTCTAGGTTGGCTCAAAAGATTTTTATTACTCTACACAAAAGGTAAACAATGATCCACTATCTCTGTTTTTCTTTGGTTTTCGCTTTCCTAAACAATTTTTCATGCCAGAGACTGCTGGCAATATAGTAGGATTGAGTATATCAATCCTGAACCATGGGAACAGGAACACCGGATGAAAGAAAATCTCTGCATACCCAGAGAAAACTAACCATGGGCAACCTACTGGCCTTGTCCTCAATTTACATTATGAAACAAAGGGCTTTTTTCACAGATGCACAGTAGCCTCACAGAGCCAAACTTTTGTTTTAAACTAACAAAAAGTGGGCGACGTGGAATCTTTTTAGTAATCTGTTGAACAATCTATCAATGGAAGAAACACCTAGTTGATGCTAGCTTTGTAGAAGCAGTATACCCAATTTATTCATCGGTGTACTATTCTTATAAAATAGAACCACATTATATCTGAACCAACAAAGCTCTATTACAGGGCTGGAAGCGAAGCAAACCAAACCTTCTCACAAATTAGGGGTCCTACCATTAGCTCTAGTAAAAAAGAAACAAATTACAGTGTCCTTGAACAGGCAGCGCTTGGTGAGGGATAAGAGCACTACAATAAATCATGCATCGTGAAACACACAAAGAAGAAAAGAAAATTCCACTTACAATACAGCCAGCCCCAACATTACAAGCTTCAGTGGGTCTGCAAAATCTCCTTTTTGTTGTCGCCTTCATTACAGGCTTGGACGAGCTCCCTCAGGTGGCCTTAACTTAGCCATGGATCTTGCAATTGGCTGGGCATACCAGCTGCACATGGATGTAGTGGACGCAAGCTAATCCTGCAAATGAGGAAGAAAGACAGAGACGAGAGAGAGCGGGAAATTGAGATGTAACCCTACCTGGTAGGTCATCATTGCATATGCCAAAGTGCTTTATGAAAAAAGGACCATGTATATGTAATGGCTCGTATCACTCCATATGCCAAATGCCTCAGTAAAAAAAAGTGGAATAGAAACATCATAACGCCATGTCGGGAGAGAGGGATAGAGAGTAGAGTCGGAGTGAGAGAGGCAGCGGTGTGGGTAGAGTACATAGAAGCCCAGGATATTTTTCTTCAAGCGATCTGGGTCATCGAACGCGAGATCGGACGGCCAGGAAAATTTTGGGTGACGTGGATAGGGCTTCTGCGCGAGAAGCTGTCGCAATTTGTAGTGTTAAACAGTGGAAAGTGCCGCGGGGAAACGCAATTGTAAAAGCGTAATCGAACGGCCAAAACTTTCCACACTAACATGGCCACCTTGAGCTCACGCCAACTGCAGCCGAAGTGTAGAAAGCAATATCCATGAAAACATATGAAAATGCCCTAGAATAAAAAGATCATAAAACACAAACAGTGATAATCATGATTGCATATTCTCACATGGTATAGTTGAGAAGAAGATATTTTGTGTCAAGCAAAATTGCCAGCGACATGTCTTGGGGAAATTGCAAAATAGCAATGGCATGTAAATATTGTCGGGTTTGACATATATGAATACCTCACTCGCAATGACAAAGCAAAAAATCATAAAGAGTGATAATCATGTCCGCTTCTCGCAGGCCATCCATGTTAGCAAAAATCACATCGTATATTTCAGGATAAAGATATACATTTGCGACATCATTGGCATTGACATATGGTCAGCGAAAAAAATGCAAAGTAGCAAAGGCACAAAAATATGTTCAGGTTTATTAAAAAGAACCTCGGAGGCATCATCACATCATCGGCAATGGCATATGCTCGGACTTAAATAAATAAAACAACAGCATAGGCACACACTTATAATCCATCAACCTCTGATTACAAATCGGAAGAGGCACATAGAGGAGACTACAATGGGATCAATCTGAGAGGAGAGGATGGTCTTGGTTCACACAGGAGACGCCAAGAAACGAATGCAACAGAGGGGGCACCACGGTCACAACCGTCGAACCCGTACCATGTGGCCTTGGCCACACCGAGAGGATCGTCGTCGGCAGATCCGAGGCCACCGTGGGTGTGCAACTGAGGGGCCTTGGCGCGTCGGTCTTGCGCCGTCGTGGGCGGTGACCACCGCCCACAGCGTCGCCGGCCCCCAGCCGCCGCTGGGCGTCACGCGTCTTGGGGAGAGGGAGGCCGCACCACTACAGCAGCCGTGTTGAGGCCTAGGTCCGTGGCTGAGATGCCCATGATCGTCGGGAGAGAGAAAGAGAGAGGACGCGAGGGTGGGAGAGGAGCGGCGGAGGTGCGAGCGCCTCGTGCAGTGGCCACTGTGCATGGGAGCCGGCCAGCGCCGCCACTGCCCAGATCGGGAGGGAAGGAGAGAGAGAAGGGGGGAGAAAGCGGAGATGAGAGGTAGGAGAGGGAGGGAGGGAGGAGGAGGTGGTGGAGGAGGAGGAGCATGGCCGCCGCCGTGCCGCTTCGCCCAGCGCCCGCCCATATAAGCGTCGGGAGAATGAGGGAGAGAGAGCGAAGAGCGAGAGGAGGGGTGAGAAGAAGAATCTAGAATGAGAAGCTGAAGCTGTTGTATATATTTGATTGTCCGGATTTCGACGAGAAGTGGGAGAAGCAGAGGAGAAATCAGAGAAGCTAATCAGAAGCAGGAGAAGCGGGTGCGGCGAGAATCCACTTGAGCGATCTGGGCCAAATCAAACGCGAGATCGGACAGTCATGGGAATTTAGAGCGACATGGATAGGGCTTGTGAGAGGAGCTGTCGCTCTCTGTAGTTTTTTTAAAAAATTCCACGGATTGTCTCCGCCTTAGAAAGATTCCCCGGACCCTACCCATTCCAGCAGAAACAACGGGCGCCAACACCGGCCGTAACCCCACACAGCACATTGACACTTTGCACTTGCGACCTGTCTCTCGATTATCCTCGAACCCAACAGCACACTAATACAGTAATACGGGGGTAGTATATGTTAAGTATTATGTTAATTTAATCGCACCCTGTAGTACATTGCATCTGACACGTACGAGGTACGACAGTACTGCACAGCACATGCCCCCCCCTCATCGTCTTGTTTTCCTCTAGTAGGCCGTACGTTACCAATTTAAAATTTGAAAGTCTGACTAAATCTAAAATTAGATGCTTTCTGGGGTAGCTGTACGAACTGGTCACCCTTCAGGTAGGAGCAGAATGTTATAGTCAATCTGTAAGAAAGTGCGGTAACCATATGATGCATATCTTTTCTTTAAAACCCCCTGGTTTGTTGACCACGACATATCTGTTTTCAGAGAATACCATTTGCAGCCATGTATAATTACTGCAAGCACAACTTTTACCGTGCATGGTATTTACTGATGAAACATCAATTCTAGACTTCTAGCTCTTGATTGATGCATCATGCATAAGAGACTTGTGAAATTGACAGTTCAAATGCTTACACTGGAGTGCCACAACAAATGACATCCATTTATAGTAACCAAAAGTCCAAAACCCTTTCTACCTTTGGTAAATATTCCATGTTTCCTGAAAGCCTAATAAGACATGCTCTTGTGGTAAGAGAGAAAGAGGAAGATAATATTCATTCTGAACCTTTTGCTAAGGTATTATGTTCTTTGTTCATATATCGCAGGCTGTGGTGAACAACTTGGAAGATGCGCATGAACAGATCGATACTGCCATCTCCACGGCAATAAAGGAGAGCAAGCCTGTTTACATTAGCATCAGCTGCAACCTCCCTTCGATCCCACATCCCACCTTCAGCCGTCATCCTGTCCCTTTCTTCCTCTCCCCAAGGTATATTTCCCCAAGGCAAAGTGATGAACAGTTTGGCATTGCTCATGCTGATAAACCTGTTCATTTTGCAGGCTATCGAACCAGATGAACCTGGAGGTAGCAGTGGAAGCCGCTGTGGCTTTCTTGAACAAAGCTGTCAAGCCAGTGCTTGTAGGTGGACCAAAGATGAGGGTGTCCAAAGCATGCAAAGCCTTTGTAGAGCTGGCAGATGCCTGCGGCTGTCCCGTCGCGGTGATGCCTTCCGCAAAGGGGCTAGTGCCAGAACACCACTCTAGGTTCATTGGCACGTACTGGGCGCGCTGTGAGCACTCCATTCTGTGCCGAAATTGTAGAGTCTGCTGATGCCTATCTATTTGCTGGTCCCATATTCAACGACTACAGCTCGGTTGGATACTCACTGCTCATCAGGAAGGAGAAGGCCATCATTGTCCAACCAGAGAGGGTGGTGATCGGGCATGGCCCTGCGTTTGGGTGTGTTCTGATGAAGGATTTCCTGCATGCCCTTGCAACCCGTCTGAAGAAGAACACTGCTGCGTATGAGAACTTTCGTCGCATTTGTGTACCTCCGGGCGAGCCACTCTCATCTGAACCTGGAGAGCCATTGAGAGTGAACATACTCTTCAAGCATATTCAGGCAATGCTGTCTGGCAACACGGCTATCATTGCAGAGACTGGGGACTCGTGGTTTAACTGCCAGAAGCTGAAGCTACCAGAAGGCTGTGGGTAAGCTCCTCTTAGAATCACGATTTGGCTGTGAAATTTTGTAGTGATACAAAATTCATCTGTCATTTTCTTCTGTACTGTTGGTTGGTGGGTGGTAAGTGGTACCGCTGATTTAGGCCAAGTAAGATAAAAATCTGATGGATGTTGTTCTGATTCTTTTACACCACTAGATATTGAATGTTGTCAGCCTCTTTACCACAATAAAGAAATATTTCATATTATATAGTAGTGATATCAAACTTTGGTTCAGCATGTTGAGATGCTTTCAGTCATCGAGTTAGTAATCAGGAGTAATTTGCTTTCACCAGGTACGAATTCCAGATGCAGTATGGATCAATTGGCTGGGCAGTGGGTGCAACTCTAGGATATGCACAGGCTGCTAAGGATAAACGTGTCATTGCCTGCATTGGAGATGGCAGCTTTCAGGTATGATACCAAACGATGGAAGTTCTTACATTTTCTATATCAATTCAGTTCCTTGAACATATGTGGCAAGAGTTTAATTTGATTGTAATTCAGGTGACGGCACAAGAAGTGTCAACGATGCTCCGATGGGGGCAGAACACCATCATCTTTCTGATAAACAATGGAGGGTACACAATCGAGGTGGAGATTCACGATGGTCCTTATAACGTTATCAAGAACTGGAACTACACTGGTTTGGTGGAAGCATTCCACAATGGCGAGGGGGCAAGTGCTACACAGCAAAGGTTCGTAACTGTATGTTGTAGTACTGCAATTCTGTGGTCACGAATGCCACGCTACAACTGACATTATTTCGCATTCTCGCTCGCAGGTTCGAACTGAGGAGGAGCTGAAGGAGGCACTGAAGGCAGCTCTGGGACCTAAGAAGGACTGCTTATGCTTCATTGAGGTCATCGTGCATAAGGATAACACCAGCAGAGAGCTTCTCGAGTGGGGATCTAGGGTTTCTGCGGCAAATAGCCGTCCACCAAATCCTCAGTGAGTGCACCAGGTCTCCTGAGTTCCACTGTAAATCGATCCTCTTTCTGGTGATGTTCATATCAAGAAGTCTGGGGGAGGACATGCTGTCGATTTCTGAATAAATTATCCCTGTAATTCACTGATGTTGCAAGTTCTCGTGGCTACTTCATATAGACGATTTCAGAAACTGATCTTGTATAGTTGTATTGCTGCCAATAAATCTGAAATCAAATTTTGTTGTTCTTCGTTCTGGCCTCTCTTGAAACTTTATAAAATCTCTTCGGTCAGTCCGAAGCCTGTCCTCAACTTCGGTGCGTAAGTTTCAGCCTATTCTCTCCAGTCTGGTCATAAGAGCTCTCTCTCACCAACATCTAAACCTTTTGCAATGGTAAATGGAAGAAAGGAGTTTCAATAAACGAAGGAAATCCGTTTCTCGAGTTAGTCCAACACGTGTACTTCGTATATCTAGCACTCTCTGTTAGCAACTAAGTGCATTGCTCGTTGTAAAGGCCAAAAGGGGTACAACTATTAGGTTAGGCAGTAACCCTTTCCGATTGGGCCCGGCATATAAACAAATTTCTCACGGAAAGTGAAGTCACATCGTTAAGACAGCAAATTCTGGTCTTTGAAAGAAAGCATTTTTTATGAAATAGGAAGCAATTTTTCTCAACCTATGGGCAGCTGCCCATACTTTTATAAAAAAAGGCGTCGAAGAGTTATGAGCAATTTTGTTTTAAAGAAATTATGAGGAAATTCATGCATGATAAGCCCATTTGCATAGATGAATATTGGTTATGTGAAGTAGATTGCCTCTAGTTCCATGTCTTCAAAGTGAGTAACCTTGTTATTTTTTCCATTATTCTTTGTTATACCATTTTTCTGAAGAACAAATTTGTGCTTCATATTTTTTTTAGGAAGCAGGAGGGGAGGATACCCCCTATTGGAATTGCATTAGTGTAGAAAAAAAACTGAGAGCTCTGGAAACCCCAAATGCTCAGACAATAGATAGAGCAAAAGGTAGAGTATAGGTGTCACGGTCTTTCACCCAAACCCTGAAATGGCAAGCCAATCATCTGACTTTGGAGGCAGCATTTCTACATCCACATGCTACAGTCATCCACACTACAGGTCTACAGCACACCCCATGCAAACCCTGGTCCCCGGGCCATTCCCATGTGGTTTTGCAGACTATTTCAGCACTAGCCACAGTTCAGGGTCCAAAATCAAATCACACACAGTAAAAGAAATCCATTTCGGGCACACAAAAAACACAATTAGCACTCACTCTTCATCTGAAGAATCTCCTACCATCTCTTACAGGCTTTAGCAGTTCAGGAACTAGATATAGCATTCTATATGGACATAATCGAGTAATGTGATTCAAGAATCCTCTGCCGCTTGCTCTGAAAGGGTCTACTGCCGTATGCCGTTTCTGGGGAAGCAACCCTGGCTAGCGCCTGCCTGACAGCCTCCTTCAGAGACCTGAGGCTTGCACTTGGACCTGCACTACCACTGCCCCAGCCCTCCTCCTTGCACTTGCACAGCACGAACACATGCCGCGCCCTTCCTCCTAACGAGGTCATGTCCGCCCTCACCGTCCTCAGCCTCAGGCCATGGAACGCCTGGGCCAGCCCGGCGACGAGGTCCGGCCGGTCGTCGCAGCTGATCGAGGCCCTTATGTAGATAACCCTGTCGGCGCCGGTGTTGAGCTCGATGGAGACCTCGTCCGTCTCCGGGGGCAGGGTCGTGCTCTGGGTGGTGGCCTCGCTTGCTTCCCTCTTCAGGAGCTTCACTTGCTCTACCACTCTGGCAAGCAAGGTGGCCTTGTCCATCTGCAGTGCAGGGAGAGTGTAAAAGTAAAGCCTTTGCTTAGAAGTCATAGCATTGTACTTTGTCTTGCTAGAGAACTCCAAAGTGAGAGCCTGATGAAATATTGAAATGTGAACAAATGTGAGTGCAAAGGTTCCATTCATGTGGCTTTCTTGCAGACCTCAAACTTGTCCATAAATTATTCCCAAGGAGAGACGTTTGACGCGGCTCTATCTAACACTGAGATTATGGGTGGTGGAAGGATCACACAAAAAGAAGAAACGCTGGTAAAATATGAAAAAAAAGCACACTGTGAAATTGCTCAGGTAGTGTTTCAGAAATCTTGCCAAATGATTCACGCAAGTGAACCATTGAGGTGGAAGGATCACACCACAGACCTGCCTGGTATCAGGAATCATGCTCCTGAGCGTAGCCAGATGAGCATTGATCCTCTCCCGGCGCCGCCGCTCGGCCTCGCTGTGGATCTTCAGGGCCCTCGCCTCCGTCGCGCTCCTCCCGGACCCCGACGACGACGACATCTCCGGCGGCGCTACCCTCACGGCCGGTGGAGCCGAGCTTGCCTGCCGGGGCAGAAGAACTGGCCCTCCGAACAATGAAGGATCACAGCCATCGTATGGCTGCAGCTCCTTCCCTTGCAGAGGTTGGCATGCAGCCATTCAACCAAACATCACCTTTGCCTCCCTCACTTGCAGGTTCTTTTCACTGCAACAAGGAGGCCCAACGTGTTGACTGAATATTTGCACCGCATCAACAGAGACTGCAAATTGGAAGAATTGATGCAGCAAGCATAAGGATCGGAATAACAGGAGATGAGATGCAGCAAGAAGATAGAGAGAGAGAGAGCTACCTGATGTTGCTTACAATAAGTGGTGCAACAACGTCTTGCCATCTCATTCTCTGGAATGAGTGATATGCATATGCTTGTGTGCGAGATGTGATCATCTTCTTATAATATGAGTGATGATAGATAGGCGTACTGCGGTGTGCAGTGTACTCTGCTTTTTACTGGCCAACCACTCTACATATATACTACTATCTTCGTATTCCTCTCTCCACGTGTTCCCACTAGGAAGATGGATGATGTGTGCATGCATGAGTGTGCCATGAGTAGGATATGAAGAAAAAGCCTGCCTGCCAAATGGAGGGTTTTCAAGAGCCGCCTAACAAGTTTCAGTTCTGGTGACAAGGATGCACATGACTCCAGACTGTAGTCCTATGTTTGGTAACTCAAGTAAAGATTCTTTTCACTGCTGTTAGGTGGAGTGAAAATCTGAAATATGTATGCTTGGAAGTTGGAAAGAAGCAGATGACAAGTCTATTAGTAGTAACCTGCCAAGAACTTCTGAAAGTATGAAAGACAGATCACGAGATTCCTCTTCTGGAATTGGGCGGCCATGGAAGAAAGTCTTCGCAATCCATGGACTAGCGTTCCATGCTCTGCCCCACGAGTGAGAGCGACGCGATTAAATGACTGCTCATGAACTGTACGCTCCGACAGTTTCAGTCTTGGCATTTAGCTGCAGGCAGGCACACTTCCTCGTTTCCACGCTCCTTAACAAGCAACATCCCAGGAGAGGAGAGGCCTCTGTATCCTTTCAGACTGACTGGCTGATTTGCCTAGCTCGTTTTCTGCATATGATTCAGTTTCGAGCTTCACCAATCAATGCTCTCATCAGAAATTCAGAATGCATCGGTTTTGTGTGCTATCAGGATCAGAGAGTCGAAGATAAGCACTGTTTACTCGAACTTATCCCCTGATAAACACTGATCTCTGTCGTCTTTGTGCTGCCTAATTGTTTGTTTGCACCTGAAAACATGTGACACCAGAATTCAGAACCAGCACGGCTTTGAGGCTACTTGCAGAGCATTTTATTTAGACTGTTTAGAGATCTGGCACGGACAATTGAAATGGTTTAGCCTTTGACCAGTGAACAAGGATATGGACGAGGCCAAAACTGTGCAGGATTTAATAGAGAGGGGCGGTTCCCTCGGACTCCTTCCTTCCCATGGTATACTACGCCAATGCTCTGCATGTGAACCCGCAGGTCGACAAGCTGCCCAAGAAACCGTGGAGACGACTGTTTCAGAGCCGCAAATGACAAACGCCCTTGTATGATTTGTTTGTCCTTGTGTAAGTCTGCGTTTAGGCATCTGAAATTCATGTGTCCTTTTAACGTGGCAACCATTGTCATTAACTGATTCGTGGAGAAATTTAATTTAGTATGCACCCAGGCCACGGTACAGTTTTTTTTCTTTTCACTTTATCCTGTCAAAATCAGAAAACTTTGACTGTTATGACTTCTATAAGATGTTTCTTGTATGACATTAAAAAAACTATACAATCATTTACATACCATTCAAAACTATATCTTACCTTTGTTATCATCAGCTTTTATTTTTTCTTCCCTTATGTGCCACAATTATCAATTTGCATTCACATTATTCTTAAGTGAAAGTGAAAAACACAGTTTTACCCTTAGAACCTATGGAAGTTTTTTTCCCTAGCCATTCAATCCTTCCATGTCATTGAACTCAGGAACAAATAATATGCATATATTGGTGTCCCTGATTTTGGTTTGCACAACATTCAATATTTGAAAAAAAAATGTAAAATTGATGGCACTGGCATCAAGGGATGAAAATGTCTAAATGGATGACAACTAAGGAAAGCTATAATTTTCAGTGGCATGCAAGCAGCGGAAAAGTATGATAGCATAGCAACGAGGGGAAGTTATTATAATTTGCAATAGCATAGGAATGATGGGGCTTCGGATGGTATTGAATGAATTTGCTCTTACATCTATATATGCATATGATTTCTCTAGAACATCATCTTAATCTCGTAAATCTATTCTATTTTATACATACTCTATCCGTCCACGAAAGAATGCAATTATGAGATATGTGTCGGTCAAACTAGCTCAACTTTGACCAAGTTTATAGTAAATAGTATTAGCATTTATGTCTCTAGATACAATTATTATAAAAATATATTCTATGACTAATTTAATGGTATTTATTTTGTAACATGAATGTTAATACTTTTATATATAACTTTAGTCAAAGTTTAAACTGTTTGACTTCTAGAAAAGCGAGATTTGCATTCTTTTGTGGGCCAAGGACTATATTATAATGGAAAATCATGGTTAAAGTCACACCTTGAGAACCTCTATAAAATTGAAAAATAATCAAGTATTTTTATATATAGAACCATTACATGTAAAGTTACGCATCATGCTACTTTGTCTCTATTTGGAGCGGAAGGTGTTCTTTTTTTATTTCATACAGTGTTTTAGAAAAAAATATTTGATACTGCAATTATGGGGTTCATAATTTTTTCTCGAATACGCAAAATATTTGTGCAACTTTGTATTTAAGATCGAGAAATAGTGCATGTTACAACGAAACGCCACGAACCTGGCACACTAGGAGGGGATTAGTGTTATATAATCGGCTCTGCCCTCCCTAGCAGAAAGAGATCGTGGCTATTACTCGCTAATCATGCTACCTAGCCTTCATTGGCGATCAGGCGCGTTGGCTTGCGTGGCGCCTCGCCCGCCATCCTTGCTCTCCTTGTGAATCAGATAAATCATTTGAAGCGTAAGAGTTGAGAAAGAAAATGTTCTTTTGCATCTTTTCCAAAGTCGCTCCTTATAGACCTCCGTTCTTCCAACTCCTATATGCTACAAACTTCCTCTGATTTGACTTGTACCCCCACAAATACCAGCATTCAAAATGGCCGGAGTATTCACATATTAGTATTTATCTGCAAGGGTTATTGGTTTGAAGCAATATGGTGCCAAACTGAAGCTGACAGAGATATCCAAGGGTGATATCAATAACTCAGATTTGCTTGTACACAGTGCATGCATATCTATTGATGCCTACTTGTTTGGCTTGTTGAAGCAGCCTTTGTGGCTTAAGTTCAAACAAGGGGACCATGTAATCTCCGACCCATGATCTTTCCGGATCCTTAGGATCTTTTTGACGTTCTCTGTCTATGGCGATGAAAACTGGCGCTGCCTTCTGGACGTGCTAGCTAGAGTCACTTTTCTTTTTTGACATTCTTAACAGAGTTAGTGTTGTTTGAGACTAGTACCTTTTACCATCAATTATTACCGATTTTTTTTTTAATTTGGCCTTTTTTTGAAAAATATTCACGTTTACATCTTTGGACAACGTAAACTCGACTTTGGACCGGGGGATCGGCACCGAGGTAACATGTCTCGGCACCATAGGTCGTGGCGCCGAGATTTAAACCCTATACCCCGCGCCGTCTAATCTTCTTCTTCTTCTTCTTCTTCTTCTTCTTCTCTCTCTCTCTCTCTCTCTCTCTCTCTTTCTCTCTCTCCGCCACACTGGTCACCGTCGTCCTCGCATCCGGCCGCCGTTCCCGTCCTCGCCTTCGGCCGCCGCCCGTGCCGCCTCCTCCGGCCGCCGCCCGACGTAGCCCGGCCCCCGACCGCCTCCCCGCCCTCGTCGCTGTCCCGACCGCACTTGTCGCCCCCTTCGCTGCCCGTTCTCCGCGAGCACTGGCGACGAGGGCGGCCCCCTACCGCTCCCCGGCGGGCTCGCGGGCCGGTGAGCCTCCGGGCCTTGCTCCGGGCGCCGCCCCTCCGCCGCCCCATCGCCGGCCCGCACCTCCCCACCGTCCTCCACCAACAGCAAGTAAGTTTTTTTATTTAGTTTTATTTAGTTTAGGTAATTTAGTTATTTAGTTTAATTAGTTAGATAGATAGTTAGGTAATTTAGTTAGCAAATTTAGTTAGAGTTACCAAATGTAGTTAGCAAATCTAATTAGATAGTTAGATAGATAGTCAGATAATTAGATAGTTATTTAGTTAGGTAGATAGTTAGGTAATTTAGTTACCAAATTTAGTTAGGTAATTTAGTTAGTTGGCAAATTTAGATAGTTAGATAATGTGGGTAGTTATTTTTGTGTAATATACCCGTAATGACTTCCGTGTTGTGCATACCAACTAGAATGTCAGTTTTGTTGGAATGCAAATGGTGCCTCTGATATTCGATGATCGGCCGTTGCTTAGTGAGCTGTTTGGTAGGGTTTGTGATGAGCTTCATCGCAATTCAAATGAGAATGTCATCTCAGTTGAGGGGTTACTTACTAGGATAAATCAGGCTGATTTTTTTGAGAATGCATATATAATAAGTCTCTTGCATAGCCATTTCTTGCATTGCAAGAAGCCGGGTGGCCAATCAAGTGGGCCGGGCCAGAGTATCAAAGGTCGAGATGTTTTGAGTTACATGACGTGATTACTTCCAGGCAAGCCCATTAGGCCATTGGCATTAGGCCCATGTCCAGTGCTGTACTAGCGGAAGGAGGAGCTCGGACGACAGGTGCCCTCCACGTCGGATGCATGCACTGCATGTGCATGATAATATGCATGTAATTACCGCGACACGCAGGCAGTGACGTGCTCGCTCGCCGCGCGGTAAGCCCTTATCATCCTCACACGCGTCCGGCCGGCGGCAGGCGCAGGACGACACACACCGGCGCGGTCGCGAGCATGTCCGCCACGCTAACCCCTTCTCTGGCGGTAAAAGATGAAGATGAAGGTGAGATCAGTGGGTAAAAACATAACTTAGATAAGGGGACATGCTAACATACCTCACCAAAAAGGCAGTCGCGCCGTGGCGCCGCCAACAAGGTGGCCGCGACGTGTCGGTGATAAGGTCGGCGACGGGTAGCGCTCTAGTGGCATCCCAACGGCGGTGTGGACGTCCGGCGCTGTGTAGAGGCGACGGTGAAGGCAGTGGTACTTCCCGTCACTCACAACATGCCCTTCTAGATCAAACTAGGGCTAGAAACCTCGGTGAGGCTGGCGGCTACGATCAATCTCTTGTCTTGAACCCTAGCCCCCACCTCCTTTACATAGTGCTGCGTGACGGGGGCCCACCAGCCAGGAGAGCGGCTGGGCGCCCCCGATCAGGGCGTGAGTCAAGAGCCCAATTGACCGTTGGGCCAAATTGGTAGAGATCAACCTAACATTCTCTCCCTTGATCTCACCTTATGTCTTATACTTAATTTACTTTATCTTTTTCCCATTTCATCATAGATCAGTGCATAAAGCGTGCCTCATCGTCACAGTCAGTGATTTAACAGCTACAATGCACCTCTCTGTTTTAAAACAGATTCTTAACTAGGCCCTCAGTATCCAGAAATCATAGGCTTTCTCGTAAACCCATGTCGACTGTGTGTTCTCTGAACGCACTGGGTGGTTAGCCTTTGATAAGTGGATCTGCAAGTACTTACTTGGTACTTATATGCTCAATGCTTTCAAAATGATTCTAGATTTTCTCCTTTTACAACATATAACTAAATGTCAATGTGTTTAGCAGCACACTTGACCTGTTGTCTTAGGAGTTAACTACTTTTAAATGGTTATTGCTATTGACTACCATTGTTAAATCCGGGTACATATTCCCTTAACCACTTTTGCCTATTCCTGAGGCCTCATGACAAGCTATACTATGGTATGCATCATTGATGATATCACAACTGTTTTATTGGAGCTTTTCCACAATAATACTCCAATTACGAGTGTTAGCAACTACTATAGATTTCACTACACATCTCGTCAAAACTTAACATTTATACCCACAACTATTTGAAAGTACTTGTTCTTTTTTACTCAGCATGAGGCCTATGATACTTTGTAAAAATTGCAAGACATTCTTAACTCCATTCTAGTGATCTATATTTGGACTGGACTTCTACCAAAATATTCCGGATACGTAAGCTATGTCAAGGTAAGTTCTTACTTGTACATTCATTAAGCTTCCAACAGCTGAAGCATATGGAACCATGTTCATTTAATCAATCTCATATCGGTTCCTAGAATACTAAAAGTTTCCAAATCTATTACCCTTGACTATAGGACCAGGCGTAGGTTTACTTGCATGCATACTTTATTTCTTTAGATTCTTTTCTAAGTATGCCTTTGCGATAGTCCTAATACCCCTTTCTATCTTGGTGAATTTTAATTCCTAGAATCAATGACACTTCACCAAGATCATTGATATTGAAACTTGAGGACAAGAACTTCTTCTTCTCCAATGGCAGATTAATATCACTACTAGTGAGTAGTATGTCATCTATACATAGGATGTGGAAAAAGAATTTTCCATTCTTGAACTTCACATAAACGCTATTATCCTTCTCATTTTCTTTAAACCCAAACTTTCTTATTGTTTCATCAACTTTAAATACTACTGTCTAGAGACTTGTTTTAACCCATAAATGGATTTCTACAGGCGACATCCAATACGTTCTTTTTCTTCCACAACAAAACCTTTGGGTTGTGCCATGTAAACATTTTCATATAAATCCTCGTTGAGGAATGTCGTCTTTACATCCATCTGATGTAGCTCTAAATCATAATATGCCAATAACACCATTATGATTCTAAAAGAATCCTTGCATGAGACTAGAGAGAAAACTCTCATCATAATCTATTCATTCGCTTTGCGTAAAGCCTTTTGCTACAAGTCATGCTTTATATCTTTCTATATTTCCATTGGAGTCATATTTTGTCTTGTAGACCCTTTCACAGCCTACTATTTTGGCTCTATTAGGAATTTCTTCTCAGTTCCAAACATCGTTGATATTCATCGAATTTATTTCAACTTCTATAGCTTCTTCAAATGAGGTGGGATCACCATCCATTTGAACTTTCTTCACTAACATAGACTTCATAGTCATTAGAAAAACTAGTTTACTAATTCTTTAAGACCTTCCGGGGCCTCAGCTACTGGCACTTTCATATGGGGCTGTTGTTGCTCTTCATTGTCAAGAGGCAATTGATTCTATAGGCTCTTGTATCACAAGATCCTTGTTTATATTATTCATCTTCTTCGAAGAGCTAACAATAGGTGTTGTATAAGTTATACAACATCAACAGGTATTGAGAAATTTGTTGTTTTGAATCACTGAAGTGGGCACACAGTCCCACTTCTCTTCAAGTCATAGGTCTCTACATACCATGCCCCTCCAGATCATCCCATCTTATATGAAGATAGTGCATCCTCAAATTTCTTATTTGGGTCTAATCTGTTAAAACCTTATATGGCGCTTTAAGCACCGCCTTAATATCTTTGAGGCTGACTACGCGATTTTCCTATCGAAACTTTAAAAATTCTAAGAATTTAGTTATTTCTCTGCTTAGGGGTATCGTTATTGTGACCGTTGTACTCTTCCGACGGTCACATTCATCTTAATTAATCTTTATCTCACTCTTAATGAAGAGTATCTTTCTTAATTGATCTTAATTTTTACTTTTAATTCATCTCACAATTCTCTTCCTCGAAATATGGCATGAACTATACTGCCATAATTTTGAGAACTATTCAGAAAACTATGAACGAGGAGACACTTATGACTTACTTCATTCACATGATTATGCCATGTAAATAAAGTTATTTCTTGATCCGTATAGGAGTACACTTTCCTCATTCCACTTCAAGAACTCGACGGGGTCTTTTATTAACTGTACTTTTGCAAGTCACGCCTGTATCTTTTTCTTGTCCTTTGATTAGTATTGACCATGACAGTGCATTTCTATTGTGCCATGGTCAATACTAGTATAGCATAAGAGCTACCCAAACTTCTCTCGCTATGCGGGATAAAAAAAACATATGAGTCATTACAAAACTTCTCTCCGCCATGCAGGATTGACTAGCATAAGTACTATGCCTAACTTCTCTCTCATGTGGGATAAATCTATATACAAATTACTGTAACGAAAAATTTAGTCATGATGACTAAAATATTCACTTATACTTTATTTTTCAGTTAATTCTTCCTGTTGGTTCCAATTTAATCAGAAAATTAGTAAACTAACCAAAAACTATCCTGAACTGGCTTGACCCAAGCCTTTTCATTTATAGACCCAAGCCTTTTCTCCACCATGCAGGATTGACTAGCATAAGTACTATGCCAAACTTCTCTCACATGCGGGATAAATCTATATACAAATTACTGTAACGAAAAATTTAGTCATGATGACTAAAATATTCACTTATACTTTATTTTTCAATTAATTCTTCCCGTTGGTTACAATTTAATCAGAAAATTAGTAAACTAACAAAAAACTATCCTGAACTGGCTTGACCCAAGCCTTTTCATTTATATACCCCAGCATTGCAACCCGTTGGCATGCAGCCGAGTGATCTCATCGGTTAAAAAACATAAAACTTACAAGATGCTTCTGCATCAATTCTACATCACCGTTGGACAGAAAATAGAATTAATGCATAAAACTCATAAATTAATTTGAAAGACATATAACTACTATTCAAAATTACATTCTCCCGTTGGTTCAAATTTAATTAGAAGATAATCAACATCATTACAGTGAAACACGATAATAAAATACATTCTATTAGTTCAGGAGCTTTTCTTAATCTTTATCTACTCTCTGGAAAATAGATCATGTTGGTGTAAATTTTATCAGAGATTTAAACTTCAACCTTAAACTCATTGTAATATTGTGATCATCAACGTTGGTCAGAAAATAACAATACCATAATTTAACATAAACAAAATCGGACTACTCCTCTAATTTAAATTTTCTAGTTGGTTCCAAGTTAATTAGAGGATAAACATAATAATAATTTACTAAAAGTAACTGCTCTTCAAATTAAATTCTCCCGTTGATTCGCATTTAATTAGAAGACAATCAGCATTAAACTTTGGAGCAGAAACATGAAAAAATACTTTATCTACTTTTCAGAAGTATTTCACTGTACTCATCTACTCTCTGAAAAAATTATCTCGTTGGTTCAAATTTTGACAGAGATTTAAACTAGACAAAAAATCATCAAAATTTGCTTGTGAAAATGAATAAACATGACTCGATATCTACTGTTTATTTTGCCCAGCCCGTTGAAACAGTACGCGGCCTAGCATTGAAACACCGCCCGCGCGCTCATGGCCCAGCGGCAGCCCAACACGGCGCGTGCGCCCGCTCCCACGCGCCCAGGCTGCAACCTGGGCCAAGAACGGGAATCTCCTTCCCCGCCTGGACCAAATCTGGCCCGTGCGATCTGAGCCGTCGATCTCGAAAGAACGGCCGTCCGCACTCCTCGGCGGAACAAAAACCGTGACCTGGCCGCTCCCCTAAAAACCCTAACTCATTCGTTCTCCCTCCCTCTTCTCTCCTCAGTGCTCATTGCGTGGCGCAGCAGCGACGGCGACCCAAGGCTGCCAGAGAAGAGAAGGCCGTCGCCGCCGTAGGCCCCCTTACCGGCGCGCGCGTTCGCCCAAGGGTGAGCGCGCCGCCGTCGAGCGGGCTTGTAGTGGTGCCCTCGGCTAGGGCTTGCGCGCACGGTGACGAGCGAGGCTCGGCTGTCTTCCCGCGTGCCAACGAGGAGGCGGCGGGTCCTTCTTCTCGCGCGACGGCGGTCGCAATGGCAGGGAAAGAACCCAGGTAGGTCCCTTCCTCCTCTACGTTCTGTGATCTAGGGTTAGGGTTTAGGAAAAAACTTAGAAATCTTTGAGCTCCTTCTAATTTCTTTCACCTTTCTACCCCAGACTCGAACTAGCCGCGGTGGCCGTCGATGATGGTGAGGAAGACAGCCGCTGGAGCAAGTCCGGCTCCCCTTCCTCCTCTTCTTTTCTCGCTCCTCCTCCCTTCTGTTCTATCCCCGCACGGAGCGAGTGAGATCTCGAGAGGTGGCCCACGGCCGGAGGAGGACGATGGCGCCGCCGCGAGGCCTCTCGCCGGCACGCTCGTTGGCCCGAGGGTGGGCGCGCCGCCGTCGAGGGTGGCTCAGCTTGTACTTCCCGCACGGCACTGGAGGTGGTGGCGGCCAGCAGGTGGGAAAGGTAAGTCCCGCCGACCCTCTTTCTTTTCTCACTTAGGGTTTGGCCTAGGGTTGGGGTTTCAACCTGATTCGACTCGATTCGTTTATCTCCTTCTAAATGTTGAAAACTGATACTACCCCGGGCTAGATCTACAACCTAACCTTGTTCTGATACCATTGATAGATATCTTGGACCATCTAGGCGTAGATCAGTGGGTAAAAACATAACTTAGATAAGGGGACTTGCTGACATACCTCACCAAAAGGCAGTCGCGGTCGTGGCGCCGCCAACAAGGTGGCCGCGACGTGTCGGTGATAAGGTCGGCGACGGGTAGCGCTCCAGTGGTGTCCCGGCGGCGGTGTGGACGTCCGGCGTTGTGCAGAGGTGGCGGTGAAGGCAATGGTACTTCCCGTTGGTCACAGCGGGCCCTTTTATATCGGACTAGGGCTAGGAACCTTGGTGGAGCTGGCGGCTGCGATCAACCTCTTGTCTCGAACCCGAGCCCCCACCTCCTTTACATACCGCTGCGTGACAGGGGCCCACCAGTCATGAGAGCGGCTAGGTGCCTCCGATCAGGACACGAGTCCATGGCCCAATTGAACGTTGGGCCAAATTGGTGGGGAGATAAGGGGTTCGTCTCGCTAAGGCTTGCTTGACTCGAGCTGTGTATAAATACGGTGCCGATCGAGTCCACTCGGAGCAGCAAGAGTGAGCTGAGCTCGACAGGTAGTAATAATAAGGTAGCTTGAAGAGTTTGCGGTGTGTGCTTGTCAGCGAGAGCGTCCGGCTAGCCGCCGCTGGTGGTGGGGTGGGGATAACAATGGCGTCGCAGCAGGCGGAGAAGGCGGCGGAGCTGCAGGACCCCGAGATCCGGGTGGGGATAACAAGGGCGGCACCGGCGGGACCAGCCTCGAGGCCCAGGAGCGCCTCGCCGAAGGTACGACGCGCGCCCACGTGCGCGCTTTCCTTCGTGATCGTCGATGCATGACGTAAGAAGGGAGGGCGGAGCCGCACGGCGGAGTCCGGCAAGGAGCGCGCCGAGAAGGAGGGTGGCGTGCTCATCGAGCCCGACGAGAAGCAGCTCCAGGAGGCCATGAAGGACATCGGACGCAACTGATCATCATGCATATCGCTCCAGTCGTCCATCGTACTACCTACGAGTGCATGCATTCCTAGCTAGTGCAAAGAAAGTAAGAAACGTACAGGCTTCACGCCATTTTAGAGCGACAAAGTCCGACGTCCAAAATAAAGCATGAGCTAGTGTTGTCTTTCTCTCTAAACATAGTACTACGACGCCCTAGCTAGATCCACTCTCATCCACTCATATCTTAGACAAACCACCTCCTATTAAAACCACACTTGGTCTGCCTCTCTATCTCGCTAATAAGCAACAAAACAAACTTAATTATTCCCGTGCAGATCGATCAGCTAGCTGAAAGACAACAAGCATCCATGGAGAAGAAGGTGACGATGAACACGCGGCTGGCCGTGCTGCTGTTATTTGGCCTGCTGCTGGCCGGGCAGGAGGCCGCCGCTGCCGGGTACGCCCCCGCCACCGAGGCCGCCCCCGCCACCGAGGCAACCCCCGCCACCGAGGCCGCGGAAGCGACGCCGGCGACGCCCAACGAGGGCAAGGCCAGGGCCAGCTACGGCAAGGCTAGCAACGCCGAGTGCGAGGTCCCCGGCACTTGCGACCGGAAGCTCGCCGCCGCCGACAGCACTCGCCCTGGGGCGGAGGCCAACCCATACACCCGTGGCTGCAGCAAGATCACTGGGTGCCGCGGCTGATCGATGCGATGCACGCATATATGTGTGTGTGCAGCAGGCGGTCGATCGAGCTGAGCCTCACTGTGCGTCGCATGCATGCGGTCCGGGCGTGCAGGGCTAAGTGGCTAACTCATCGTTGCTTTATGCGCGCGCGCACGCGTGTCTCCTGTCCATTTCGTATGCTGAGGTATATATACATACGGAGTACATTTATTTATTCGCAGAGATCGAGGTTCAAGAAAGTTGTCTGACCTGGGTATTTCCAATTCCTAAAATCTGTGATTCCAAATGAAGCCGTTGGTGCACCCAAGTTATCTGGTTGATGAGCTGTTTTTTATTCTCTACTAAAAAGAAAATATTGCTAAAGCTCTTAATTTTAGCACATAGTTTTAGATCTAAGCCTCTAAGGTGAAGCTTCTTGTCGTTGGAGATGTGCCAAATATAATGTGTATGATTTATTTAGATCACACTGTGTCCACTTCCATCGGTGTTCCGTCAAGGAAGCACTCATCCATGTAAAGTCTCTACACTATAAAGGAACAAAATCAAAACAAAGCTGGATATAGACCAAATTGTGTCTCCCGCTGAGATAGTTCAACTTTTATGTACGACACAATTTGTATCACAGGAATACAACAACATTAAAATTAAAGGCTCGCAATCCTCCCTCGGAGGCTTCAATTCAATCTAAGGGTTGTGGCTCTTTTTATCATCCCTCAACTTGGCTTCGACGTTGGTACCACTCCCCACCAGCCCCCGCCTCCGTGCACTCAGAGATCGAATCCCCAGCTAGCCCGTTTTCACCGAAAAATAAAAAAAAAGCTTTCCTCAACCAGTCTGACCTCGCAACGTCATTCGCCCTCTCACGTGGTATATTGTCCTAATGATTGATCATGAATAAAAATGAATGACAATGTCACCATAGCGTTAGCACGGACAACATACTAGTCTTTGTAAGGTGTTGTTAAATCAATAAAGGTTGTCATAAAAAATACGGATGATTTGTGCTCCTAGCTTGAATGCTGGAACAGGGGATGAAAAGACGTGGTCGATCTTCCAATCGGAAGCTTTCTTTTAAATAATTTATTGGAGTATTGGACTATCTATTTGAACTTGGTACTTGGTACACACGGATTTGTTGGCTCCAAGCATGACATGCTCCCTTGATCACAAAATAATAGCGTGTTCGATTTTGGGAGTTAAGTATTTCTAAGTTTGACTAGCTTTATAGAAAATAGCGTCAATATTGTATCTCTAAATAAGTTTCCTATGCAATATATGTCACCATTTAATCTACTGATATTTATAATTTGTTACACATCATAATTATTAATACCTTTAGTTGTGTATTTGGTCAGTCTCAAAAACTGTGCATGAAAACTTAGATGTGCAGTTATTTTTGTACAGAGGATGAAGATTACTAGACACTCCTACGACAACGTAGAATTCATATTGGATCTAAAAGAAGCCGTTAAAGTTGGCCATGATTACTCAATGAAAATTTTCATTCTCATTTAAATAGGATATCAAATAAACAATTTTGATTACATGCTCACAACAATAGTGAGTCAGGGCAAATCTAATAGTAGGGTGCGCACGGCTCGAACCCGCACTACTACCTCCCGCACAATGGAACCAACTAATCTAAAAGAACATACTGTAAAAACAATGGCAACAACCCAAGTTGAGTTATGGGCTTACTGTCCGCGCACCAGATGACACCTACCATCCCAAGGGGGTGGCTGCTAGGAGCAGTCACACGACACGGGGAGAGGGCGAGGTAATGGGGTGACTGCCCGTTCACATAAGAATTCTGGCAAAAACTAGGGTTCCACATCAATCAGACGTCCCCAGCCGATCGTTTGATCAACAACATTTCAGAACTTTTATGGCGCTTTGTTACTGGCACCTCTGGAAACGGACGAACGGCGTCGTGTTCAGGGATTGGAAGAGACAGCCACAACCTGACAGACATTTCGTCTAATAGAAGCTATGGGGATGCAGCTGCCAAAGAAGGATAGAGCCCTAGCAAATGCTTGGTGTGAATTCTTAGGAATCAGTGATGTATTTCAAACAAGATGGGCTATCCCCAGGGAGCCTAGATCAATGAATTAATACAAAATCAGTTGGGGAGTCTTTTCCTCTGTTGACAGTAAAAAAAAAGGTGAAGGCGCGGAGCGACACCTACCGTCCACCATTGGTGGGCGGTTGCTACTAGGAGCAGTCGCACGGGGAGGTGACGACGAGGAGACCGGGATAGAGCGCGCGGAGCGATAGGCGAACAATTGTTGATTTCCTAGTGTGCAGAGCTAAATTAGCTCGATCGCTGGCTTATAGGACAGCAGAGGGATGGGTCAAACAAGGCAAATTGCGATGCAAGGAAACAATGTGTAGGACACACGTGGCCGTGGCTGCCAATAGGGTCGGATCCTTCTTCAGTTCCATCGAAAATGTAATCAAACATTCCGAACTACTGAATTCTGTCCTCTGCATCTTCTTCCCTTCTTAGTCTCCTATCCCTGCTTCCTGCTAACAATATTACTGTTGCTCATCCTCTTCGACACACTATTGGCGTCCATCGATCAGCCTCTATCTATGGGAGGACGGTTACAGGCGGTTGGATATACATGCCAGGTTTTGGTGAGAAACATTAGACTTTGGACGATCAATTTTGGTAGGTGTGTACGTAAATGCATGGTCGTGTCAACTGTATTAATTTGAATCCACGTGTCAGGATTCGATAGTTTTATAATTTTATTCGTTAGATTTGTTAATTTTTTAAACAAAATCCATTAGGTAAGACAAACTAGATGTATAGGATTTAACTGGGTGAATGGAAATTATATATCAATTCCTTTAGATGGGACAATTGTCTTGCGGATATCTAAAGTGATAGTCATTTCTTTGGTGGACACCCATTTTGGAGCGATTTGCTAGAAGACACTACGGTTCGTTGAAAAAAGGTCACAGGACACATGGCCTAGTTTCAACGGTTGAGGAGAGAGAAATTTTCATTTTGGACATCCGGTGCCTCCGAGCCACACTTGGATCTGCCTCAACTGGTCTGCTTGGACCACGAAGAACCGGCCCCAACCCGATCGTTAGGGTTAGGTCTGATTCGATTCGTTCTATTTCGTTTCTTCACCGTCGCGACCGCCCTTCCCCTCCCACATCCGGCGCTGGCAGCGTCGCAAGCTCCCCTTTGTGGCTCATTGGAGACCTCCGTTGGCCCTACGCGACCCGATCGTGACCTCCGCCGGCCTCGCCGCACCCGCCACAAGACTCCCGAGCCACTCCATGGCGGCCAAGCCCTTCGGCATGGGGCTCGTGAGCTCGAGCCATGCGCCATGGCCGGCCGCACAAGCTCTGGAGGCCGCGCGCCCGCCCACCTCGAGTGCGAGGGAGCTCTAGAGGCCGCGAGCGCCGCCCCAACCCCGACTGCGAGCTCCCCAGGCCGCGGCGCTACTAAGCTGACCGTGCGTGTGAGGAAGCCAACTGCGAGCTTCGCCGGTCGCCGTCCGCGTCTGCTGGGGCCGCGCCCGCAGGATTCGCGTCCGTCGGAGCCGCGCCCACCTCTCCTCTTGCGCGATTCGTTAGGAAGAAGAAAGATTGAGTTTTTTTCAGTTTCTTATGTGGTCCAACTAGACCAGGTTGGGGGCAGACCCAAGTGTGGCTCAGGGGCACCGGATGTCAAAAATGAAAATTTCTCTCTTCTCAACCGGTTGAAACTAGGCCATGGTGTCATGTGGCCTAATTTCAACGAACCAGAGTGTCTTCTGACAAACTGTTCTAAAATGGGTCACTACGTTAAATATGCTTTGTAAGGGCGGCTAATGGGTATTTGTAGGAACGGTTTGGCCAGCCGCTCCTACCAAAGCGTGGCTACAAATCGATTTATAGGGGCGGCTAGCCTCTACAAAATTAATTTGTAGAGGCGGCTGTAGTACCAGCCGCCCCTATAATACCTGTTTGTACAGGCGGCTGGCAAACTGTTCCAAAATGGGTCACTACGTTAAATATGCTTTGTAGGGGCGGTTTGACCAGCCACCCCTACCAAAGCGTGGCTACAAATCGCCGATTTGTAGGGGCAGCTCGTATCTACAAAATCAATTTGTAGAGGCAGCTGTAGTACCAGCCGCCCCTATAATACCTGTTTGTAGGGGGCGGTTCAATCTAGAACCGCCGCTACAGTACATTTTTCGCTAAAAAAATTCAAATTTACAATTCAAATTCGACCAAAACATATATATATATATTATATATATATATATATATATATATTTCAAATTTAACGAGAACATATATAATTCAAATCTGACCACAAACACAAGAACACAAGCTGTTGGTACTGAGGATTTCTAACTAAGTGAGCGTTATAAGTATGTAGTCTAACATGAATCCAATACATACAAAGATATCCTAGTGTTTGTATTAACATATCAAAATACATAAGACATCCAAACATTTAGCACCCATCTACCCGAAACAACTTCTCCAAATATTTGGCATCAACATAACAAACTCTTGCACAACTACGAAAGCACCGGCGACAACCTTGCCTTTGTCAGAAATCTGCCAAGACAGTAGGGAATTTCAGTGCCAACTACAAGAAAGGTACATATATTGTCTAGTCATAACCCAGAAACACTCTGAACCAAAAATCATCAAATGAGATCAAGTGTAAACAGAAGAGAACAAGTAGCAAAAACTTATCAATCCACGACCTACTGGATCTTGTGCTCAAAAACCTCACGCCGACTGACCTCCTGCTGGGAGAGCGAGATTTCAGACAACCAGAACTATTAGACTTCTTTTTTTTTTTAAAGAAAGAGCATAAACCAGTTTGACTATGCAATAGATTACCATCTACATAATACCCAACCATAAGATCAAGTTCAGTTCAATTGATGTTCATGGACACAAACGATTTTTTACGTGACATAAAACTGGAAGCTGGACATGCAAGAAGACTCATTAATTGCCCAGTCAATTGCTATTATTGCCCAACACCTGGAAGCAGGAAGAAGGAAAATGACAAAACATATGCCCATCTCATACTAAATCATAATAATTAGCAAATATCATATCTATCCATGAATGCAAATATATATAACCTAAAATCCATAAAGACCACTAACCAATCATTCAATAAAAATTAGTTATAAAAGAGGGCAACAATGTTCCCATTTATGATTGACTATATCAAAGGTATGCATGGTAAAAAAAAATTAACGATCTATCATATAGACATCTTGAATTCTAGAATCCACATTATAGAGTTTTTCTTTGCCATTACTGTAGTTACTTCATAGCAGGTTACTATTTAGTAGTCATGCACATGTATCGCCTCCTATCTAAGAAATCAAAGAGGCATATTCTTTCTTCAAATATTCATATTGTACCCTTGCTCCATCCAGAAGAAAAAAGGCAAATAGATCAACAAATATGCACCACAGGAAAAAAGAGAACATCAGTAGCAGACACAACATTCATACCACAAGAATTTTATTCCGGTACATGTCAATTCTAGATACAATGCTAATTCAAGACCATGATTTTCAAACTAAACTGACATCCATTCATATATCCATGAACTGACATCCATGATTTCCAAACAATAGAAACACCACAGTAGGCATAACACAAGGATATACACTTGTAAATGGATCATATATGAACACAAATAACCAAATAGCTAGTTAGGGTTCGAGTGCTCAGATTCGCACCGTAGCAGGAAGGGAATAGGAAGGTGAGCTCACCCTGGTGATGCTCATCAACAACAAGGGTGAGGAAGGGCGAGCCGGCGCGATGGCCAGGGGCGTCGTCGGCGCTCGACCAGCCAAGGTGGTAGGGCGACAACCTTGCCTTTGTTAGAAATCTGACAAGATAGTATGGAATTTCAGTGCCAACTACAAGAAAGGTACATATATTGTCTAGTCATAACCCAGAAACACTCTGAACCAAAAATCATCAAATGAGATCAAGTGTAAACAGCCAGTTGTGCACATCGCAGGTAACATCTAGATCCATACCTTGCTGGGAGATCAAATGTAAACAGCCCAGTTATGCACATCACAAGTGAAATTTGCACCAGCAGAACATGCCACCATTTAACCTGCCAACGCATGGCACAATTAAAACATAATAGAGGCACATTATAGCAAAACAAACTGACAAAATAAAGGACTGCAAAATGCCAATTTGCTAGAAAAGACTGTTACTCTAAGCCGAATCTATGATAGTAATTCCATTAGGAAATTAGGTCTGCACACCATCATGAGAAAGATGAACATCTAGATACACACATGCGTCATCTAAAGACGATTCTCCTAGAAGTACATGATCCCATAAATGAATATTTGATTCATTGTGATTTTTCAGTCCAGCCATATGAACTTTTACCACCTTATTATAGTGCCACCAGCATCCACTATACATTTCAGTCCAGCAGAAGTGATTGAGATTCGTTTAAGGTCTCATGTGCTAGCAGCCGACGTCCTGAAAGGTTCAAGATTTCACATATTATATAAGTTTTCCGATATAGATTTGTGACAGCTCAAACAGAAAATATAGATCAGCCCAACAAAAAATAAACATTCTAACTCACAACCCACTACAGCTAGCAGACATATATCACCACATACAGTAGCTTCTCATGGAGCAAATTGCAGACCCATTTCTTACTACTAACTTAGATGGACATGCTCTAAAATAATCCAGAGAGTATGACCTCACCCGGTAAACAATACAAGGCGCAAAAAAAACATGTTGAACCATCATCCGTCGATGTACACTAACCATCATAGAAATTTAAATTATATATGCCTACAAAAAATATTGCAGACAAGATGCCAGACTGAACTTCAGCATCATCATTCTTGAAACAATACACATACTGTGTATTGGGTGCAGAAGCATGACTACTGAAATACTTCCTAGCTTTGTAGGTGAAAAAAATACTAGAGAAGCTAGATGGCTATAACAGAAGCAAGACTGAACTACGACCTATCTTTGCAAGTTGTCATAAAACATAGTTTTGCAATTCAGTTAACCAAATCGACTTGGTTATAATTCATGACTGATCAAAACATGGTTTAAAAATGTTCGTTATTTGATAAAAAAAAATTAGGTATTAATCAAATACTCACCTACGATAGTACAAATTTTTCAACTTATATTGCTCTAGATCCGTCATATACTAGATCCGTCAACATTAGGTATTAATCAAATACTCCTCTCTAGTCCCGTCACAAGCTAGCACTAGATCTGTGCCTCTGAAAAACCCAAGCTACTCTGCTCCCAATCACCAGCTAGTACTAGGTCAGAGAAGGTATTGAGGATAGGCTAGCACTGGAACATGGAAGATATTCAAATCGAGATATTAGATCCACTCTGGTCCCTAGAAATAAACCTCGTTGGGCATGAGAAGGGAGAGGTAGCACGGCGCACCTTTTGCTTGTGGTTCTTGCGGCTGACGCAAGAGGGCGCTGTCGGTGGCTCCTGCTTGCGGCCGATGCGGGAGGGGCATCGGGGCCGATGCAAGCTTCATTGCTCCCAGATCTCCCGAGAGGGGGCGACCAGGTTGGCGTGCAGGGCATCGGCGGCCACGGCAGAGGGTGGGGGTCACGATGCGGTGGACGTCGGCGGCCGTGACGGAAGACAAGGTCCCGATGCGGAGGACGGTGGTGGCGGAGGACAGAGCCCATCTCCTCGGCGGATGTGACGACGGCACGGGCGGGGGCACGGGGCCACGCGCGCAAGTCGGGCCCGTGCTTGAGAGATAGAGTTGTGTTCGCCTGAGGGAGGGAGGAGATAGAGAGAGTGGCGGGCGGATGGGGCACGCTGAGGCGGGGGTGAGGGGCCGCATCCTGCGTTCGATCCGCGCTCGAGAGAGAGGTGCGGCTGAGGGAGGGAGAAGGAAACAAGGAAGAGGGATGGAGGGGTATCAATTATATAGTCTAGGGTTTCTAAGTGGGCTGATTTGGACCGGTGGTTGCAGCCTTTTGTACGTGCTACAAATTGCAACACCAGGGGCGGCCAGTGAGTGAGCCGCCCCTACAAATCGACCCATTTGTAGGGGCAGCTTGTATCACCAGCCGCCCCTACTGTGCTATTTGTAGGGGTGGCTGGTCTCATAGGTCCTGAGCACACCCAGTGTAGGGGCGGCTCCATCACCAGCTGTCCCTATAAAAAAAATTATCCCGTTGCTACAAACATTTTTTTGTAGTAGTGGGTGTCCGCCAGCAAACGACCATCACTTTGGATGTCCGCCGGACAATTATCCCATTCATTTACTCTCAACATTGTTGTAGCATCATTTATTTGACTTGTGTTCAACAAGAGAATGATATATATCATATCATCATTATTAGCTAATCTATCACAAAGGGAACACCCGGCCCAGACCACAAAAGAATCACGAGCTTCTTTCCCCATTCTTAAACAAGGAAAACTCCTGCTTCCCATAATAGAACCCTGTGTTGTGCGTTTCTCTAAACATAGTACATGGAGACCCTACATCTGCTCTCATCCACTGATATCTTAAGCCAAGCAGCCTCTACAAAACCTGCACCGGTCAATCATCACATCACATTACAAGAAATAAAAACACCTCCCCGGCCTAAGCTAGCTAGCTAGCTCCTCGTAATTTCTTTCCATCGCAAGAGGAGGGCCTAAGCTCTAGCTCCTCGTAATTTCTTTCCATCGCAAGAGGAGAGGAGGAGCGAGGCTAGCCATGGCGGCGGCGAACAACACGGCGAGGCTGGCCATGGCCGTGGCGGTGGTGCTGTGCCTGCTGCTGCTGGCGACGGCGCCGCAGGAGGCCGCCGGTGTCGATCAGGGGCAGTACTTATCGTACGACAAGGTGCTCAGCTGCAAGGTGCTGGGCAACTGCGAGAAGAACCAGGGCCCCGAGGCCAAACGCCCCGGGAAGCCGGCCAACGACTACACCCGCGGCTGCAGCAAGATCTTCAAGTGCCGCGGCTGATCGATCCATCGATCGATGCGCACGCACAGCGCAGGTCTTGTGTGTGTGTGTATATATATATATATATGTGTGTGTGTGTACGTGTGTGTATGTATCCTGCATATTATTCTGCATAGGTCGTCGTTTGCATGCAGAGCTCGTGTACTGTATTCGTGCCAACTGATGTTTCTTGCGTTGCATATCGATCCGTGAGTCGTATACTGATGTACTATGTGGGTATTGTACACTGATGTATGTGGCTCAACATTTCATGATTAATGTAATACAAGTACAGTGACAACCAAAGTTGCATTTTTTTATTTTATATATCGGGCTGAAGAAGGCTGCTGCAAACCTTGTTGGCATGCATGCGCAGGCACCAAATTTTTGCAGCAGACGGGTGCTTCCTAGTGGCACTTAGCAGATACAAACACCGACACCTACCATATATGGGCGCTAGCTATATGGCTATAATTAATGCAAAGAACAAAACTTTGTAGCCCGCCCTTATTTGACCGTTACACACAAGCATGCATGCTTGTAGCAACTATACACCGACCATAATAGCTACGATTAGGATACACGTACGTACGCACGCATAGTACGTATATATATACTCCACTACTACCGCGGCCCGCCGGCCGGTACCTGGTGGTATAGTACTACTACTACGGTGGTCAACGACGCGGCGGAGCATGCATGAGTCTTCCAAAGCACCTTTGCGTCTGCAAGATGTGTGCGACCTTAGAAGAAGGACGAATAAGCGGAAGCAGGCGAATAAAGCTGTGGGGATGACCACGGTAGATGAAACAGGCCGAAACGTACAGTTTGATTTACCTCCATCGTTTGGACCAAATCCCAAACTCGCAAAATTGGACAAAAGCTGATTTTTCATGACTTATTCGTAAGCCTTGGATGAAGTGAAAAAAAATAGCACCCCATATACAAGTCCATACATCGCATCGTCGTTGTAGAGGTTGGAATTATCTGGTTTATCCACCAAAGCTGACATTAACGGAAAGCGAAGTGATGCACTTTGGACATATAATTTGCAGGCGAGAGTAGGTTGTAATTTTCTCCACATGGAAGGGAACACTGAACACGCACGTATTCAAATTAGCGCGATTGATAGGGAGAAGTGATACATGCGTTTGGTCTAAGAATAAAGTAAGTAGATGGAATATGGCTATTCATAGATTTTAAGATGAGTTTATACATGCTATTTGTTTGTTTGGTTGGATGAGACGAACGATTTTTCTATTTGATTGGATGGATGAAAATAGATGTAAAATTAGTTGAATAATTATATCTATTATTTTAAAATAATAGTAACTAGTCTCTCTGTTTTTTACATGTCATATTAGGATTGTCCTAAGTCAAAATTTGTATATTTGATCATCAATTAAAAAATATAGGTTCATGGTATAAGATTTATGTTTTTAGATTCAAACGTTTTCATAATATATAATTACAAGAATAATTATATCTATTATTTTAAAATAATAGTAACTAGTCTCTCTATTTTTACATGTCATATTAGGATTGTCCTAAGTCAAAATTTGTATATTTGATCATCAATTAAAAATATAGGTTCATGGTATAAGATTTATGTTTTAGATTCAAACATTTTCATAATATATAATTACAAGAATTTTAAAAATGGATGGCCAAAGATAGTAATGCTTACATAGGACAAAGCTAATGTGACATGTAAAAAATAGAGGAAGCAATTATACTAATAAATATACACTAATACTAATTTTACCATCATAATCACTAATTTAAAAATAAATATGTTAATTAGCACCTCTGGCAGCCTAATTGGCACAGAAAACAGGCATCGGTCAACATATTAGCACTTATCAAAATGAATCTTATACCATTATAATTCCTAAGTAATAATATAATATACTAGTAATCCTTAATTTATTTATTAATAATAAAGATTAGAAAACGTGGACATGTTTGTCTAGTAGATTTGTGAGTGTAAACTTATTTAAATACTTATAGAGAATATTCTTTTGTGACGAATATTTGTCCAAATCATCTATGAATAACATCGTCTCCGGATCATATCGTCACTCCATCAAAATAACAATGTTTTTCAGGAAAACAATGTTCTCCTCTTACAATAAATTAGCGTAATCATTAGTATAAGTTAAATTTGAGCGAAACAGAACGGGCCGATATCACAAAATCAAACAAGCCGATATCACAAAACCAAACAAAGGTGGTGTTTAGTTTCCAAAATTTTGCAAATTTTTTTAAGATTTCCTGTCACATCGAATCTTTGGACGCATGAAGTATTAAATATAAATAAAAAATAAAACTAATTACACAGTTTTGACGAAATTCACTAGATGAATGTTTTAAACCTAATTAGACTATGATTAGACACTAAGCCGGAGTACCGTTTTCTAGAAAATTTCGCCAACTAAACGCCAAAGCCTTGGACGGCGAGAAGTTGCCGTGTTCGTACGGAGCCGTGTCTGAGCTTTCATCAGTCATCACCCGCTATCAATTATGTCAGCTGACTCCTCAAACCTGCCACTGACGTGTGGGGCTGAGCCAGCTTGCTCCATCAAGCCTAGAGTAGAGCGCCGTCTCCCACTCTTCTTTCTCACCTCGCACGCACTCCCTGCATCTCCCGCCGGCCTCTCCCCGCGTCCTGCGCCGGAACTCCAAGACCCTCGCCTCGCGCAGGACTCCGCTGACCCTTCCTCTGCGCCGCTGGGATGGCGGGGAAGCGAGGTGGGTCGACCTCCCTTCCCTTCCTGCGCTGTGGAACGGCTCGATTTGGTGCGGAGTCGGGTGATCTCTCCCCCTGCCGTTTCGGTTGCATGATGATTGGCTGGTCTCTTTAGTGCAGTTACGGGCGGCGATGGGCGGGAGGAGGACGGCGCCATGGTCGGGCTCCCGTCGTTGGATCTCTCCCTCGCGTTCCCGCAGGCCACGCCGGCCTCCATTTTCCCGCCGTCCGGTGAGTGCTTTATTCCTTTTTTTTCCACTCAATTTCGCTGGCTGGGATAAGGAGTGAGGGGATCGTGAGCTTTGGGCCGTGGAATCGGAGTACTGTAAGGAGTGTGATGTAAATTGTCTCTGTTAGGATTGCAGCGGTGGTTGGCTGCTCAGTTTTGTCCAGCTATTTCCCCCCCTGAGATTGGTACAATTGTTTTTTTGAGGTAATGATTGGCACAGTGACATGGGAAAACCTGCTCTCTTCTTTCAGTACCAATTTCGATGAGACGTTCGTACTAGCATATAATTGGCTAACTATCCAATTACCTGGCCATTTTAACATCTGGTACTGTTGTCTAGTTTTGGTACTGTTTGGTGGTTTTCATTGCAGTTCCAGCTGCTCCCTTAATTATTGCATAGGCCCCATTTAGACCACCAGCATATGCAGATATGCAGGTTGCTTTCCAATTAAATGGCAATGCTTCTGAACTTGTACTCAACAGTTTTAGGCTTCTAGAGTATGATTCTAGAGTTATGCAGATAAGCAGTTGCAGTCCTAGTGCAACCCCTGAGTCATGCAGCTTTCTAGAATTTGTGACTTAGAGCCGAATTACAATCACAGAAGCATCGATTTGGCATGTTGTGAACAGAAATAAATATATATATTTAGTGTTTTGGTAGGCTCTTTCTTTCTTGGATGGGTTGCTTTCATAGCTTCAATGCACAGCCACAACTGTGCCATCATGTCCTCCTCTTTCCCGACCTGTTTTGCTGTAATTCTTCAGTATCAGCACCCTGACCATTTCTGGGCAGGGATTAAACTACTCAACCTTCTATGTGGCTTAGGGGGTGTGAACCTAGATATATATGATCCTAATACCTAAAGTTCAGTTTTCTGTGCTCGTCTGTACTGGCTGCAACTTATCTGCAGCTGCAGCTGCAGCAGCCAGGTAGCAGCAGCTACAGTACATGCAGACACATTCAGTTCAATAAGCCACAGCCCCAATAAGTCTATTCAGTTCAATTACAAAAATTAAAGTATACCGCCTTATTTATTGGCTTTTAAGTATGTACACCCTCATTTGCAGCTTCGGATTACTACCAGTTTGATGATTTGCTGACCAGTGAAGAGCGCTCTATCAGGGAGAAGGTCAGGGGTATTGTGGAGAAAGAAATCGCGCCCATTATGGCAGCGGTATGTTAAATTGGAGTATTAACTAGTCTGTTTGTATACGTACCTGGTTACCCCATCTCGGGTTAAACTATCTAAAACTGTTTGCTTATGACATAAGTCATTGCTAAATATGCTTTCGTTTTTATAATACCTTGTTAGATTGCATTGCAATCTACTTATCCACAAGTCACTTTTTTTTATAGTTTGGTTTGACTCCTAATGTCCTTAAAGCAGTTCCTGGTCAACCTTTTCTATACAATCGCATAATCATTATTGATTCGCTACTGCAGTACTGGGAAAAGGCAGAGTTTCCATTTCATGCCATTCCTAAACTTGCAAGCCTTAGTGTTGCTGGTGGTACAATAAAGGTATTGATTTCTTGACATTGTCGTTACCATTTTATTTGTTAATTACCTTTCTCTGTATGGGTAATATTTACTTGAATGTACGGGTTAGAGTCAATTTTAGTTGAGCAATTATGTTAATGGTTCTCTTCAGTATTTTAGTTTCTATTTTTTAGAAGAGTTATAGGTGCAAATGGCTTTGACCGATTAGTTTGCATGAGCTTAGTGTCGTCAATTGCCAAGGCTTTTCAGAATATATATGATCACTTACTATAAACTGTTCTTTAACATGAATGCCTTTTGTCACCTCTTTGGTGGAGTGTTGAAGTGTATGGAATTATGTATTATCTACATTTATGTTTTAGTGCTCCAATATTTCTAAAGTTTGATACGAGTCTTGGTTACTGCAGGGTTATGGGTGCCCAGGACTTTCAATTACAGCCAGTGCTGTTACTATGGCAGAAATGGCACGGGTAGATGCAAGCTGCTCCACATTTATACTGGTGCACTCCTCTCTTGCGATGGTGACAATAGGTTCAAAAGCTGGATTTATTTTTAATCCATACTATCTTGTGTTAAGAAGGTTTATCAATTACCATTATCAATTACTCCAAATGCTGGAGCCGAACTGCTCTCTCTCTCTCTCTTTCTGTTTTGTCTGAAGAACAGCTCTTTGTGGATCTGAGGCTCAGAAGCAGAAGTACTTGCCATCCCTTGCTCAACTTACTACTGTTGGCTGTTGGGTAAGTTACAGTATCCTTAGGCATAAAAATGTGGAATGACAGAGTCTTTTCCTGAAAAGGTCTCTCTTCTGTAGGCATTGACAGAGCCAAATTATGGAAGTGATGCAAGCTCTTTGAGAACTACAGCGACCAAGGTTAAGCTTTTGACGCATTTGAATTTTGCAAGAATCAATAAAGGAGGACTTTCAATACAGTCTGCACAAGGCTACAAGCTTATTATTTTGTTTCAGTTTATTCATTTTGTCTCTTGGCACACCCTGGTATAAGATATAGATTTGGGGACAGCTAGGATATTTTGTTCATTCCAATTTAGATGGTATTTGTGTTTAGTGTTCATTTCCTGCCTTTTGCAGTAAAAGTGAAGAGCAGGGTTATATACGACTACAAGATTACTTGTATAGTTGTATTAAATAGTTTTGCGTTGAACCCCAGAGTCACTGCTTTTGACATCATCCATTGATCTGTGTGCATTTATAGATCTGATAAAACACATCTTCCTTGAAAAAGCATTTGAATCTAAAAATGAGAGCATAAACTTCTCATGCTGGAACTAAATCCTACAAAACCTAGAAGGCACACGCTGTAAGCTGTGGAGATGTGACCACTTGACATTCAATATTTGTGGATCATTTATTTTTATTGTCAAGCAGTAGTATGCACCTTGAAGTATTGGCTTATCTTGGACAGGCACCTGGTGGGTGGCACATAGATGGTCAAAAACGCTGGATCGGTAACAGTACGTTCGCCGATGTGCTCGTGGTATTAGCTAGGAATGCAGATACACAACAACTAAATGGGTAAATCATCTTGTCTTGGACCATCAATGAACTTTCCTTTTGAAGCATCCAACTAATTGCAAATATACCATATTTTTTTTCTAATGCGTTGTTTCATGCATTAATTCTATCTTCGTGTTAAGAAGTCGTTTACGTTGACGAGTTTTTTTTTTTTTTTTTTGCATTGCCTTTTTTCCTCATTTCCATTTGATTGCTTCTAGGTTTATTGTGAGGAAAGGAGCTCCTGGTCTGAAAGCTACAAAGATTGAGAACAAAATCGGTCTCAGGATGGTTCAAAATGGTGATATAGTTTTTAACATGGTGTTTGTCCCTGAGGAAGACCGATTGCCAGGCATCACCTCATTTCAGGATATCAGCAAGGTAGTGCTGATGACACTTTTCTGATTTCGCTTGTGTTATGCTCATTTTTTTTTGTCTCTCCTGATTTTTTACTTCTGTTATGCCAAATCACAAGCTCGGTGATGTAATCTCTGCTTACCTACTTTCACTATGCAAGCAGGTCCTTGCTATTTCGCGCATTATGGTGGCATGGCAACCAATTGGCATATCGATGGGGTCTTCGATATGTGCCACCGCACGCACGCACCACCATTCGTTTGATACTTTTTGTCACTGGCGATGATTTTACCTTGTACCTTTCGTCTAAACCAAAACAGGTATCTGAAAGAAAGGAAACAGTTTGGAGTCCCTCTAGCGGCGTTTCAGCTGAACCAAGAGAAACTTGTCCGGATGCTCGGTAACATCCAATCGATGCTCCTTGTTGGCTGGCGCCTCTGCAAGCTTTTCTGAGTCGGGAAAATGACTCCAGGCCACGCTAGCCTAGGGAAGGTCTGTCTGTGTGTGGACTTCAGCTGGCAGATATGCTCGTTCTTTGCACCGTCTCTCGCTTTGATAACTCAGTGGCTTGCTGGCTGTGTCGCGTTTTAGGCTTGGAACTCCAGGATGGCCCGCGAGGTGGTTTCTCTTGGCCGAGAGCTGCTGGGTGGGAACGGAATTTTGGCCGATTTCCTTGTGGCAAAGGTATGCAGTCATGGGTGACCTATATATAGGAGTAATATCGAAAGTGCTCATGGCTAGTTGCCTTTTTTGCAGTGGTGGTTTACACATCAACCAACCATCACCCCTTTTTTTTTTAATGTATGTATGTATACTAATATATAACTGTCGCGACCTTGTACAGGCGTTCTGCGACCTGGAGCCAATTTACTCGTACGAAGGCACGTACGACATCAACAGCCTGGTGACCGGCAGAGAGATCACCGGGATCGCGAGCTTCAAGCCCGCCGCGCTAGCGAAAGCCCGGTTGTAATGTATTGTTCTGTACAACGTAAACAACCTTGCAGTTGCAGCAGGGATATTTTGATGAAAGGTACCCCCAATCCGCATGTTGCAAGCAAAGCACTGGAAGCGAATAAATCAGGGATCAGGTCGCCGTCGTCACGTTGCGGTGGTGGCTAGAACAAACCGAGGACGTTCTTTGAACGTGCCTGGAAACTGCCGGTCAATGTTGGCTGCTTCATGTTGTACCTACTATTGTACCGAGTGAGTGTGGATGGGAACAAATTCCTAAATTTTACTCCTCTGGTGGAGAGGAGGCAAAAGAGAACGCACAAAGATATTTTTGTTTCGGCACTAGTAAACTGAAGCTAATCTTGCTGTATTCGCCGTCTGCCCGTCTTTGCTGAAGGTATGGTACAGATCGGAGGGGAGGGGGAGGGGAACACCAGGCAAAAATGGTGTGTTTAATGTTGTTGTGTTGGGTACCTTGTGAGCCTCCATCAACCAATGAATAAAAACAGGTGCTTTTAGGCGTAGATACAAATCAACAAGAGTCCTCTGGAAGTTAGTGTGTTCGGCTGGTACCGTGTACATTGAATTTTGAATGGTTTTGAATGATTAAATAGTATTTTATGAGAGAGAATAAGCTGAAACATGTTGACAGCATGCCAGCCGAACGTGGTGATATCTCGGCTAATCAGGCTACTTGTTTGGGTTTAGCGTGGGCGAGAGTGACCTGACACTCGTATGATAGCACAGCTGCAAACGGTACCAATGCATCATCCTCCATCGCATCCCCCCTATAGCATGGCTATTTGAGTGCAAGTAGGCGGCGGTAGCTTTATGCAGCACCATACTGCGCCAGGCACCAGGCGTGCTGCAGCAGACCTGCAACGCCGATGACTTGAGCGGGTCTCGCAAGTTGCGCTCGTTGGCGCGGTCCATGCGTGGCTGCGTGTGAGGGAGTACTCCTACCTGCGAAAGCGAGTTGCGTTTGCGTGACGGCCGACCTGCCTGCCCTCCAATTATCGGTCCACCCATCCAATTTATCCACGAGCTCTCTTGGTCTTCGCGGTCTGTGGGGCCGCTCCCACCCACCGAACCTCCCGACGCGGTCGCGCACCCAAGCCATAAGCCAAAGGCCACACACACGTGACGGGGACGGCCCCGCGGCCCTCGGATTCCGGGGGTGGCCGGGTGGGGAACGGGACGGAACAGGCGACTGTACAGCGTACGTACAGCCGTACAGGTAGCATACGTATCGTTTTCTTCGCCGAGAAAAGAGCCTACTATGCTCTGCAGCCTCCTCTCAGCTGTCCTCAGCAGCAGGGCTCCGTGCTGACACAGGAAAACTCTGCGTGCGATACGTACTCCGTGCTAGAAACGATACAAGTCACGTCTTACCCCATCTCCTCCTCCTACTCCGTCCATACCATAACCATATACACCGTATACCAGCACGCGTCGACTCCAGAAGGGGCCCCCTCGCTCCCACTGACCCGTGGGCCCAGCGGGGACTAGTATAGGGGCGGCGGGGGAGAGAAAGCTTCACGTACAGTACGCTACCCCGAAAGCCACTTTTCGCGGTCTCCCATCCAATTTATCCACGAGCTCTCTTGCTCTTCGCGGTCTGTGGGGCCGCTCCCACCCACCGAACCTCCCGCTTCCCGCTTCCGCCCCGCTCCTTCCCGTTCTCCGCCCGCGGTCCGCTGCCTGCCCCTGCTGCTATAAATAGCCGGCCCGTCACCCTCCCCGCTCCGTTCCCCTCCTGGCCTCCTCTCTCTGTCTGTCATACGGACAAATTCTGCCCTCTGCTTTGTTTACAGCGGCGACGCACGCCACGCAGCGCGCCGCGGTTGGGTTGCCTTGCGTTGCGTCTCCCCTCCGACACCGAAGCTTCCTCTGGGGACCGGACCTCTTCCTTCCTCCGCCGCAACCCCAACCTCCAAGTCGATCTCCACCGGCGGCGGGCCGGGTGGGCCTCGGCTCCGATTCCGGGGGGCGCCAGGCCGGATCGGCCCGACAGCGAGGTACGGCGCCTTGATTCACCTGTTCCCCTCTGGTTCTCGCGCGATCGACCGCCGGCGTGACGCGATCGGCGGTTTGGTCCGGGTACACGAGTACCCAGGATTCTTCCCGGTTTTAGCGCCACAGGCGGCGATTTGATGCCCCGCGATCGTGGAATGCGAGGCGTGCTCTAGAAATGCTCGGCCGTAGCGAGATTTTTTTTTTCTGTCGGATCGAATCGAATCGGCCTGAGGGGATTGGGATTTTTGAGTTGCTTAGTTGTTTATCATGTGGGCTTGCATGATTACGGATACATGTTTTTTTTTTTCTGGTAAACCATCATGGGAGCTACCATAATTGTTTTCTGGATAGACTACAATTAATAGAATGAGACCGAGTTTAATTCTGCAACCAAAGTTTGCTTTTTTAACTCAGCACCTGTGCTTTCCATTTAGGGGATGTACTCCCCCCTCCTTTTTTTTTCTTGCCTCCGCAACTAAAGCAATGTTGTGGTACCTATTCGAATCGGCAGCGTTGATTACCATTTCCATGTCTTCTGCATCTTAGGCTTCTACTCGTCACATGCTGTGTGGTTTCCATTTTTTTCTTTGTGTGTATCGAATCGAACTGGCCAAAAAACATTATTTCTTGTTAAAATGCCTGTCAAGGATGATGTTTACCATTATCTGCGGCTTTGGGCCTACTGTTTCGATCCAAGTTACCCCTTGGGTATGCAGTCTCTGCTTTGACATCTTGAGTTCCATCGATGGAGAATGTGCTAACTCCAGATAGATGGGTCTGATAGGTGTCTGCATTTGTTTTACTTGACTACTCGAATAGGATGTGGAGAAGCTACAGTAGGATTTCCTCTCAGAGCTCCACCATTTCGGTACCTCTTGAGCACCTGTCATCGGTGTACTTTCAAGTATCATTGGTGTTGTCCTCGCTGTATTAGGATGTGGTGGTTGTGATTTTGCTGTATGAGACATCTGATTTTTTTTTTCTGAATGTTGTATGCTGCTGTCGAATCTGAATGATGTTTAATGGAGACATTGTTTGGTGGTGTATTTGGTTAGTTATGTGATGTGTCGATTAACCCTGTCCCCATGAGGATTTGGGTTCATATCATATATTTACCGCCTTGGCACCTTCGTTGTAACCTATTTTGGTGTTTCATTTATAGTGTAAACATGAATCTGACATTGTAATTTGTAGGATGATGTTAGGCTGTAGTGAATATTGGTAAGTTGGAGTGATTATTAGTGTATCCTTTTAACACTTTTTTTGGTTATTATGAAATTGATCATGCATAGGGAAGATGTTGTCTAACCTCTCAGCTATGTAGAACTGGAAGGCAAGAACTGATACACGAGAAAAACTGCAGCTTGTCTCCAGTTTTGCATGCTGGATCTGATTAATATTTGCAAGATGAACCTTATCCGAATGAAATCCAAGCTAGATATCTGTTGAATTTGGAGTAGGATGCATTTACCAATGATCGGAGGAAGGGCAGAAGCGCACCCGCCAAGAAGTTTACAAATGACATAGCTTGGGGCCTTTGGCCATGTATTTCTAGGAGCATTTCTTCTTTCATTTGCATCTGCTCTTTCTTTTCTTTTCCCTTTAATTGGACATATTTTGTAAAGTAAAAATTATTTTTGTTTGATTTGTTACTAAGAATGTATAAAAGTTTGTAAGGAATAATGTGATATACAATGTGGTTGTAAATCTATTTGAAATCTGAGTGCCTATTTATAAAAAATGGTTATTTTTCTAGTTTCTGGAGCCTTTATGGTATATCTGAAATTCTATTTGTCATTATCGTGGATCATTTTGCTAGGTTCCATGTCACTGAGTTTTGATAATCTCCTTGTCAGTTTGTATCTAGTACTATCATTGTGAGTGATAAGGACACTTTCAAGTGTCAAGATCAGTATTTCGTAGTCTATTTACCAGCTGTTTACCTGTCAAGGGATGTGAATGATTCAGTGTAAAACCTTATAGTGCATTTGCTTGTCAATTAAGGATGAATAATTTGGACTACATATATTTCACAGGTGGTTCTTCCATATTTTTGGTGTGATTTTCAGTTGTATGAATTGATTGAAATTCTGAATTCGTGTGTTGTTTCATCTTGCTGTCCATCGATGTGCTCATTCAGAATTGTGTTTTTGTATCCATGTACTGGAAATCAAATATTGAATATGGAATGAACTTGAATGATTTTGGTACTTGTTTTGTGATATCTTACGCACACAATATATGTAGTGTTGTATTGGTGACCTAGCAATATTTGTGATAAACGTCATGGCAATGTATGCTTTCATTTGGGTCTTAATGTTATGTGATGCTGGATTATTGATATCGATTTTGTTTTTCATTTCCAGATTATTAAGGGCAGGCAGACCTGACTTCTTGTTTTATGGCTCGAAATAATCAGGGCCATCTCCAGCTGCCAGAGATGGATCATAATCAACCCAAGAACATCCCACACAATGAATCACTAGGTAGCTGGACTGACTCCAGTACATACTTGTGTAAGTTTATCGAAAATTGTGATACAATAAATAACATTTCTTGTTCTAATCTCAGGCCAGAAGCTTCTACTGCATCATGGAAGTGACGCACCCCTTAGAATTGGTCATTCAAGTCATGGGAATATGGGACTTAGATCAAATGATCTTCCATCTTCAAGTCGCACTGTGCAAACTCTAGGTTATAGAGTTGGGAACCCAGGAACCTCACATGCTCCCTTTGTTCATTGTCATGCTGGAAGTTCCAGTAGCCATTTACCAGAACCTGCTGTGAATTATCCACATAGGTCTGAGGAAGGCTTTGCTCCAGTGGGTTCCCATATGGACAACAGAAGGGCTGCAATAAAGCGAAAAGATCCCAGTGTACACCCTGCGGGGATCAGTGCTACTGGTTATTATGTTGGAAGTTCTTCCAATACTCAGCCATCTAACTCTGTGCAGCCAAATCCTGCTCCACTTGCTGAGCCCTTTCTTCGTCAAATACCTTTAAGCATTTACCAAAGTGGTTGGGATGGCCAACACTTAAACTTAATTCATCAAGAAGGATTTCAGAGGAATGTGAGAGCGCGTCACAGTCATAATATTTCATTAGAACCCAGATCAGCTTCAACCTACCCACTATACAGTGTTCATGTGCCGTCATTTGGTTCAACTGCAAGTGCTTCCTCAAGTACATCAGTGGAAAGGAACCAAGCACCTGTTTCTGTGCCAACAAGAACTGTACCATCAGGTTAGTATTTGATGCTTAGTTAAATATGCTAGATATCTAATATTGTTTTAACATGACATGGTGGAAGCAAACTTGATCCTTCGAAGTTTTGGTTAGGAGCTGCTTTCATGAGTTGATTTAAAACATGATGAAATACATGTCTTTTGAGTTTGAACTGAAGAATCCATTTTGTTTTAATGATAGCAGTTTCTGTTATTGATTTAGTCTATCATTATTGATACCTACAGTGTAGAATTTTTTTATGGTTTTGTAGGTCCACCAGGTATCACTAGCAGGGCCCTGACAGGGAGGGCTTACTATCCTGTGGTTGGAAGCAGCAGTTCAAGTGTTGGTGCTGTCCCAACTATCCATGGATCATCTGGCGCTGCAATATTTGCTAATGGTGGCTATGCTCCTAGTAGTGTTCATGCTGGAACTGCTCCTATCTACCCTAATCCAGCTCCTGCTACTTCATCTGGCTCTAGAGCCATGCCCCATCAGGTGGTCATTCAGAGTCATGCACCTGCTACCTCTGCAGCAACCTCTACATCCACGCGTATCGCTCAACCATTACCTGCCAGAACTGCTGCGGCTTCTAGACATGCAAGACTTGTATCAGCAGGACTTGCTAACAATGGAAGGTACAGAAGGGCTAGGAGCTCTTACTACAGTCTTCATCCATTGATGGTAGAGGCAGAGGTAGATAGCCTTTTCTTCCCTGTTTCAATGAAGTTAAGTTCGTGTTGTGTAGAACTTGAAACTGATGTTGCTGCTGTTTGTGTAGCGGTTCATGATGGACCAGTTAATCTTTTACGAATCAAGAGCAGCAGCTGCTGACCCCCACAGGGACATGAGGCTGGACATTGACAACATGAGTTACGAGGTAAGGAGTACTGCATTTTGCTCCAAATGTCTTGCTTTGGAAATTTGAAGATTTCTTCTAACTAATATTTCGTTGTCTACAGGAACTTTTGGCTTTGGGAGAATCTATGGGTAATGTCAACACAGGCTTGGCTGATGAAAAAATTTCAAAGTGTGTGAAAGAAGTGGTCTGCTGCAGTTCTGACCAGATGCAAATCGATCAAGATGACCAAGATCATGGAAGCTGCGTCATTTGCCTGGTACATTTTCTCAATATCTTCCTGTGTAAACTGATGCTTAATAAGTTAATATTGTATAACCATGGCCCAAAACTGTTGAATTCTATTTCTGACCGATGGATGCATTCTGACAGGAGGGTTACAAAGACAAGGATATGCTGGGGATACTGAAATGCAGGCACGACTTCCATGCAGACTGCATCAAGAAGTGGCTGCAGGCAGAAGAATTCATGCCCGGTGTGCAAAGCAGCAGCATGCTTAGGACAACACCAGAGGAGCAATCAACTATTGTGCTCCTCGTTCCATTCATTTTAGGCTCAGATTAAATTATGCCATTTCATTCTTTTCCTCCTAGCCAGCCATGTAAATAAATGCTCTATGGTGATTAATTAGTTATCTCTTGGGTTACATTAGCCTAAATTCTTTTGTTGTATTGTAACAATCCAGTTGTGAAAGCAACTATTCATCAATCAAGTGGTTAAAAGCTCATGTCCCGGTTTTCGGATTCGCCGACACTTGAAATCAGTTGCGAGGTAACTTCTCTGGTGCCAGCCTTACAATTGATGGTGAAGTTGCTTTAGGGGCAACCATTGGTGATTGGTAACTTCGGATTGAAGGTGTGTTTTTTTCCTAAGGAGTTCCATTTTTTAGAAGCATCTTACATGGATTAGGTTTACGGACTCTATTCTAGAAGGAAAGGAGAAGGAGGAATCCTGATCCTAGTCCGTTTGTATGTGGGCTCTTATCAAAACTCTTAGACCTTGGCAGAACTATATATATATGTGGGAGCTCTATGTTGTAATAATAGATATTGAGAGGAATAAAGAATAGTCTTCCTATCTCTTGTGTCAATGCGTTCTATTTTTATCTACTACTTGATCATGAGAGACGGAGAGGGGAAGGTACTAACTGCTGGCAACATGTTTTATAACATGTTATATAGTCTGATGGGTTAATATGTGAGGTCATCTATTCTGGTTTCTATGAATCTTTGAAGACCTTGTACTCTTTCGGTTCCAAATTATAAGACGTTTTGGTTTTTTTAAATTCATAACTTTTGTTACGCACCCAGATATATATTATTTCTGGATTTATATTAAAAACTATGAATCTAGAAATGCTTATAATTTGGGACAGAGGAAGTAAGTTGTATCTGAAGTATGATGATTGAATTCCTGAATGAGCACTGACAGATACAAATTGTGTGGGCTGGTTGGACCTGAGTGTTGAGAATGAAGACCTGAACTTGGTGGCCTGCTTGTCGTGTGCCTGCGACTCCGTTCTTCATTGGCGTTTCAGACTAGTATAAGAATTCTTCTTTGTTGTCGACCTAATCTATTCTGCTTGTTTTCGGCTTCTGAAGGCTGTTTTGTTGCGTACTCTTGGTAGGATTTTTAATTAAGCCGGTGGAGAAGCCCCGCCCTTCCAAAAGGGGCCTTAGATAGACTAGTAAGAATAAGAATTTTTGTTTGCTTTAGACCTGATGTGTGGTCATGTGCGTGTATGTACTCTACATGGATGCGGCACCCGGCTGATGGAGACGGTTGGATCGGATGTTAGCATCGTGGCAGGACGAACTGCCGATGCCGGAGCACACCGGAACCCGTCGTGCGATGCATCTCGATCCTAGTCGCTTTTTTTGTTTCCTGCCAAAGCTGAAAGAATCATTGTTGAACCAATTCCTACTCCCCAGAAATAAACTGTTAGATGCAGCGGCTATTCATGATGAAAGAAATGCACCAGCTGCTCGTTTACTTTTGTCCCCGAAATATTCCCTGGCGATCTGATCTTTCATATGCTGGTTTGGTGACACCACTGGACACTGGACAGAGTGTCTTTGTGGTGCTGAACAGGGGGGAGCCTTTGGTAGATTAGATCCTAACCTGCACTCTCACTCTCTCTGGTTAAATGAGGATTGGATTGGTCTGTGAAGCTAACTGAAGTTGGTTGATTTTTTCTTAAAAAAATAACCAAAAGAATTAGGACCTGATGTGATAGCAAGGTTGCTACTTGCTGAAGTGCTAGTGAACAACTGCAGAGAAATCTTGTCCTAAGCTGAGTTATCCCCTGAATGAAAAAAAGAAAAGAAAAACAAAACATGCTACCAAATTTTAGAACTATAGGTCACCTGTTGTTTTGAGTTGTCTAATAACAAACTCTACCCAATTATGATTTATGATGGATTATCCCTGCAATTCACCCGGACGGCTAACATCAACCGTCCTGCTCGTTCATTCATTTGTCCCGTTCCATGTTTCGTTAAACTGGCAAACCTTTTCTCAGCTAATCAGCCCTACCAAAAACAATAGCCTATCACTGACCCTGTCACTCCCCCACAAGGCACAGATCAGCATCATTACCACCTTGTGATCGTCAGAAAGAGGAGGAAAATCGGGCCGCCCTCTTGTGATTTAGGCCCCTTGCATCTGCACTTGCTGCTGCTTGAAGCAAGCATGGCTGTTAGGCTGTTCCACCTGGGCAGCTCACCTCACCTCACCGTTTGGTGCCCTGTAACTGTAAGACTCACCCCCACCACCTTCTCTTACAGCTCACTCCTCTCCTCTCCAACCAACCTTCCTATAAGTGGCGGCATCCCAAGCACCACCTCGACACTGATCCAGCTGCGCTGCATTGCATGCACAGAGCAAGTAACACGTCGCGCCCATCAGCAGCAGTCACCATGCAGGCCATGCGGAGACTCGTGCGCGTCCTCGTGGTGCTCGGCGTCGTGGCAGCCACGGCGTCGGCACAGGGCCCGACGGCAGCGCCAGCAACGCCCACGCCGGCCACCCCCGCGGCACCGGTGACTCCCGCGGCGGCGGCGCCCAAGGCCGCGACGACGTCCAGCAACATCACGGGCGTGCTGGCCAAGGGCGGGCAGTTCAACACCTTCATCCGGCTGCTCAAGTCCACGGGCGTGGCGTCCCAGATAGACAACCAGGTCAGCAACGGCGGGAACGGGATCACGGTGTTCGCGCCCACGGACAACGCGTTCCAGTCGCTGCCCTCCGGCACGCTCAACTCGCTGTCGGACCAGGACAAGAACGCGCTGGTGCAGTACCACGTCGTGTCCACCGCCATCCCCATGTCGCAGTTCGACACCGTCAGCAACCCGCTCCGGACGCAGGCCGGCAGCGCCTCCCCGGGGGAGTACCCGCTCAACGTCACCTCCGAGGGCCAGCAGGTCAACATCACCACGGGCGTCGTCAACGCCACCGTCGCCAACTCCCTCTACTCCGAAGACAGCCTCGTCGTCTACCAGATCGACAAGGTGCTGCTGCCGGAGAAGCTCTTCGGCACGGCGGAAGCACCCGCGCCCGCGCCGCTCGCGCCGGCCAAGAAGAAGGGCAAGACGCCGGCGACCGTCGCGGACTCGCCCGAGGCGGAGGCGTCCCCGGACGCGACTACCGCGTCGCTCGCGCCGGCGAGGTTGACGACGGGAGGTGGCCTCGCCGCGGCTCTTGCGCTCGCCGGCGTGTGGTGGGGGCTGTAGTGACGGCGGTGAGAGTAGTGTGAGGTCTCCGATCCGGCCGTGACATCCATCATGCATGCCATCTTTTTTGTATACTTTTTTTTTTCAGGTCTTGTTGGTCTTTTCGTTTTTACTTTGCCCATTTTTTGGATGAATTGTTCTTCCATGCCATTCAAATTGCTAGGAGTATGTCATGTATGTAATGTAATGTAATGTCATTGTCCCATTTTTACGTAATTTTACTAAAAATAAATATGAGTTGTGTATATTTCAGTACCTGGCCGGTTCGATTTAATTCAGTGCTCATACGTACACAAACATGAAACCACGAGTTTATCAGATTGGGCCCAGCTCCCTTACAAAAAATCACTCAAACAATGTTGAAGCAGATACATTCACACAATCTGACAGGCGAAAACAATGAGAATGCAAAGAGAGAAACACAATTATTTTTACGAGATCTCGCAAATGATAATTATTACAACCTCTCTTGCTAAAAAAATAAAGAAAAGAGTAATGAAAAGTAGCTTTACAACCTGTACAAGTGTAAGAACCAAGGAACAAGACATTCAGTTAAATTTTGTCAAATGCACATCAATCAATCAAGAAGGTTACAGTGAGCTTTCCATGCTGGAAGTCCTTGCATGAGCATTACAGCAACATGGAACAGATACCGATTGCCCAACTCTTCAGTTGTATATTGATTCATTAGGAAACATATCCCTGTCATCGCCACCGGTTGTTGAAGCATGTAGTAGGATCCCCAAATGTTGTGGTAAACATGCCCTGATGTCTTCCTCCATACGACAGTCTACCAAGAAAACTTTCTGAAGTGAATGTGGCATCTTCACAATTCCTAGTGCAGGACAATCTTGGGCAAGCAATCTCTCCAAACTCCTCAGATTGGAGAGCCTTCTCAAGCTTCTGTTGTTCCTGACCTTGAGCCAGACCACTGCAGGCAGATTTGCAACCTCTTCGAGGCTATCTGCACCTTCGATTTGAATCCTTTGTAAGCTGGTTAGTTTTGACAGCCCGTCTGGAAGAGCATGTAGCTTGAGGCAGTTGATGAGCATCAGGCGCTTGAGATGTGGCATCAGGAGTTCAGGACCTGCTGAGGGTTCATTTGCATCTTACTGCATAACTCATGTGTGTTCAAAGACCAGCACACTAAGTTACACATGTCAAATATGTAACACAACTCAAGTCTAGGGAAGAATATAATTTGTTCTCCTTCTCTCATGCCTTGGCCTAAAAGCTCTGTCTCCATCTTAAGTCTTAACTATGCATCTGCTCCTTGATCTTCAACACCAGCAGATCAGGCAGTTGTCCAACTGGTGGAATTGGGGGCATGAGATGCAATCGTTGAGATGCAGATGTTCCATGTTTCTGAAAATAGCCGATGATGGTGAAGCTTGGGGCCATGATGGAAACTTGGTCCCCAGAAAACCATGAATAAATGGTGGGTCAGATTTGGTGGTGGCACAAGATTTTCATAAAGTGTAGTCATATTTCTCTGGCTTTCATTTGTCCCATGAAGTGCTTCATAGGAAATGCTCCTGTCTATAGTGCAGCCAAGTGCTAGTTCTTTTAACCTTGTCTTGTCATTCAGAACTACATTGCTACTTTCACTCTTTCAAGCTTATCAATTCGGAGACGCCTAAGCTGTGAGAGGCTTTGCAATTCGTCCAGCTTGAATCCATTAGGACTTTGAAAAACTCCCATGAGCTGAGCATGTCAAGATGGCGCAATCCCCCAATTCCACGTGGCATCAAAGTAATCGAAGTCTCATTGAGGCGAAGAAACCTCAGGCTTGATAGTTTTGCGATACTATTTGGCAACACTGGAACCTCACTGCAACCCAGCAATGAAACATACTGAAGATTTAGAAGACGCCCTATTGACTTTGGGATTCCCTGGAGTTTTGTGAAACTGAGATTCAGAACCCTCAAAATGCACCAAATTCTTCACAGGTTTAGGGACTGCCCTGATGATTGTCTCACTAAGAATGAGAATGAGAAGATGTTTGAGCCTCCTGAACAATTCACCATCTATGATAGAAAAGTTTGGGTGTTAAACAGTGCCAGCGTACGCAAACGGACAATCTTTTTCAGTGCAGCCCGCAGTCTCTCTCCAACATTAGCAATCCCCACATGGCGCAACATTGGTACAGAATCTGTAATCGTGCGCGCCTCAATGAACATAGACTCATCTTTTGACAGATACTGGGATAGTGACCTTAGAAGATCGTGCATTGTAGATCTGCTCTTGTCAAGATACCTTGGGTGTAGCTGCAAGAGGTTCCTTCTGACAAGCTCATCGTAATAGCCTTCAGTGGCATCATGCATTGAAAGACTGCCCTTTTGGCTCACCAAGCCTTCAGCTGCCCACCAGTAAGAAATGGCATCCTTATGAATTTGGGAGCTCGCAGGGAATATTGAGCAGAAAAGGTATCCCTGCAGCTCCAATATAATAGCCCTTGTACTCGATCTGGAAGCCCGTCCAAAGACCATTCACAATCATGTACCCCTTCCCATTCAGCTATAGTACTCTTAGATGACAATACACCAGCGATCACCTTGATGGCAAGAGGAAGGCCATCGCATTTTAAGACAATTTGTCTTCCAATATCTCTAAATCTTCTACCTTTTCAATTTCCTGCTTTCTCAAAATATCTTTCAGTAGCAATTCTAAGCCAGTGTCCTCGTTCATCTTTAGTACACGGTGAATGTGTACTGATCTTGTTTCTTGTAATACTGCTCTGTGCCTTGTACTAATTAGGATCCCATTGGGTTGAAGCTGATGTTCAAAAGGCCTACATAGTAGATCAGTCCAGACATTTGCGCCCCACACATCATTGAAAACTAGAAATACAGTCTTCCCATATATGCAACGGGCAAATAGCTCACAAGCTCTGCTCTGGTGGTTTGCTGCTCTGCACCTCCTCCAGCTTCCCTAATCATCTGCTTCAGCAAATTGATCTCATCAAAAGTTTCAGTAACACAACCAAATCCTGAGCCGAAATGCGAAATGCCTTCTCTATCCTTGGATCATTATATATCCTCTTAGCTAAGGTTGTTTTACCAATTCCTGGCATCGCCTCGTTGCCAAAAAACACAGAATTTTGAATCCACATCTCTGTAAGCAATCAGTTTCTCAACCATCTCATTGGTACTGTTTACAATATCTGCCCCAACAACATCGGGCAAAGAATCAGTCTGACAGATGTCTACATTAGGGACGCTAGTATGCTCAGGGATAATTCTGTCCAACCTAAGCATAACTCTGTCCTTCAAAATTCTTTCGAGTCTTTTGTTATTGTCCTTAATTCTATAACCAATCTCACAGTTGAATTGAAAGTCTCCAAGACAAGAGAAGGATGGGGCTTTGTGGCATACCCGTTGATTCAGCATAGAGGATAGCTGGCTATGGGATGATCTCTGGCTCTTGATGGAACAGAGATCAATCAGATCATCAGCATCATACATGATGTCTTTCAGCTCATTCAGCCAGGTGTTGATGGCACTATCATGGATCCTCTTCACCTCAGGATCAACAAGTACGCTCTTCTTGTAGTCCAGACGACCTTTGAGAACTTGAAGATGTGCTACACCAAGGGCTCTCATCACCCTGTCTTCAATCAGATCAGCTAACTTACTAGTATATCAATAGGGTTGCACCTTGTATTCTTGTGTGGGAGTTAGTTGATTCCTTCTGAGACTTGTCAACAAACAGAACACTCTCTGGTCTCAATGCTAGAGATGAAAGATAATGTCAACGTGTTTAGCCTAAGCATCGCAGAAGGCCATAGATGCAACCCTCACAAAATAGTAGTCTAGAATCTAGATTATAGACCAGAGATGAAGTGCATGTTTAGAATTCCTTCTCCTTTCTGCACAGAAAAGAAGATAGTCATGTTCAATTCAAATAAAATAGCATTACATGTGTGTTGACATTCATGTCTAATGCTAGAGATGAAATGATAAAAAATGACATGGTGTTTTAATGAAAGCATATTTTTGGGTACCGTGCTGTGTTTGAAAGTACTACTACATAATTTATCTCGGCGATGTATTCATTTGGAAACAAAAAGGCAGGCAGGTTCATCTAAACTGCATCACCATATATATATCTGGGTCCCTAGAGCTGAACGACTGCAAAGGGAATGAGATTGTATTATCTGCGAGAGACTCTGATGTTATCGTCGTAACACTGGCGCAGTGGGATTTGGGGGCAAAATACATAAACTAGCCATCAGTAGTCTCCCAAGCAGACGCACCATTTAGTATCAATAGTTTTGCTTTGAGGATGCAACAACTAGTGATGAAGACTTTGTCCACTGCACGCGGCAACAAGAACACGAGATGTTCCACTGGCAATAGGATGGAGCAGGGAAACATGGGTGAAGAATTTCTACGTACGCACCATGCATGACATCCGTGCATCCCTGTAGTCTGTAGATGAGCACCTCTCACCGGCATTCCATCGAACACCTTTCATCCCTGTAGAAGACGGCAGGCAGAATACAGGCTGACATACAGGCAGATTGGCAGAAGCAAAGACGAGCGAATCATAGGCGGACCCAGGGCCCGGCGACCCTGGGCACCTGCCCGGGCTCTCTACGGCGACCGCCTGACACAGGGCAGCAGAGCCAGTACAGCACCGCAGCTCTGGAGAATGCAGCGTCTTGGTTAGCACGTCGATCACTACCTGCTCCATAATCAATCACTTCGTTGGTTCTCGAATCTCGACTCTCACAGAGCGACAAACAAGCAGCTGATAGTACTCTCAGATACTATTAATTTTTTATTTTTACTCAACAGTTAAATTACCATTCTTCGACGGTCCCATAAAAATGTTTAAAAATGTATGTAGCGTATACCTGTGAGCTTACATAGTCTATATTAGACTTTTGGTAGCAATTTGTTAATGTACAATTTATTTTTATTGTCATAATTACGGAGATAATTGGTGATATCTCCTTTTCCTTTCTCCCTGATTGGTGGCTTGACCGGCTCCGGCTCTAATCTCCTTCATGTATTGTAAAGTAACTATTTTTATATTTTTCTCAAAAAGAACAGGAGCTGGTAAAACCATACTTTTTAGTTTATATCAGCAGTCGATATGTTTATGCGAACTTGTTCTTCATTCTTATGTTCGCCCAGACTCTACAAAATTTCTGGGTCCACCACTGGAGCGAATGAAACGAAACAAGCGGAGGTGGGAGAAAACGAAGAGGACGTGCATTCCTTTGACCTGACCATGACTGGCAGGCGCCAGATCGGTAGCCACTCGCCAGCGCGTGGAGTTGGCCCGGGAGCAAGATAAGAATGATGAGATCAGACTATTCACTATTGTCCATGGCAGAGCCAGAGGAGATTAGGGCCTTGCCCATCCTAGTGATAGACGTGACTATCGGGATCGCGACAAGAGGCAGAAAACAAAAAAATACTCCATCCGTTTGAAAATAGAAAGGGCGGTTTGACTTAACATGGAAATTCTTCTGCTGAACTCTCAAAACTCCCCTAATGACCTAGCTAATTTGTCATGTAACTGAAAAGTAAATGGCCTCCCCATTGATATATGTCCCCCCGCCCCCCTGATCTTAAGTTCTAGCTTGGTCACTGGTGGTGGCACACCCGTAACACATTAGTTCAGCATACTCTATCCTTCTCAAATTCTAGAATCGTCCAAATTAACCTTCCTGCACAGGTTCAAAGTAGTTTTGAAGACGGCTTCATCTTTTTTAATTAAAGAAACTATGAGCATGTTCGCTTGTTGGTTTTAGCCAGGGTTTATCAGCCATGATATAGTGTTTTCCTCTCGTAACAAACCAGCACCAGCCGGGCTTATTAGCTCAGAAACCAACCAACGAACAGGCTGTATAAATACTTGATAAGATCTTTAAATCACATAAAACGCCTCCAAGCTTCTAAAAAATCTGACTAAAGTTCTAGAGATAGATTGGGATATAAAATATTTAGAGCTCGTGTTATTTCTGGAAGATTTTAGAAATTAGATTTAGCTTTAGAAGCCGAAAATATCTAAAAACTCTAGAAAAATCCAAAACATTCTAATTCATGTTTGAAAACTTTTCACAACAAAAAACGTAGGCACAACAGTTAGGAATGCACAGCCCAAATGCATTCAGCATTAAGGTATGTAGCATTTATGCTGGTTGCATCTCTTTTTTTGCCATGAAAATTTTTTATAACGCATTTAGATAACAACTAGAATTTTTGGGAGTTTTCTACATTTTTTTTGATAACTTCCCCTTTTTCTTAGAGTAGTTTCTTTTCAGGCTTCTAGACATAGTTTTACGAGCACTAAATATTTTATTTATGTTTTTCATATCCCAAACTATCTCTAAGATTTTCTTTGAATTTCTTTGAAAATTTTAGAAGTTTATATGTATTTTTCATGGATTCAAAATCTTGTCAACTATTTATCGAATCTTTACATTAACTAAAAAAAGAATAAATCGTCTTGATAACCACTTCAATTGATAGCAGAGGTTATTTGAACAGTTCAAAAAGTTTAGAATTTAAGAAAAAACAGATCACACGACAATAATTAGAGGAGTAAAATGATTTTTTATTACCAGCGCGGTTCTCTTTCGTCCCTGTTTGGATGTGCATGTATTTATCTCAATCCATGTTTGTTGAAGTAGATTGGAGTGGAATTAAACTAAATTTCATTTCATTCCACTTCAATATATGCGAATTGAAGTAGATCATCAAACAATGCCTTCCTTTTCACGAGGTCGGAATGGAGTGGACTTTACGACGGCGCCCCCGCTCCCTCCTGCCCATCGGACGCGGACGGACCTGTGCTTTTTGGGACGGCAAAAATACGACGGGAGCACTGCACCAGTGCACCGTACGTAGACGTAGGTGGAGTGTGTGCGCCTCCGCATCCGCATGTTGGAAAAGCTCAGCCTAGGCATTCGGTTAAAACCGACGAATCGGTTCGGCTTGTTCGGCTCCTGTAAACTTCGGTTTGCAGAAATCAACAGCCGATTGGTTTTCCACATAAACGAAAACCGACGAATTCGGTGTCGGTTTGCTCGGTTCGGTTTTTCGGTTCCACCGAACCAACCGAGGCAAACACCAGAACAAATCAATAGGGAAAATGAAGAACGGCAGAACGAACAAATCGAGCAAGGTACAGTGGTCCGCTGATGCCGCCCGCAGCTGCGATGTCCCACTCCGATGTCCTGCTCAACTCGCGCTCGCAGGTGCTAGTGTTGCTCGAGACGAGCGTCGCAGCCGATTCGCCTTCCAGGTCCCGCCGCGCCGCTCGCGCCGCCGCCGATTTGCCTGGCCAGCAAGCCGCTGCCGTCGGCCTCAACTATCGATTCACCGGAAGCGGCCTGCCACTGTCGCCGCTCACCTGGCATCGCGCGCCACCGCCACCACCTGAAGCTGCTCGCGCCGCCTCCGACTCCGAGGCTGGGCTAGGGTTACGAGTGCCGCCGACCTGCCGTCATCGGTCGCCGCTGCATCCGCTGCAACTTGCGTGGTGCGTGGATGGATGGATAGGGTTGGGACGAGTGAATGAGTGATATAGGTCGCGTGCGGCAGCTGGCTGGGCTATAGTCGTGTAACTTGGAGACTTGGAGTGTGGTGGGCCTTTATTGGGCTGGGCTGTCGCTTGCTGCTCCGTGTGCTGGCTGCTGGCTCGCTGCTTTTATTTAGCCTATGTTGCTTGCTATTGAACGTTGCTTGGTTGCTCGGTGTTTCGGTTCGGTGGCACCCAAAAACCGAAACCGAGGCCGAACACCAAAGTTCACTGAACTCAAAACCGAAACCGAAGACCGAAGACCGAAAAAACCGAAATTTCGGTTCGGTTCGGTCTTCGGTTTTCGGTGAAAATGTGCCCAGTCTGAGGAAAAGCAACGCCGAGATCCATTGCGGCAGAGTGATCTTCAGCGATATTCGGCACCTCTTAGCTAATGAATTTGTGTGCTTAGCTATTTCTCTAATTCCACGATGTACCAACTCGTCTGCGCACGAGCTTGCAAGTTTGGGTTTAGCTTGGAAACCAGGACAGTCATGTGTTTGGACTGGACCTCTTCCCAGTTCTGTAACTATGCAGGTGATCAGCGATTTAGCGGAAGTGATGGTAATGAAAGATTGTTGAAAGTGCATAAGCCCTTTAGTGGGTTTTGGATGATTGAATGACAACATGATTAAAGGTCTAGCATGTTTGTTAAGTGTTGAACATGAAATAGGTTATCTCAAAGGTAATTGATGAAAGTCAAAATGATGTGTTGTTGTATAAACAATCTAATTCAAACACAAGACAACAATGCAAATGTAATTCATGCAAGGCTTATTCATTGTGGGATTTCGGTGATTCATATGAAAGCAAGCTCGTTGACAAATAATTAATCAGACATGAGGGGTTGCATATGGAATGGTCTCACATTCTAAGGCTTGCTACATTGAAAGACATCTACACAAATGGTCTAAATGAATGATTCAACACCAAGTGTGACTTGATGGCTTGAGATGGTGCAAAATAGCAAGGAAAGGGTTCGAGGTATTAAGCAAGGGTGAAGGACGAGTGACGGCTTGACGACCGAGGAACCTAGCTAGGGTGAAGAAGGAATTACTTGCATTTAGTTGGTACTAATCAAATCATGACTGACACATTGAAGTGGAGAATCAAATCTTGAATGTGTTAGTGGAAAGTGACTTGATACATTTGGAGTAAACTCACATTTATTGAATGCAACCAAGTCACATGCTCAAGATGGCTATGCTCAAGGAGAAAATTAAGATCGACATGATTGACACCCTCACTTAATGATCATTGAAGTATATGGCATTTCGGTTCAAGGGAAATCAACTCAAGCGCTTTAAATTTCGTTTTTCATTTGATCTCGAGATTATAGGTATGCATCATGTTGATAGATATTTATTCATACGTGCTCAAGCCAACCCATGTGAGGTTCGAGTGTTTTTGAGTGCCAAAAGAACTAACTCGTTTTGTTGACTCTGGGAATACCGGACGTGTCCTGTGTTTGCCCAGGCACAGTAACCTTCTCGGTTTTCTCGGGTTGGCTCGTCGGGAGTTCCGACAAGAGTCGAGAGTTCAGGGAGTCGAAAGTCCTAGCAATCGTCAGGAGTTCCGACGCCTCGTAGCTTTGCTGACATTGTGATCGTTGGGGTTGTACGGCCAATACCGGATACCAAACGTGTCTGGTATTCGCCAACGGCTACATAACGGCTAGTTTTTCAAAGGGGCTATAAATAACCCTTAGCCTCCACCTTCGGAGGCTGCTGATTCTACTAACTTCCAGACATGTTTTTGAGCCTTGAGAACACTCTCCAACCCTGTCTTAGTGAGTGATTGATTTAAACTTGCAAAATTCATCTTGTGGGTTGAGTGAGATTCAAATTGAGAGCAAGCCACCCTTGAGCACTTGTGATTTACATTTGTTACTCTTGAACTCTTCGGTCCTAGATGGCTAGGCATCGTCGGAGAGCACCCAAGAGCTTGTAGTGTGCCTCGGAAAGTTTGTAACGGTTCGATTCTACCACCTCAAGGAAAGTGATTATCTAGTGGAAGGAGGAAAAGGAGTTGGAAAAGACTCCGGTTAGAGTGGCCATCGTGATCCTCTAGAGCTGACCTTTGTTGGGTCGCTCGCAGCCCCCCCAACGGAGAGTAGGTCTCGACGGAGGCCGAACTTCGGTAAAACAATTCTTGTGTCTCGATCTCTCTTTTCACTTGGCATTTGTGATCTATGTGTGTTGTTTGAGCTTGTCTACTAGTTACAAATAGTGGTCTGGAACTTGGTTTGAAAAGAGAAATCAATCGGAGCAAGTTGAGAGTTGGTCGGGCAAACCCGTGAATACCGAACGTGTCCGGTATCAATATCGGACGTGTTCGGTATTTGGTCCCTACGCTGAATTTGTATACTTGCCGCTCTAACTTGTTTGTTGCAGGGTTATACCTTCTAAACTTATTCTATATACCTTGTATTCTCTATTGGCTAACTCGTGAGAAGTTTATTTCTCTGTTTTGGAGTTTCCAACATTAATCGTTTCCGCATTTTATAGGGTAATTTTAGAAACATCAGTTTTTGGAAACTCCAACACTAATTGTTTTCGCATTTTAAAGGGTTGAATTTTAGAAACGTCTATTCACCCCCCCTCTAGGCGGCATCATCGGTCCTTTCAGTTGTAGAGCCACCCAAATTTAAAAAAAACCGTTTTGCCCTCATTCGGAATTTTCGAAGCGTATGCGCTGTTTGCGTCGTCATCACGCGGTCACCGTCGCCTGGTCTTTGTGAGTAGTGACTTCCCGCTCCCACCCACCTGCGCCCACGGCTCCGCCTAATTTTCTCTAACATCATTAAAGTAGGAATTTTAAAACAGAAAAATGTAGAAATTTATGAAAAGAAAGGAAGGGAGGAAACTAATATAAACAATAATCCCAAAAGTTCTCAACTATTAACTTTGGTTAGATTTGCTTCAATTTAATCGAGTAATCGTACGCATGAATAAACGATGCATACAAAGATTCCAAGTTGTTCCATGAGAATTAAGGGACTAGACCCCCAACTGGAAGGGGATAAGACATGTGATAAGGGAGGGGATCACCTGATGATCCACCCTTGAAGGGACTTGCTAGATGTTTGATTTGGGGCGTTAGTGTTCGGACGGTGCCCGCACAGCGAGCGAGCGAGCGCCCTAGCAGCGGGCCTGTGCCGCCCCGGACGTCGCCCACGCTGCTCTAAACGTTGCCCATGCCGCTAGCCGTTTCCCACGCGCATCCAATGTGCAACACCCGATCTACTTTTGAAACATCTAGATGCAACAGCTACAACATACAAAAGAAGACAGATGAAACACTTGAAACAAGCGTCTAAAACACTTGTGAAAATGCCTGAAAACGCCTAAAAACACTTGAAAACCATTGCAAGCATATGCAACATCCAGATAAAACACTTGTAACATACATATGAAACATTTGAAATATATGCTTGCAACATGCATGTATATGCAACATCAAGATCTTTTTTTGTAACATTCAGATAAAACACTTGCAACATACGTCTGGAACAGATGAAACATTTCGAACATACACTTAAAACATACGTGTATAGTCATTGCAACATATGCAATATCTCGATCTTCTTTTGCAACATCGATGTACAACACTTGCAACATACATATGAAACACCTGAAACACAGGAAACATACTCTTACAACATGCACTTTCAGCATAGCATCTGCTTGCTGTTTGGACGAATGGAGGCTCATTGACGTGGAGCTCAACGCATACGATGTGGCATGAGGGAGGGAGGAGGGGATGCCGGTGGGCGAAAGTTGTAGGCGGCCACCGGCGATGCTATGCGGCTCTCGGCGATAGGGCTTAGCCTGGTGGTCCCCACGGTGGAGCGGCGAACATCCCCACGTTAGGAAGGTGGCGGCGAAGTGGTGGTGTGGTGGAGTCGGTCGCGGAAGACGCATGCACGCGGTGAAAAGAAGGCCACGACGGGGAAGAATGGAGAATCAACATTTTTTATGGAGAAGCCGGGAGTAGGCTCCATACTGGGCTCCACAGGTCCAGGAAAAGCGCGTCCAAAGCGTCACCCCGAGGAGAGCATTTCCAGCCCTTGAATGGTTTGTTGGTTTCCTCCATGGATTATTGATGAGGACATCCCCAGCGTTGACACTTCTCCCACATCTAAACAAAATGCTATTGACATTGTTGGACCTATTACAAGACAACGGGAAAAGCAGTTGGAGAAGGAAATAAATGCTCAGGTGAACGCTAACCTTTCATTCGTTACAAACAATGTTGAAGATTCATCGATGCATTCAGATTATTGCTTTATTATTCTTAGGAATGATGGAGCATATGAAAGTGCTTGGGATGATGATAATTTTAGTCCACAAGTGTTGCTCTAGTGAATTCTTCAAGTGCAAAATTCAGGGCTGAAAAGGTGAAAGCTATCCCTAAATATATATTACAATTTACATCTTGAATTGTTATATCGTGTTTTCACTTCTATTTTAGATTCCACTTAATTCATGGATGTGCAAGGCTGCTACAAGTATTAGGAAAGAATATGCAACTGTGTTCAATCAAGACAGAAGCTAAAAGAGGACCGGCAGCTGTGAATTATGCTCAAATGCAAATCAAGGATGTCAATGCCACCTATTAATTAGGTTCAAGAAGATGGAAGGAGAGCATATACTACTGTTCACGCCACTCTACAGGCCTAGGAAGCCCAACCATTTAGGAAGCCAACAGTCATGCTGTTTTACTTTCCCACTAGCAGTTATCACTTATGTTTGAGTGTAAACTGAAAAGCACTCAATTAAACTATAAGTATGATTGTAATAGAACGTGAGAGGGACCTTTTGGCTATCAAATTTCGTGTAAACACTTGTGTTCTATTCAGAACAACCACTCGTGAGTCTTGAGAGGCTTGCAAAACTTATTCTTTCGATTTCTGAGGGAGCTGTAGAACGCCGAACTGTGGTTCACCCAGTTTGTGCCTTCACGTCTTTACGGCGTGATTGCGTGGGCTGGCATTTTTGGTGTGTGGAAGGGTGATTGTCTCGGCAGTTCATTGCGTGTGTAGAACTCGCGGTGCACTGCCTCATCATCAGGTCACGCAGCAATAGTTATCAAGTTCGTGGATCCTTCGAGAAGATCGAGCCACAACTACTCGTCACACGCAATTCCTAGGCGTGTGCACATCAATTATGCCCCTCACGTGCCAAGCGAGGCCCCTCAGGATAGGGCAATTGCTGAGCAGCATTCAACTGCATGCTGCCGCTGGTTTGCTTCCTGTTGTTTCCCATGTTCCTTCTGTCCCAAGTAAGGAAACCAAACCACACTTCAAGTGCAGTTCACCTGCGCCTGAGTGGACTCTCTTCAGTTCCTGTTCCTCTATGTTTTTTTCTTTAATTTGATCAGGTCAGCTCCTCTATTATTTCCTCTGTCCTAATAATTCTTAAGTTTGACAAGAAAAATACTAATATTCCATATCATACTAAATTAAATATTATTAAACTAATCATGAAAATAATATGTTTTTATAGTACACTCAGTTGGAGTCATACATGTTGATAGTATCTTTAGCAGAATTGTTCAAATTTGAAATGATTTAACTCTAACTAGATCTAGAGTTATATACGATTTCTTTTGAACGGACGTGGTATCACTCACAAGTCACAACTCACTCCAACCAACAACTTCATCAGCTGCTGCTGCTCCAATGATCGCCAACAAATATAGTACGGAGTACGTACATATTTTTAGACTCCTGGGGCTATCCGATTGCTCCAAGTGCACCAAGTTGGTGATTTTATACGGACGTCGGGTCGCTTACATGTGGGGTCCTCCTCCTCCTCCTCGGAGCCCATCGAGTTTCGAGCCAACGTGACGACTGACGAGTGATCCAGAGCCTAGCCAAAGGAGAGCTTTTGGTGCATGCATAAGCATCGTCATGGGCTCATGGGCCATAGCCATGGCCGGGGGAAGACGCCGCCGCACCGGGAAATGGGCACGGCTCCGGCTAGCTATCCGCCTCTATCTGGGTCTCTATGACGGCGCGAGTTGCGAACAAGGCCGTGAGAAAAGAACCTTTGTTTCTTCTATGACGATGACTTGATGAGTGCGACTGTGGGTACAACCCTAGATACTCACGGCAATGGACATAGGCCACACCACTAGGGGAGGTCCAGCCCATAAGATCAAGTCGTACGGTGTTCGGCTCTGGTCGGCGTACACTGCAAGACAATCAGAAGACATCTTGACGATGAAAGATCTTTTCAGATATGATAGATATCGTATTCCTTGTAAATACTTACCATATAGCCAGATAGATCTAAGCCTAAACCGACTTGTAATCCTACCGTCCAGACTATATACGGCGGGTAGGGACTCCATCGAATTCATCTCATATTCAATATAATCCACCAAAGACACAAGACGTAGGGTATTACGTCGATCAGACGGCCTGAACCTGTCTAAATCGCTTGTCTCTGAGCTTGTGTCACTATCCGGCTCCTATTACGCGTACCTCCACCGATTCATCAACTACCATAGGCATACCCCTCTATAGACTACCGACCATATTTCGTCGACAGTGGTGCGCCAGGTAGGGGGTGTGCGTGCTAATTCCATGGCGAGCCAGATGGTCTGCTTCCTGTGCTCCATGATCCTTTCCGAGCCAGGTCAGACCTTCAAGGTCGGATCTATGACCTGGGTCATCGGCGCCGACGGCGTCGAGGAAATCGTGGAGGCGCTGCAGAATCACCTTGCGCCGATCGTGCCAACATCTACAACGACATCTCCGATCTCGGCGCCTCACCGCTAGGTTAGGAGATCCATCAGCAATGACGATCTGATCGCATCCATCGATCGGGTCACAGACCGATTAACGGAATGCCAGCTCCTCGTGGATTTGGTCTTAGATCAATCTAGAGCAAGCGATGAAATTCCTGCACTCCAAGGTCACCATGCCACTAATGCTGAACACCCTGCTCGTGTACGTCGTCCGAGGTGGCAAGATGACGATTTGGTGATCATGGCAACTCCGGAAGGGCGTACAGTCCAACGCCGACCACTCCCCGCCCCGATGGAGAGCATGCCGAAGCCCTATTCTTTTGGGCTAGTGGGTGCGGGTCCAATCTGTCAGGACATCGTGCACCATCTTTTCGCCGACCATGCCGAGCACAGCCACGTCAACGACCTCTATCAGATCAACTTCCCTGAGGCCAACCAGCCTGCGCCAATGGTAAACATGGTGCAAATCCAAACAGATCTTTCGGATGACATGCTCCATACAATCCTAGAGGAAAGCCCTGAGCCATACTCCGAGGGCTCTACCAGCAACTGTCCACCTTTCCCTCCAGGCTTTGGGAGAGAGTTTTTTATGGTTAGCCACGACAGATTGCTATCGATGGAGAAACCAAAGGTCCAGTTGCCGTGAGCGTGAAGCCAGGAACACTGATCGCCAACGACGTCGCAATGAAGAAGCAGAAAACGCCGCCCAAGCTGCCAGAGGTGACCCATCGCCTCTCGCTCGTAATCTCCAACAAGAGTTCCTCATGGTGGACAACCAGCAAGGGGAGCAGACGCCGAGCGCTAATCTGGTTGTGGCCACCCACGAGTTGGCTAGACTGCCACCAACGCTGGAGATACTCAAGATTCAAGCACTGCTTAAAGCAGCTCAGGTCCAGGTCAACAACATTCGGAACCCAGCTCCGCCTTTTTTCGACAAACGGTGTCCAGACGTAGTCGAATAACCCGTGGGGCTCGCCAGGATAGGGGGTCGCTACCATAGCGGCCAAATCATCCAAGGGGATCCAGGGTAATTTTGCCATCAATCTCGGATCACAAGGACCATGAAATCAGCGTACGACCAACTCATAATGCCAACCGGAGGTTAATCAACCCCACGTAGGACGCCCACGCATCAAGATCAACACCAATCTCGATGCTCGCAATCGATCGAGAATATCATGCCCAATGACATCGTGCGTAAATCCAACGCCGATAGGAGTACGACGACCAACACAGCGAATTCTGCGGCTTCCGACCACTCCCCGCAATTGAGTCGACGGGACCCCGCCTTCACAAAGAAAGCTACGAATGCATAAAGGCCCACATGCTTTAAGATCTTCGGTCGATCCTCACGACGGCAAGGCTAACACCGAAAATGGATGCAGCTCACGAGATCGCCCGACGCGCCATCGGAGGAAACACCGATGTGATGGCAAACTATTTGTCTCATCATGCTCTCCCAATCAGCCAACAATTGGCTTATGGGCCTAAGAGAGGACTCCATCTAATCTTGGGATGATCTTAAGAAAGCCTTCGTCAAAAATTATATGGCAACGTGCTAGCAGTACTGGCATGAAATATGATCTAGAAAACTCCATCGACCTGGGAACCTCTACCAAGTTACATCAGCGTTTCTCAGAACAAGGAACACCATCCCCAACATTGGGGACAGTGAGGCCATCTCCCAGATTCACAAGAGGACTCCATCACCATCGGACCTACACTCCAAACATTACCGCAAGAGGCCCTAGACCATCTACATGAACTCCTCAAGGTTGCAAACTCGTACGCAGACTCCAAAGAAGCTGATCAGCAGTTCAAGGACAACGTTGCTTGTGCTTCCCACTTGGATCACCACCCACGCCGTGATGATGATCGCCGCGAAGAACGACGTTATGAAGATTGCGACAGGCGCTACGACGATCACAAACACTGTCATAATGATCTAACAAAGGGATCAAGGGCTGCACAACTAAAAGGTCGTAATATGGCTAGAGGGGGGTGAATAGCCTATTTAAAAATCTACAAACCAACTAGAGCAATTTAATTAGTATAACAAATAGCGAAATGCAAACTTGCTCTAGCTCTACAAGGGTTGCAAGCCACCTATCCAACAATTCTAGTTATTATGATCACTAGGCACACAATTTGCTAAGTCACTACTTACTAAGAGCTCTCACACTTGCTACACTAAAGAGCTCCACTAGATGAACTTAAGCTACAAAGCAAGCTCTCAATTCTAGCTACACTAAAGAGCTTACTACAACTAGTTTGCGGGTATGTAAATGAGTAAGTAAGGTGATTATACTGGCAGAGAGGAGTGAACCAATCACAAGATGAATATAAACTCAATCACCGGGAGAATACCAAAGGACAAGAGACAACCAATTTCCCCGAGGTTCACGCATTTTGCCAACACGCTTACGTCCCCTGCTTGTGTCGACCAACACTTGGTGGTTCAACGGCTAAGAGGTGTTGCACTAACCTCGTCCACACAATTGGACACCGCAAGAACCTACCCACAAGTGAGGTAACTCAATGACATTAGCAATCCACTAGGGTTACCTTTTAGCGCTTTACTAGGGAAGGTACAAGTCCCCTCACAATCACCGAAGATGCCCACAAACAATCACCAACTCGTGCCAATCCTCCTCCATCGCCTCCAAGTTGCCCAGGTGGTGGCAACCACCAAGAGCAACAAGTTTAATCCCGCAAGTGAAACACAAACACCAAGTGCCTCTACATGCAATCACTCAAGCAATGCACTTGGATTCTCTCCCAATCTCACAAAGATGATGAATCAATGATGGAGATGAGTGGAAGGGCTTTGGCTAAGCTCACAAGGTTGCTATATCAATGCAAATGACCAAGAGGGTGAGCTAGAGCCGGCCAAACAGTATTTATAGACACCCCCAAACAATAGAGTCATTGGCTCAATTATTGGGCTAACTACGCGTCGACCGAACGCGCAGGTCATGTGCACTGGACGCACCGATCGTGTATACCGGAAGGCCCGTGGGGTGACTGGATGCTTTGGTCGCTACTTGACCGCCACATGTCCCATTTGAAATAAAGTAGCCGTTGTCGCCACGAGTCCCATGCGACTAGATGCGCCCGGTGTGGACGCACCGACGCAGGACGGGCAAAGCGTCTCGGCCGAAGTCTGAGAGCTCCCAGAGTCGCCTGGGCCAACTAGACGCTGTTCGGTCACATAGGACCGGACGAGACTCAATGGCGTCCGGCCGAGTCCAAAGAGCCCTAGAGCCGCTCTGGGTCGACCGGACGATCCGGTCACACCGACCAGACGCTCCCATAGTCCGATCAATTTTAGTTCAAACTCGATTAGTTAGTTCATACCAGACGCTGTTCGGAGATGGCAACCGGACGCGTCCCCGGTCGCTTTCTCAGCAAACTCGAATCGAGCTAAGTCACTTTGACCGGACAACAAACAATAACTCTTTCGTCATTCTGGTCACTCCACCGAGCCGTAGTCTGGTCGTTAATACCGCCACGTCCGGTCGCCATACCGGACGCTGGCCCAAATACTCAAAGGACCAGCGTGACCAACTCCTTTTCAACTATATCTTCTTTACCCTTGCTCAAATGTGCCAACCACCAAGTGTATCATGTTGTGCACATGTGTTAGCATATTTTCACAAATGTTTTCAAGGGTGTTAGCACTTCACTAGATCCTAAATGCATATGCAAATGAGTTAGAGCATCTAGTGGCACTTTGATAACCGTATTTTGATACTAGTTTCACCCCTCTTGATAGTACGACTATCGATCCTAAATGTGATCACACTCTCTAAGTGTCTCGATCACTAAACCGAAAAGCTCCTATCAATTTCACCTTTGCCTTGAGCTTTTTGTTTTTCTTTCTTCTATTCCAAGTCCAAACATGTGATCATCATCATGGCATCACCATCATCATGTTATGATCTTTATTTGTTTTACCACTTGGAATGTGCCACCTATCTCATAATTACTTTGATAAACTAGGTTAGCACTTAGGGTTTCATCAATTCACAAAAACCAAACTAGAGCTTTCAACAACGACGCCATCACGAATGTAAAACTTCATCAACAATGTAGAGCAGCACGCCAAGCAAAGCGTAATTTCAACGTCGCCTATGAAAAGCTCCTCGATGGTCCGTGCCCAATTCACAAGAATAGCAAGCACACCATGCGATAATGCTATGGCATGACCAAAGCTTTTCGTGATGAGGAACAAAACGCAGATTTACAAGGACAACGAGTCGATGACGGCAAGGGGAGGAGCGCCCTAAGGATGCATGACCCGCTTCCAAGATGCCAACAAGACCATTGCCACAATCTTCGGAGGGTACGCCACCTCCGAGAGCAACCCAGCAGAAGCTCACCGCTTCAACATGTCATGTCGATCACCAAGCACGACATAGTCACCGATCCCAAATATCTAGACCGGCCTGAGCATCCTATCACATTCAAGAGGGCCAACCAGCAAGGCGGGATATCCCATACCTGTATGCTCCCACTCATGCCGGATCCAACATCAAGAACGCGGCGGTTAAAGAAGGTCCTCATTGACGGTGGGAGTGCCTCAATCTCTTCTTCGCCGGAGCCCTAACTAAGTTAGGCCTCACAAAGGATGATCTTGTCCCTCGCTGACTCTCCATTCCGAGGGATTGTATCTAGTAGTGCGCCCCAACCTTTGGGGTAGATCACCTTGCTACCCGGGCTTTGGCACCGCCGACCACTTCCGCATCGAGTACATGAACTTCTTCATGGCGCACTTTGACACCGCTTACCACTCCATCCTTGGTCGCACCAATTCTCGCCAAGTTCATGGTCGTGCCCCATTATGTCTACACCGGTGTTGAAGATCCCCAACGGAATAGGGTGTTCTCACCCCACGTGCCAACGCTCTCTACCGACTCACGATCAAGAAAAGAGAATGACTCGCCACCGCCAAAGCAATGGACATCTCAAATGTAATGGAGGCTCGTGATCACGACTCCAAGAAGGTCCATACATCATCAAGGCTCATAGGTTTGTGATCAATATGGCGAGACATCCCTAACTCCCGGCACATCGAACACCTCGTGTGTTTCTATCCTTGAGATGTCCAACTAAGATATGTAAAAATTTTTATGTATTTATGCATTTCAATAATGATTTCTCCATGATGTTTTCTCCATTTGTTGTTTTCTCCGTAATTTTCCTCCAATTATCTTTTGTTTTTCTCCATGCTAAATATTTTTAAGATGACGATACTATCACCATTCAAATCGGATCGCGCCTCGCCCGCCGACACGCCAAGGGCTTCTCTCTCCCACGTGAATTGACTCCATCAGTTCGATTATGTTCGTTTGCCTATGACCGTGAGCCACCGAATAGTCGAGCCACCGAAAGTCGCCTGAGCCACCAAGCGAAGTTGCTAAGCGAGCCACCGAAGTCGAAGCCGCCGCCACTGTCGCGATGATGATCACCATGAAGAATGGCGTTAGTGACAAATGATCGTCGTCATGACGACATGCCGAAAAGCTCGTGGGCTGGGCAATTTCATCGCCACCGACCACCACGCTTTCATTTATGCTATCCGTAGCAGCCTCTGCCCCTCGACTTAGCACCTAAACATGCATGAGCAAGAGCGCGGTGTCATGAGTGGGCGGGTGGCTCCTCGATGATGCCCATATTCCTAAGCATGCACAAGAATCTTAGGATAGAATGCCCCACACGCCTCTGGGTCGATATAGTGCTAAGCACTCTCCAATGATCTCCATGTTCTCCAATATTCTCCATGTTCTCTAATCTCGCCACAGATAGTGCTAAGAACTCCATGCTCTCCAATGTTTGCCATAGTTATGCTAAGCACTCTCCAATGTTTACCATGGTTAAGTGCTAAGAACTCTCCATTCTCTCCAATGTTTGCCACACGTTAATGCTAAGCACTCTCCAATGTTCATCATGCGGTTAAGTGCTAAGCACTCCATGTTCGCCATGGTATAGTGCTAAGCACACTCTAATCTCGCCATGGTATAGTGCTACACCTCCATGCTCTCCAATGTTCGTCACGATTAAGTGCTAAGCACTCCATGTTCACTACACGGTGATAGTGCTAAGCACTCTCCATTTTCTCCATGGTTAAGTGCTAAGCACTCTCCATGTTCATGCCACGTGTAGTACTAAGCACTCTCCATGTTCGCCATGGTATATTGCTACACTCTCCATTTTCTCCATGGTTATGTTAAGCACTCTCCATGTTCGCCACAAGATAGTGCTAAGCACTCTCCATGCTCTCCATGTTCGCCACCAGATAGTGCTAAGTACTTCCATGCTCTCCATGTTCGCCATTTGCAGATAGTGCTAAGCACTCCATGCTCTCCAATGTTCACCACAGTTGTTATGCTAAGCACTCTCCAAATTTCTCCATGTTCTCCAAATCTCTCCACGTTCTCCAAATTTCTCCATGCTCTCCAATTTCGCCATGGTATAGTGCTAAGCACTCTCCAAAATTCGCCACGGTCAATTGCTAAGTACTCTTTCTCCATTTTTAAGTGCTTAGCACTCTCCAAATTTTACTCATATGTCCAAAGGCTAAGCACGGGATTTTGTCCTTATACAAATATGAATAAACTTCAAATAAACATAAACTACTCGCAGGATATAAAATTCACCGATACATTGCTCCTCGATAAACTCCGCTATGTTTTCTTCATCACCGAGTTCATATATTTTATTTTTAAATCATGTACTACCCGGCCCTACATATTTGTATTGTAGGATCATCGCCCTGTGGTCGCACGCACTATCCGCCTTCGAATTTCTCCGCCGATCAACCTGGTTGGACCGCTTGGTTCATGATTCATCGCCACCATTGGTCGGACTGTCGGGCGCTCACTTCTACTTCGGCGCCACTTCGCCGGCCGACCGCTTGGTTGGGCTGCTCGGTATTTGATTCTTCACCAACAAATTGGTCGGATTGCCTCGTCGCTTCATCGCCTGGCCATTACTGGGGGCTCGCTAGCTAAGCACGGGACTTCGGCTCATTAATTCGCCTGCTGGCTTACTACGCTTTTGCCGATGTCGCATGTCATGTGTGATATCAAGGTGTTCCATGCTATCCAGATCGTGGTGCTGATCTTGGGCGGCACGCCGTGGGCTTTGATAAGTATATCTATCAGAGCAAACCAAAGCATAAGCACTTTCCGCTTTTCTCCATGTTTTACCGCCGATATTATCAAGTTTTACTCCATATGCCCAATGTTAAGCACGGGACTTCTCGTCCTTTACACTTAATTCTTTGATCCCGATACAAGATGTTTCTATATCTTATGCTGTGCTCTGGGGACTAGTGTATACACTTCACTCATGTGAATGTACCGTTTTTTCTTCTTAGTGGTTTTTAGCTAAGTCGGGACCAGCTATGTGCTCTGGCTAAGCTAGGAATTGGTTGTTTTGACTAAGTGATCGTTGAAATTTTTTGATCCCCACACCGTGTGTCTTCTTCACCCACCGTCGTGCTTGGGGATCATAATGTATACATTGCACCTTGCGGCGCATGTATCAATACTAACATCCTCTTTGACTACGCCATGGATGATGATCATCCGACTTCGCCAACGGCTTCAAGTGTGTACACTTCACCTAAGGTCGATGTCTCCGACCGCCAGGTTCATGACCTTCGACGCCAACCACCGGCGGGATTGTTTGGCGCTCACTTCTACTTGGCTCACTTCGTCGTCAACCACCGGGTTGGATTATTCGGCGCCACTTTACTTACTTTTGGCACTCACTTCATCGCCAACCAGCTAGTTGGATTGTTTGGAGCTCACTTCTACTTGGTGCTCACTTCACCGTCGACTAGTTGGTTGGGCTGCTTTTGCTTGATTCTTCGCCATCCAACCGGGTCGGATTGTCCGTCGCTTCATCATCGCCTATGTTAGCTCGCTCACCTAAGCCGGGACTCCTCGACATTCGGATCGCTCATCGCTCATCGCCGCCTAAGCTAGGAACTCCTCGGCGTTTTGATTGTTCATCGCTTCATCGTCGCCTAAGTCGGGACTCGGCTGCTTCGATTCTTTCGTAAGAGTCGCCAACTAAGTCTGGGACTCCCTTAGCAAATGGATCTTGCTATCTCTTATCGGTGTGCTATCAGCTTGCTCCATGTTATTCTGGATCGTGAAAGCTCTAGTTTTGTTTTGGTGAATTGATGAAACCCTAAGTGCTAACCTAGTTTATCAAGTGATCATGAGATAGGTAGCACACACTAAGTGGTGAAGCAAATGAAGATCATAGCATGATGATGATGATGGCATGGTGATGATCAAGTGCTTCGACTTGAAAGAAGAAAAGAGAAAACAAAAGCTCAAGGCAAAGGTATATTTTGTAGGAGTTATTTTGTTTTGGTGATCAAGACACTTAGAGAGTGTGATCACATTTAGGTCTAATAGACGCATTTATTAAGAGGGTGAAACTCATATCGAATGCGGAAGATCAAAGTGCCACTAGATGCTCTAACTCATTGCATATGCATTTAGGATCTAGTGGAATGCTAACACCCTTGAAAATGTTTGTGAAAATATGCTAACACATGTGCACAAGGTGATACACTTGGTGGTTGGCATATTTGAGCAAGGATGAAGAAGATAGAAGTGAAAATGAGTTAGTGTCGCTGGTTATACAAAGGACCAGACGCCGGACCTTTTGGGGACCGGCGCAAGGTCCGCCATGTATGGTGTTGAAGACGCCAGTGCCGGTGAATGACCTGGACACGGGTCATGGATGTAATCAACGCTAAGGGTATGGGTCCAACCGTGTTGTCAAGCAAGCACAAGAAGAAGTCATAGTGTGATCGGACACTGGCAGGGTCCGGTCAAGCTTGATCGGACGTGTCCGGTCGGCAAAATTCGTTTCTAGAACCTTACTGGAAATGATCGGACGCTGGAGGCTGAGCGTCCGGTCAGTTATAGCGGAGCGTCCGGTCAACAGATGACCGTTGAGATCAGACGACTCTTGTTGAACGCCAGGTGACACGTGGTCGATGATCAGCGACCGGACGCCGGGTTCAGAGTCCAAGCTAGCATGACCAGAAGCGCCCGGTTACCCCGCTACCGCACTCCAAAGTGAAGGGGTACAACGGCTCTATTTCGTGGGGGCTTTATTTAAGCTCCATGGCGGGTTCAAGCTCACTCTCTTGGCCATTTTGCATTGACATAGCAACCTTTCGAGCTTAGCCAAAGCCCTCCCACTCATCTCCATCATTGATTCATCATCTTTGTGAGATTGGGAGATAATCTAAGTGCATTGCTTGAGTGTTTGCATCTAGAGGCACTTGGTGTTCGTGTTTCGCTATGGGTTTCGCTTGTTACTCTTGGTGGTTGCCACCACCTAGACGGCTTGGAGCAATGAGGATCATCGAGCGGAGGGTGGTGATTGTCTCCGGCTCCGATCGTGGTGATTGTGAGGGGTTCTTGACCTTTCCCAGAGAGCGCCAAAAGGTACTATAGTGAATTGCTCATGGCTTGTGTGATCCTCATCTTGTGTTGGTTAGCGGCACCCTATCGAGGGTTTGGCGTGTGATGCCAATTAGCTGCCAGTGAACCTCCAAGTAAGTGAATCGCCACAACGAGGAGTAGCTTGTCAAGAAGCAAGTGAACCTCGGTAAAAAATCATTGTGTTCATCATTTGATTCCGAGGTGATTGGTCTTCATTGTTATTCATCCTTGTGATTGATTGGTTCCTTCATCTACACGGCGATATAACTTTCTTTATCACTCTCTTTACATTACCTCAAACTAGTTGTCAAGCTCTTTAGTGTAGTTAGTTGTGAGAGCTTGCTTGCTTGGTTAGTGTGGCTCTTTAGTTAGCTTTTGAGAGCACACTAACATAGAGTAGTGTCATAGTTATTGTGTGAATAGATTCTACCTAAACTAGAATTGTGGTAGGTGGCTTGCATTTTTGAGTAGGCTAGTGCAACACTTGCTTCGCCTCATAATTGTCTAATCCTTTTGTTGAGTGTTGTTGTAGAAATTTTTATTAGGCAATTCACCCTCCTCTAGCTATTAGGACCTTTCATCAGGGTGCTGATCTTGGACAGCACGTCTGGGTCTTGATATGCACATGTCAAATGATGTCGACAAGCTTTTAGATTTATTTTCTTTGACCCTGCTACAAGATTCATTCTTCATCTTCTAGTAAGCTTGGGGACTAAGTGGCTACACTTCACCTAGCGGTGAATGTAGTGCTCTTTTCTTGATTTACCCTCCTTATTGACTAATTCATGGATAATTCCTCGCAAACAGAGTCTAAGTGGCTACACATCGCCTAAGGTGGAAAATTTTAAAATTTTTATCTTGAGCCCCTTATATCCTTCTGGTAAGCCTTACTTGGCTAAGTCCGAGATCTGCGTACCAGTTAAACTGGTCGGCCTCGACTTCCATCCAAGATAACGTACAGTTTATACCCCGCAACTACTCAGTACCACATGGCACGAGATTATACTCCTTCAATTCTAAATTACAAGTCATTAGATGTCCAAGCCTGCCAAAATAATAATAAATATGTATTTTTAACATGAATCAAGATGTTAGCTAACACCTCACAAATTTTAAATTTTAAAATAGACTTGCACGAGGAGAAACAAAAGGAAAATCCCTCGTCAATAATGCAACTATTTTTATCAACAAAAGGAGGAAGTCCAATATTATTTTGACCAAAAAAAAAGAAAAATTCAACTATAGCTATAAACAAAGAGGTTTGGTAAATAAAACTACCACTGAAAATCAGTTCAAAAAAAAACTACCACTGAAAATCAACACCTTCAGACGGCATCCAAAAAGGGGCCCTCCATTATCACCAAATAAGTTAGCATGGCAAAACCAAAATATAGGAGTAAAGAAGTGTTTTATTTTGCAGCTTCAACAAAATAATTAAATGTCACCTTTCTATATGCTTATAATAATCTATAATCTATAACCCAGATATTTTCATATAATATTGAAGCACTGGACGTTGCGGGTGGGGTCTAATATTTCATTGCAAATGTTGACTTAAAGTAATGTTTGTTATCAATAATGCTCGGTTGAGAACGTCTGTCCGTCGGGACGGACCATCCTGGGTTGCACGCCCCGCCCGTTTCGCTTGCCGCGCACCCCGCCCGCACGAATTCACTGCCTCCACCGCGTCTCTGGCCGTGACCGCGCTTCCAGCAGCCTATCGAGGTCCACGCCGCGATGAGCTCCGTGATCGGCGATCTTCGCGCCACTTGTCGAGATTGAGCTCTCGCGCGCCACCGAGCTCATATGTTTCATCCTGGATGTTGCAAAGTAGATCTAGTGTTGCATATGTTGCAATGGTTATACACGCACGCTGGAAGTGTATGTTTTAAATATTTCAGTTGTTTCAGACGTATGTTGCAAATGTTTTACCTCGATGTTGCATATGTTGTAGTGGCTATATACACATGTTATAGCGTATGTTCCAAATGTTTCAATTGTTTACACGATGTTGCAGCAAGTGCTTCATGTTGCAACTGTTTTCATTAGTAGGCACCGAAAGTGAACGCGGGCGCAGGAGGTCCCCACATGCATGCACGCCGGGCAAAAGGGCGCCGTAGCAAAGATGCGTAATAGGAGGAGGTAAAAGATATAGGTGTAGCAAGATGGCGTTAGGGCATGCGTAATAAATAGTGGCGCTGGTGACCGGCCAGAGCCGCATGCGCAGCAGGCGGGCCGGGCACGGGCGACGGAGGGGGTTAGCATCCTGGACGCTTAGCCACGCTGTTTTGTTACGTGAGACTTCTAACTTGGCAAATGTGAGAAAATAAGCCTACCTCAACTTCCTAGGACGGAAAGTTAGATCATGCATCATACCACCCATATTCGAGTAATCTTCAATTCTAATATGAGCGATGTTTTCTTTTGCTTAATGAAGATTTTTCTAGATACTTCTTGGTTATTTTCTTAACGCAGTGTCCTTAGGCTCACAACTTATAGAGACTATGAACGCGATTGGCACTCCTAATGCGCCTCTTGGTTGGCTCCTCGATGCAATTTCCACGTGTTTGGTTCCTCGATGTCGCTTGGGCCTATCTCGACCGACGAAAAGTTCTCTCCCCACCGGCTTGCCAAAAACATATAGGGGCCTCGCTGCTGTGGCTCTGGCCGACGCCGCTTTTTATTTTTAATATTTTTAAACTAATTTTAAATCTAACACTGTTTTTTTTTCAAAACCACGACTTTTGGCCGCCGCTTATTGCTATGGCGCGCGAAAAGCCCGTGGTCGCTGCATGTATGGTGGCGCCGCAGATGGATGACGGCGACGACGGAAATGTCGACCGCTGATGTGGCAGGGCTTGTCGCGCCACCGATCTTGGCGTGGCGTTGACGCTACCGACGGTGACGCGCAGAAATAATAAAAGCTGCCAGGCCTGGGCCTCGCCAGCCACAAGACGCCACAGGCTGGCCACCGCTGCCTTTCGCCCGCTGACGCCATGCTCCGCGCTCGCCGTTCGCCGCCACGTAGGGCCTCGCCCACATCGAGCATGCCGCCATGCCATGAACGCGGCACGCCACGCCACACACATGCCCATCGAGGCCAGCCGCCCGCCTTCCTGGGTTTCTGGCCAGAGCCGCCATGCAGGTACTCCTCTAGTGTATTTGTTGATTGAATCGACATTGTTAGTATAGTGTTAGTAAAATAAATAAAGTTAGTATAATTTGTAAAGTATAGTTAGTAAAGTTAGTTAGTTTAGTTAGTATAGGTAATATAGCAAGTTAGCATAGATAGTAAAGTTAGGTAGTTTAGTTAGTATGCTTAGTGAGTCTAGTTATATATTGTATTTACTCTAATTAGTTGTTGTAGTTAGCCTTGTATAGATGTTAATATTAGATTAGTTAGTATGGTTATAGTTAGAAAAGGAATTAATATTACTATGGATATTACGTATTTACCATTTCATCGGATTTACTTGGTGAAGTTTCTTGAAATGCTTTTGCATGCATGGATTGTTGTGTTAGAGTTTTTTACTGAGGAAGTGTTAGAAGAGAAGATGGTATGTTTGAGGATATGGAAGAAGAATTAGAATGGTTTGATGAATCTCCTAGCTTTAACGACCTTTTGTATCCGTTTGAATGCAAAGTTTGGCGGTGATTTCACACTAAAGGGGAGGTTTGATACTGGGAAGATTAGGGCACACTATGTCCTCATGCCCTTGCGCGATCCTGCTCACTGGTCCCGCTACACTAGGGTGCTCCAAGGTTCCAATGTTCCCATGGCTGAGGTGGTGGTGGAGAATGGGTACAGGAGATGTGTCGTCCAGACGGCCCGGCCCATTGACGCAAAGTTGGAGGCAATGAACAAGAATGAGGGGTCAAAGGGGAAGCAACTTAGGGTAACATGGATTTGGACGGTCAGTTGATGTAGGAGCAGTTTCATTCAACTGCAGTAGGTTGTATAAGCAATGACTTCGATGTGAATGAGTTCGAACGGGAAGAGGAGGAGGACATGATCGGTGATGTAGTTAGCAATGATTTAGACGATTCTGATGATGACCAAGGAAGTACAGATGCTATGCCAACATCGGTTGATGCCATGCCAAGATCACTGTTAATACTATGCCATTACCAGCACTAACCGGAGGTTTTGCATGGTATCTAGGCTCAGGTAGACTAGTCAATGGATTTGGCAAAGCAGAGATGATACCCCTATAATTCAAGGGTTAGAATTAGCGGGCGCAAAGAGTATGTTCCACCACCACTTTACACAGCCGATCGAGCTTGAGCAACTAAGGTCGATGAACGTGACTTTTCGTATGCCCAACTATAGAGATGTTAGCATGACGGATATGGCGCTTTTGTGACACCTGGCTCCAGATGTGTAGGAAATCATTGTATGACCATGAGAAAGAAACCCTTAGGAAGGGATGATATTCAATACAATGTCGAGATGAAGCTCTTCCTTCGTGACTATGCTGTGTATCACCATAGGCCGCATACACCATCACTCATTCGGACCAGAGTTGAGGTACCACGGATATGCAAAAACGGTTGTATGTGGAGGTTCAATGCACGAAGAGAGAAAGTGATGGCAAGTGGAGGATAAGTAAAGTTGTCTAACCTCACACTTGCCTAACAAATAGGGGAAGGAAAATCATCGCATTTCATCGCATCGCTACCTTGCCCATCGATATTGGGGCTCGCTGATGACAATAACGACATTTCGGTGTCTTCTTTACAACAGTCCATATCTGGATTCATAAGTACAATGTGAAGTACCTAAAAGGCTTGGCGCATAAGCAAATTGCCCTAACGATTCGATGGGGTAGTTGGGGAGAAAGCCTACAACAGTGGTGCCCCACATCTTTTGTGCAATACATTACTATAACCTTGGCTTGAAATGGTTTGTGGACACTAGAGGGATGTGTTTTTGGGACCCTGTTGAGGCATGTCCTCTATCGTGTGTTCGGTCATTCACAAGCTAAACGTAAACATGCATTCCAGCTTTTGTCACCAACAGATTTTGTTGATGGCACTTTCCTCGCCGTGAAAGTACAGGGGCACCTTTGATGATGGTCTGCCGGCCTGTTGATCCCGAGGACCGAGATAGTACCCATGGCTTTTGCTTTGGTAGAGGGAGAACAATAAATCATGGTCATGGTTCATGCGCCTTCTACGTAGTACAAGTGCTTGGCCCATCTGCATTATATGTTTGATCTCTGATCGTCACCCAGGCTTTAATGCTACAATTGAGCATAAAGATGGGTTTCCGCCTTAGTGCATAGATGGTGCATGAGACACTTTGCCGCTTAATTTTAAGCAAGATCGATGAAGAAGGAGGTATGTGACAAGGTAAATGCTCTATGTTGTGTAATGTACATAGCAACCACCAAATCAAAGAGACAAAGAGAGAACTAGACAAGATGGAAAATGAAGCTTTAGAAAGGCCTAGTTAGA